>CM031375.1:80186690-80746576 GCA_018208015.1 Medicago ruthenica
ATTATTATTAAGTTTTTAAAATGTTGAGTAGTGTAGTATAAAAACAAGGTTAAACCCTAACTTAAGACGATAATCGACGTTGCACGGTTTATGATATCACATTAATCCCTGTGGAACGATATAAAAACGATACTTGCTTTTGTACATTAACAAAATGGCGCCGTTGCCGGGGATTAAAGTTATTGATATATAATCATTGCAACTTTAATTATGGTTTTAAGCAATTTTGCACAAAATTCTTTATGTATATAAACTAATATTCCTTATTCATCTTGTTTGCTAATTCTTTGTGTCAGATTGTTGAAATCGTATGCGAGGACAAGTATCGGAGGACCAACTTCTTTTTGATTCCGAGATAGAGAGAACGCTCGTAGAAACAATAGCAAGAATCGGAAAAAGAAGCAACAAGCTAAGAAAGACAACAAGAGGAAAGTTCTGTTCTAGTCATTCAATCTAGTCCAATCCAAGCCAAGAGTTACAAATGGCTGCAACAGGAGATCAAGATCCTGGAGGTTCAGGCGGTCGTGGGATGCCATGTAATAATAGTCCACGCCGTTTCGCCCAATTGGGGAACGCCGCGGACTATCAGCAAACCGAGATGAAGACGGGGATCTTACAAATCTTATATGCTAATCCTTCTCAGGATTAGATCATGAAGACCCGTTCCAACATCTCACAAAATTCTATGAGATTGCGGGAACCCTTGGTGAGACGGAAAGATAATGAGGAGGCTATGTGGATGAGATGTTTCCACATTCATTGATTGGCAAAGCTAAGGAGTGGTACTTGGACCAACCCGACGGTGATGACGAACTGAAACACGCTTGAGGAGAAATTCCTTGAGAGGTTCTTCCTCAGAATCGTTTCATGGAGGCGAAGACAACTATTGCTGTGTTCTCACAAGGTACTAGTGAGACGTTATGTGAAGCGTGGGAGCGTTTCAAGTCAATGCTCAGAAGATGTCCTAATCATGGATTTGATGAGTTAACACAAATTCATCTCTTTACGGAACGGGATGCAACAACAATCCAAGCTTTGCTTGACGCTGCAGCTGGTGGTTCTTTGATGGCCAAGAGCGCGGAGGATGCTGTTGCTATAGAGAAGAATGGCATTGAACGATCACCAAGCTCATCACAACCGAGCCAAAGCCAAAGGAAGCGGGAATCCTTAGATTTGGGAACTAATGATGCGATCCTTGCACAAAACAAGTTGCTCACGCAACAAGTGGAAGAGTTGACAAAGAAAATGGCCAACCTTCCCAACAAATGAAGGACATCCAGAACGAGCAAAGAAGACAACACCAAGTCGCATCTTGCGAGCTTTGTTCGGGAGACCACCCAACCGGATTCTGTCCCCCCACAGAAGAGGTAAGCTATGTTGGTAATCAACCAAGGCCTCAACAGTTTCCAAACCAATTCCAAAGCCATCCAAACAACTTCCCAAGAGGGAATAACCCAAATTATGGCCAAGGTTGAGAGGAGAAGCTGGGCAATAACCGACAACCTTACCAGAACTATAACCAATATCAACCTCCACAACAAAACCGCAACCAACCACGATGAAACCCTCAATCTATTCATGCAGCAGTCAATGGCCAACCAAAAGAACACTGATGCGTCCATAAAAATCTGGAGACGCCAAGTGGCCAGTTGGCACAACAACTTTCTCAAGCTACTCAAAGGCGGAACCTTTACCGCCAAACAAACACAAAACCAACCCAAAGGATCATGCATCATCATCGAAATGACAATAAGTCATTTTGATGAGGAAGTCCTTGCATCAAGAGACAACGAAAATTGCAAGGCAATTGCTACTAGGAGTGGGAAGGGTCATTGGAAAAGGTATAGGGGACAATCTTGAAAGTAGAGAGAAGGGTGTTGAGAATGAGAGAAGGATGATGATGAAGGACATGAGGAAGAAACGGGAGATGTACATAGAGAGGAAGAAGTTGAAAAAATAATAAGGATTGTAGTTGAAAATGAGAACATAGTATGGAAGAAGGATGTGGTGAAGGAGAAGGGCAAGAATCACTGAAGTAGTGAAGAATGCACCAACACCACACCTACCTACCCAACTACACCAGCCAAAAAAGAGAAGGAGAGGCAGTTTGCTAGGTTCCTTGAAGTTTTCAAGAGATTACAAATCAACATACCATTCTCGGAAGCCCTAGAGCAAATGCCTACATATGCCAAGTTCATGAAGGAAATCTTATCCAAGAAGAGAAGATTTAATGAAGAAGAAACAATTTTGCTAGACGCAAATTGTAGTGAGATCATCCAGAACACATTGTCAAGAAAGAAGAGAGATCCGGGCAAAGTTACATTGCTCGTATCCATTGGCAATGTAGATGTCGGCAAGGCACTCATTGATTTGGGTTCAAGCATCAACCTAATACCACTATCCGTTGTCAAAAGGATAGGTGATATAGTTGTGAAGAGAACCAACTTAACCTTGCAATTGGCCGACAAATCCTACACTCGTCCATTGGGAATTGCTGAAGACGTGTTGGTGAAAGTCGACAAGTTCTTGTTCCCCGTCGACTTTGTAGTGATGGACATTACCGGAGGATGATGATGTGCCACTACTTCTTGGGAGAACTTTTCATGCAAACGGCACGGATGATGATTGATCTTGACGGAGGCTTGAATGAAAGTCCGTGTGGACGATGAAGAAGTCAATTTCAACATCCATGAAGCCATGAGGTTCCCTAGTGATAAAGCTGCGTGCTTCAAGATGGATGCAACGGAAGAATTGATAGTTGATACGAGAAACCAGTTGCATGACTTGACACATCTTGAGAGAGTTTTGACAAACGCACTAAGTATCCTAGGAGAAAGAAGATGAGCTAGAGCTTGAAGAGTGTTTGAAGGAGCTCGATTCGTTGAAGGAAATTCCTCCTCACAAAGCCATAATCGAGGAATTGACGAATGATGCTAATAGTAGAAGAAGTGAAACCGGAGATGAAGATATTGCCCTCACATTTGAAGTATGTGTTTCTTGACCAAGAGGGTACCAAACCGGTGATCATTAGTAGCTCCTTATCAAACCAAGAAGAAACAAGATTGGTCGAAGTTTTGAAGTCCAACAAAGAAGCAATAGGTTGGACACTATCCGACTTAAAAGGGATAAGTCCTTCCTATTGTATGCACAAGATCATGATGGAAGAGGATTATAAGCCGGTAGCACAACCTCAAAGACGGCTAAACCCAAACATGAAAGAAGTAGTCCGGAAAGAAGTAGTGAAGCTACTAGAAGCCGGCATGATATATCCGATCTCGGATAGCTCTTGGGTTAGTCCGGTTCAAGTTGTCCCTAAGAAGGGAGGTATGACGGTTATCACGAATGAGAAGAATGAGCTCATACCGACAAGAACCGTGACCGGTTGGAGGATGTGTATCGACTACCGGAGGTTGAACAAAGCAACTAGAAAGGATCATTTTCCTCTACCATTTATGGATCAAATGCTAGAGAGGCTGTCAGGACAAGCTTTTTACTGTTTCCTTGACGGGTATTCAGGTTACAATCAGATATCGGTGAATCCAGACGATCACGAGAAGACTGCTTTCACATGTCCTTTTGGGGTATTCGCATATCGACGCATGCCGTTCGGTTTATGTAACGCTCCAGCAACATTTCAAAGATGCATGCAAGCTATATTTGCCGACTTGATAGAGAAAAGCATTGAAGTGTTCATGGACGACTTCTCAGTTTTCGGGTCATCATTTGATTTATGCTTGAAGAATCTGGACACGGTACTGAAACGGTGCAAGGAAACCAACTTGGTGCTCAATTGGGAGAAGTGTCACTTCATGGTAACCGAGGGTATTGTCCTTGGTCACAAGATCTCCTCCAAGGGTATCGAAGTTGATAAAGCTAAGGTCGACGTGATAGGAAAACTTCCACCACCAGTCAATGTCAAAGGAATCCGAAGCTTCCTAGGCCATGCCGGGTTCTATCGGAGATTCATCAAAGACTTCTCAAAAATCGCAAAGCCATTGAGCAACTTGCTCAACAAAGATAAGTCTTTTGATTTTGATATTGACTGTTTAAATGCATTTAATAGTTTAAAGGATAGCTTAACATCCGCACCCATAATCACCGCACCAAACTGGATATACGATTTTGAACTTATGTGCGATGCAAGTGATTATGCGGTAGGCGCGGTGTTAGGTCAACGCAAAAACAAAATTTTTCATGCTATACACTACGCAAGTAAAGTTTTAAATGACGCACAAGTCAATTATGCTACCACTGAAAAAGAATTACTTGCCATAGTGTTCGCATTAGAAAAATTTCGTTCGTATCTCATTGGTTCAAAAATTGTTATCTGGACTGACCATGCAGCTATCAAGTACTTGATTACCAAACCCGACTCAAAGCCGAGACTCATCCGTTGGATGTTGCTACTCCAAGAGTTTGATTTGGAGATTAAGGACAAGAAGGGGACTGAGAACCTAGTAGCTGATCATCTGTCCAGATTGGTGAACAAAGAGATAACGAAGAATGAAAGGGACATCCTTGAAGAGTTCCCGGATGAGCAGTTGCTTATGGTGCAAGAAAGACCATGGTTCGCGGACATGGCCAATTACAAAGCAACGGGGTTCATTCCGGAGGATTACACATGGCAAATGAAGAAGAGGTTGTTGAGAGACGCAACTCAATTCATTTGGGATGACCCGTACCTCTTCAAGATTGGAGCAGACCACTTAGTTAAGAAGATGTGTTGCAAGAGAAGAAGCCAAGGACATCATGTGGCATTGTCACAACTCGCCATATGGTGGTCATTACAGTGGAGAAAGAACTGGAGCAAAAGTTCTTCAAGCAGGCTTTTATTGGCCCACGTTGTTCAAAGACGCATACGAACATGTGAAAGAATGCGAGAGTTGCCAGAAAACTGGAGGGATTTCAAAACGGAATGAAATGCCTCTACAAAGTATCCTTGAAGTCGAAGTCTTCGACTGTTGGGGTATTGACTTTGTAGGGCCATTTCCATCCTCTTTGAACAACGAATATATTCTGGTGGCTGTCGACTATGTGTCAAAGCGGGTAGAAGCAATAGCATCTCAGAAAGCCGATAGCAAGACGGTGGTCAAGTTTCTGAAAAGAAACATCTTTTCCCGATTTGGAACTCCAAGAGTGCTAATAAGTGATGGAGGTTCTCACTTCTGCAATCAGCAGTTAGCAAAAGCACTTGAGCACTATGGAGTAAAGCACAAGGTAGCTTCACCATACCATCCACAGACGAACGGTCAAGCCGAGGTATCCAACCGTGAAATCAAGCGGATACTTGAGAAGACCGTGTCATCTTCAAGGAAGGATTGGGCGATGAAACTGGACGAAGCATTGTGGGCCTATAGGACCGCATACAAAGCTCCTACGGGTTTCACACCATTCCAATTGGTGTATGGGAAAGCATGCCACTTGCCGGTCGAGTTGGAGCACAAAGCGTTTTTGGGCGCTCAAGTTTTTGAACTTTGATCAAGAGCAAGCTGGGGAGAAGAGGAAGCTTCAAATGCATGAGTTAGAGGAGATGCGTGACCAAGCCTATCAGTCAAGCAAGCTCTATAAGGAAAAGGTTAAACGGTATCATGACAAGAAGATCATGAAGAGGGAATTCAAGCCTGGTCAATGGTGTTGCTGTTCAATGCAAGGCTACGACTATTTCCGGGTAAATTGAAGTCCAAATGGTCCGGTCCGTTTATGATCAAGGAAGTAAAACCTTATGGAGCTGTGGAATTAGAAGATCCTATCACTAAGTCAACATGGACAGTGAATGGACAGAGGCTGAAGCCATATTTTGGAGGTGAAGTTGTTCGGCACACGACAACGATTTCACTTATCGATTCTTATGCATAAGCGAATCAGGCGTCGATCTAATGACGTTAAACAAGAGCTTGTTGGGAGGCACCCCAATTTTGTAAGTATGTTGCATTTTTAGTGTTATTTTAGTTCTGTACAGTTATTTTTGCATGTAGGGATAGTGGCAAGAACTCAAAATTTTATTTTTCTGTTTCCTGTCATGGTCGCTACAGCGACCAATTCATCGCTGTAGCGATGGAATTTGCACTACGTCGCTGTAGCGACGCACTTGTCGCTTGTAGCGATGGATTTCACACTTGCGCTTGTAGCGATGGGCTTAAAGCCTGTCGCTGTAGCGACAGGTCGCGCGCTTGTAGCGACCGTATCAGAAAACAGTTTTATTTTTCCCAGGCCACTATGTCTCTTCAGTTAACTCCCAACTACTTTCTTTAATGCATTAGCCGTTGTTGTCTTATATTTTCGCAACCTATTACATCAGTAAACATTCCATTTCATTTCTGCATTTCTCTCTTTGCATTCTGCACAATCCTGCAATCTAATCTCAGTACCTGTGTTTAATCTTGCTCAATCAACTTCCAGGTATGTTAATCGTCATTCTCTGTCACTGTTTATAGGCTTTGTACTTGTTAAATGTGCCTGCATGCTGATTTGATTTTTTAGGGTTTAGGGTTTCGAAAATTTTGAACTTAGATATGCCCTGTTGATTACCCATGATTAGCCAGAGTTTAAGCGGTTATAAATGACCTAGAATCACTAGGAAAACTCCCCTTTCATCCTCTTGTTCATAGGATTCGTATTTTGAAAAACCTTTTGTAAAAATTTCAAAATAATTTAGGGTTTTTGAGGATTTAGGAAGTTCAAGTGATTTCTGTTCATTTATACTAGCTTTAGGGTTAATTTCGCATGCTACAAGTAGGTTAGAATGTAGAAAAATCAAAAATTTTGAAAAGGGTCTTCCTCGCTACAGTGCGCTTGTAGCGCAGGAATCCAGCAATTTCTGGGTTCGCTCGCTACAAGCGACCAAGCTGTCGCTGTAGCGATGATAAGTGCTTAAATGTTGTTATATTTTGGTACAAATTTAGGCACTTATGTTTACTTGTTGTACAAGTTACCTTAGGATTAGGGCATAAATGTGTTGGAAATGCAATAAATGTGATCCTAAGCCTTACCCCATATGATTATGCAGGAAATACATACTTGAACCTGATTGAAGCAAAAGATTGAAGGTTTTCTTGATGGCATCGCTACAAGCGCAGGACTCATCGCTAGTAGCGAGGATAGGCAGAGATTTTCAGTGATCCATCGCTTGAAGCGCAGCATCCATCGCTAGAAGCGAGCTTAGGCAGGGATTATCAGGAGTTCATCGCTTGTAGCGATGAACTGGACGCTTGAAGCGAGCCTAGGCAGGGAATTTCAAAGGCTGGTCGCTAGTAGCGACAGACCTGGTCGCTATAGCGACCAAAGGGGCAGTTTAATGCTGATGGTGACGTGGAGCTCTATGATTGGCCAACTGAAGTCCTCGCTACAAGCGACATACTGGTCGCTTGTAGCGAGCGTACATTTTCTCAGCATATTTAAGGATTTTTAAGCTCATTTCTAGGAGAGATAGTTTTTTATCAGTTATAATATTTTCCAGAGCTTAGAAAACTTATTGTCTTTGAGAGAGAATAGGCATAGAGGGAGAAGAACTTCAAATAGCAATTAGATTTGGATTGAAGAAGATCTTAAGAAGCTTTGAGACATCAAGCTCTCACATATCTTCATCTTCCTTTCTTATTTTGCAAGAGTTGTCATGACAATGATCAACCAATCTCCTTTGTTGGGATTGATAGGTAATCAATCACTCATGTTGTAAACTTTTGATTATTCAATATATGATTCTAGCAATTTTTATATACCATTGAATTTCTTCTTGCTTTTCAATCTTATGTTTGATTTAAATGTTGTTGAAAAAGACTTTTGAATCTAGGTTTAGGATGATTTTCTATCAAGATAAGAAATTCTAGAAATGGGATTTGGTTTTGATAATTACATTATAGTATTGAATCATAATGCTTTTGGATTGTTTAATAGATTGAGAAATCATCGATTAAACGATACAATCGATCTCACGACATCATTTGGGAAATCAATGATGTTATTGAGCAATACGTAATAATGTCATATATAAGAAAACGCTAGAATTCGTATTTGTAATCAATCGGATATAAACAATGTTTGATTGATGAAAGTCAATCCTAACACCTTCTATGTCCTATTACTCTACTATTTATTTATAAAGTTTTCAAAATTATGAGTAGTGTAGTATAAAAACAAGTTAAACCCTAACTTAAGACGATAATCGAAGTTGAACGGAATATGATATCACATTAATCCCTGTGGAACGATATAAAAACTAATACTTACTTTTGTTCATTCAACAAAATGGCGCCGTTGCCGGGGATTAAAGTTTTTGATGTTATAATCATTGCAACTTTAATTATGGTTTTAAGCAATTTTGGACAAAATTCTTTTATGTATATAACTAATACCTCTTATCCATCTTGTTTGCTAATTCTTTGTGGTCAGATTATTGAAATCGTTTATGCGAGGTCAAGTTTCGGAGGACCAACTTCTTTTTGATTCCGAGATTGAAAGAACAGCTCGTAGAGCCAATAGCAAGAATCGGAGAAAGAAGCAACAAGCTAAGAGGAGGCAACAAGAGGAGAGTTCTGTTTCTAGTCAATCATCAAGTCCTAATCCAAGCCAAGAGTTACAAATGGCTGCACCAGGAGATGGTTCAGGAGGTTCTGCAGTTCCATGTACTAACAGTCCACGTCGTTTTGCACAATTGGGGAAAACGCCGCGGACTGCCAAGCAAACGGAAATGAAGACGGGGATCTTACAAATCTTGTATGCTAATCCATTCTCAGGATTAGACCATGAAGACCCGTTCCAACATCTCACAAAATTCTATGAGATTGCGGGAACCCTTGGTGAGACGGAAAGTAATGAGGAGGCTATGTGGATGAGAATGTTTCCACATTCATTGATAGGCAAAGCTAAGGAGTGGTACTTGGACCAACCTCCAACGGTAATGACGAACTGGAATACGCTTGAGGAGAAATTCCTTGAGAGGTTCTTCCCTCAGAATCGGTTCATGGAGGCGAAGACAACCATTGCGGTGTTTTCACAAGGTACAAGTGAAACACTATGTGAAGCCTGGGAGCGTTTCAAGTCAATGCTCAGACGATGTCCGAACCATGGATTTGATGAGTTAACACAAATTCATCTCTTCCGGAACGGAATGCAACAACAATCCAAGCTTTTGCTTGACGCTGCAGCTGGTGGTTCTTTAATGGCCAAGAGCGCGGAGGATGCTGTTGCTATTATAGACAGAATGGCGTTGAACGATCACCAAGCTCATCCTAACCGGAGCCAAAGCCAAAGGAAGGCGGGAATCCTTGATTTGGGAACTAATGATGCGATCCTTGCACAAAACAAGTTGCTCACGCAACAAGTGGAAGAGTTGACAAAGAAAATGGCCAACCTTCCCCAACAAATGAAGGACATCCAGAACGAGCAAAGAAGACAACACCAAGTCGCATCTTGCGAGCTTTGTTCGGGAGATCACCCAACCGGATTCTGTCCGCCCCCCACAGAAGAGGTAAGCTATGTTGGTAATCAACCAAGGCCTCAACAGTTTCAAAACCAATTCCAAAGCCATCCAAACAACTTCCCAAGAGGGAATAATCCTAATTATGGCCAAGGTTGGAGAGGAGAAGCTGGGCAGTACAACCGACAACCTTACCAGAACTATAACCAATATCAACCTCCACAACAAAACCGCAACCAATCCACTGATGAAACCCTCAATCTATTCATGCAGCAGTCAATGGCCAACCAGAAGAACACTGATGCGTCCATTAAAAATCTGGAGACGCAAGTGGGTCAATTGGCACAACAACTTTCTCAAGCTACTCAACAAGGCGGAACCTTTACCGCCAACACACAAACCAACCCGAAGGATCATGCATCATCATCGAAATGACAATTAAGTCATTTTGATGAGGAAGTCCTTGCAACAAGAGACAACTGAAAATTGCAAGGCAATAGCTACAAGGAGCGGGAAGGTAATTGGCCAAGGTATAGGGGACAATCTTGAAGTAGAGAGAAGGGTGGTTGAGAATGAGGTGAAGGAGAAGGATGAAGATGAAGGACGTGAGGAAGAAACGGAGGATGTACATATAGAGGATGTAGAAGTAGAAAAAAATAATAAGGATGTAGTTGAAAATGAGAACATTGTATGGAAGAAGGATGTGGTGAAGGAGAAGAGCAAGAAGCAAGAAATAGTGAAGAATGCACCAACACCGCACCTACCTTACCCAACTACACCAGCCAAAAAAGAGAAGGAGAGGCAGTTTGCTAGGTTCCTTGAAGTATTCAAGAGGTTACAAATCAATATACCATTCTCGGAAGCCCTAGAGCAAATGCCTACCTATGCCAAGTTCATGAAGGAAATCCTTTCCAAGAAGAGGAGGTTCAATGAAGAAGAAACAATTTTGCTAGACGCAAATTGTAGTGAGATCATCCAGAACACATTGTCAAGAAAGAAGAGAGATCCGGGCAAAGTTACATTGCTCGTGTCCATTGGCAATGTTGATGTCGGCAAGGCACTTATTGATTTGGGTTCAAGCATCAACCTAATACCACTATCCGTTGTCAAAAGGATAGGTGATATAGTTGTGAAGAGAACCAACTTAACCTTGCAATTAGCCGACAAATCCTACACTCGTCCATTGGGAATTGCTGAAGACGTGTTGGTGAAAGTCGACAAGTTCTTGTTCCCCGTCGACTTTGTAGTGATGGATATTCCGGAGGATGATGATGTGCCACTACTTCTTGGGAGAACTTTCATGCAAACGGCACGGATGATGATTGATCTTGACGGAGGCTTAATGAAAGTCCGTGTGGACGATGAAGAAGTCAATTTCAACATCCATGAAGCCATGAGGTTCCCTAGTGATAAAGCTGCGTGTTTCAAGATGGATGCAACGGAAGAATTGATAGTTGATACGAGAAACCAGTTGCACGATTTGACGCATCTTGAGAGAGTTTTGACAAACGCACTAAGTATCCTAGGAGAAGAAGATGAGCTAGAGCTTGAAGAGTGTTTGAAGGAGCTCGATTCGTTGAAGGAAATTCCTCCTCACAAAGTCAAAATCGAGGAATTGACGAATGATGCTATAGTAGAAGAAGTGAAACCGGAGATGAAGATATTACCCTCACATTTGAAGTATGTGTTTCTTGACCAAGAGGGTACCAAACCGGTGATCATTAGTAGCTCCTTGTCAAACCATGAAGAAACAAGATTGGTCGAAGTTTTGAAGTCCAACAAGGAAGCAATAGGTTGGACACTATCCGACTTAAAAGGGATAAGTCCTTCCTATTGTATGCATAAGATCATGATGGAAGAGGATTATAAGCCGGTGGCACAACCTCAAAGACGGCTAAACCCAAACATGAAAGAAGTAGTCCGGAAAGAAGTAGTGAAGCTACTTGAAGCCGGCATGATTTATCCGATCTCGGATAGCTCTTGGGTTAGTCCGGTTCAAGTTGTCCCTAAGAAGGGAGGTATGACGGTTATCACGAATGAGAAGAATGAGCTCATACCGACAAGAACCGTGACCGGTTGGAGGATGTGTATCGACTACCGGAGGTTGAACAAAGCAACGAGAAAGGATCATTTTCCTCTACCATTTATGGATCAAATGCTAGAGAGGCTGTCAGGACAAGCTTTTTACTGTTTCCTTGACGGGTATTCGGGTTACAATCAGATATCGGTGAATCCAGACGATCACGAGAAGACTGCTTTCACATGTCCTTATGGGGTATTCGCATATCGACGCATGCCGTTCGGTTTATGTAACGCTCCAGCAACATTTCAAAGATGCATGCAAGCTATATTTGCCGACTTGATAGAGAAAAGCATTGAAGTGTTCATGGACGACTTCTCAGTTTTCGGGTCATCATTTGATTTATGTTTGGAGAATCTGGACACGGTACTGAAAAGGTGCAAGGAAACCAACTTGGTGCTCAATTGGGAGAAGTGTCACTTCATGGTAACCGAGGGTATTGTCCTTGGTCACAAGATCTCCTCCAAGGGTATCGAAGTTGATAAAGCTAAGGTCGACGTGATAGGAAAACTTCCACCACCAGTCAATGTCAAAGGAATCCGAAGCTTCCTAGGCCATGCCGGGTTCTATCGGAGATTCATCAAAGACTTCTCAAAAATCGCAAAGCCATTGAGCAACCTGCTCAACAAAGATAAGTCTTTTGATTTTGATATTGATTGTTTAAATGCATTTAATAGTTTAAAGGATAGCTTAACATCCGCACCCATAATCACCGCACCAAACTGGATATACGATTTTGAACTTATGTGCGATGCAAGTGATTATGCGGTAGGCGCGGTGTTAGGTCAACGCAAAAACAAAATTTTTCATGCTATACACTACGCAAGTAAAGTTTTAAATGACGCACAAGTCAATTATGCTACCACTGAAAAAGAATTACTTGCCATAGTGTTTGCATTAGAAAAATTTCGTTCATATCTCATAGGTTCGAAAATTGTTATCTGGACTGACCATGCAGCTATCAAGTACTTGATTACCAAACCCGACTCAAAGCCGAGACTCATCCGTTGGATGTTGCTACTCCAAGAGTTTGATTTGGAGATTAAGGACAAGAAGGGGACTGAGAACCTTGTAGCTGATCATCTGTCCAGATTGGTGAACAAAGAGATAACGAAGAATGAAAGGGACATCCTTGAAGAGTTCCCGGATGAACAGTTGCTTATGGTGCAAGAAAGACCATGGTTCGCGGACATGGCAAATTACAAAGCAACGGGTTTCATTCCGGAGGATTATACTTGGCAAATGAAGAAAAGGTTGTTGAGAGACGCCACTCAATTCATTTGGGATGACCCATACTTATTCAAGATTGGAGTAGACCACTTAATAAGAAGATGTGTTGCTAGAGAAGAAGCCAAGGACATCATGTGGCATTGTCACAACTCGCCATATGGTGGTCACTACAGTGGAGAAAGAACTGGAGCAAAAGTTCTTCAAGCTGGCTTTTATTGGCCCTCGTTGTTCAAAGACTGTTATGAACATGTGAAAGAATGCGAGAGTTGCCAGAAGACCGGAGGGATTTCAAAGAGGAATGAAATGCCTCTACAAAGTATCCTTGAAGTCGAAGTCTTCGACTGTTGGGGTATTGACTTTGTAGGGCCATTTCCATCTTCTTTGAACAACGAGTATATTCTGGTGGCTGTCGACTATGTGTCAAAGTGGGTTGAAGCAATAGCATCTCAGAAAGCCGATAGCAAGACGGTGGTCAAGTTTCTGAAAAGGAACATCTTCTCCCGATTTGGAACTCCAAGAGTGCTAATAAGTGATGGAGGTTCTCACTTCTGCAATCAGCAGTTAGCAAAAGCACTTGAGCACTATGGAGTAAAGCACAAGGTAGCTTCACCATACCATCCACAGACGAACGGTCAAGCCGAGGTATCCAACCGTGAAATCAAACGGATACTTGAGAAGACCGTGTCATCTTCAAGGAAGGATTGGGCGATGAAACTGGACGAAGCGTTGTGGGCCTATAGGACCGCATACAAAGCTCCTACGGGTTTCACACCATTCCAGTTGGTGTATGGGAAAGCGTGCCACTTGCCGGTCGAGTTGGAGCACAAAGCGTTTTGGGCGCTCAAGTTTTTGAACTTTGATCAAGAGCAAGCTGGGGAGAAGAGGAAACTTCAAATGCATGAGTTAGAGGAGATGCGTGACCAAGCCTATCAGTCAAGCAAGCTCTATAAGGAAAAGGTTAAACGGTATCATGACAAGAAGATCATGAAGAGGGAATTCAAGCCTGGTCAGATGGTCCTGCTGTTCAATGCAAGACTGCGATTATTTCCGGGTAAATTGAAGTCCAAGTGGTCCGGTCCGTTCATGATAAAGGAAGTAAAACCTTATGGAGCTGTGGAACTTGAGGATCCTATCACTAAGTCGACATGGACAGTGAATGGACAAAGGCTTAAGCCATATTTTGGAGGTGAAGTCGTTCGGCACACGACGACGATTTCACTCATCGATTCATATGCGTAAGCGAAACAGGCGTCGATCTAATGACGTTAAACAAGAGCTTGTTGGGAGGCACCCCAATTTTGTAAGTATGTTGTGTTTTTAGTGTTAGTTTACTTCTGTACAAGTATTTATGCATGTTGGGATAGTGGCTAGAACTCAAAAATTTATTTTTCTGTTTCCTGTCATGGTCGCTACAGCGACCAACTCATCGCTGTAGCGATGGAATTTACACTACGTCGCTGTAGCGACGCACTTGTCGCTTGTAGCGACAGTTTTTGCACTTGCGCTTGTAGCGCAACAGTACGCTTGTAGCGATGGGCTTTTTGCCTGTCGCTGTAGCGACCAATCGCGCGCTTGTAGCGAGCGTATCAGAAAACAGTTTTATAATGCCCAGGCCAGTCCTGTCGCTTCAGCTACCACCCAACTACTTTCATTAAGTGTCTTAGCCTTTTTAATACTTATTTTCGCATCTGAACATATTTCTTTCCATTCATTCCCATTTCTGCATTGTTCACATTTCTATTTCTGCCAATTTCTGCAAATCCACTAAGTACTTCTGTTTAATCTCAACCATCAACTCTTCAAGTATGTATTTCGCACCCTTCTGTCACTGTTTATCAACTCTTTACTGATTAATGGTGCTTGCATGTTGATTTAGAATTCTAGGGTTTAGGGTTTATGAATTTTTGAACTTAAATCATGCCCTTTTGATTACCCATTGTTATGCCTAGCTTAAGTTGCTATAAATGAACGAAAATCACTTGATAAACTTCCCTGTAATCCTTTTGTTCATAGGATTTCTATTTTGGAAAAACCCTTTGTAAAAATTTCAAATAAATTAGGGTTTTTAAGGATTTAGGAAGTTTAAGTGATTGTTTCTCATTTATTCTAGCTTTAATGTTATTTTCGCATGCTACAAGTTAGTCAAAATCAAGAAAAACATGAAAATCTGAAAAGGGTCTCCTCGCTAGAACAGCGCTTGTAGCGCAGGAACCAGACTTTTTCTGGGTTTCGTCGCTACAGCGACCAAGCTGTCGCTTGTAGCGAGCGAACCCAGAATTTGTTTTATTTGTGTTTTGATTGAAATGTGACTTGTGTCCTACCTGATTTTCATCTGTTTTAACTCATTGTGTAGGAATGGCACCTAAAACATCGTCAAAACGTCAAAGGAACGTTGAAAGTTCCTCGTCACGACCAAGGGTCAACATTTCACCACACGATGCATCTCGTTTCCTAAGCTGGAGGAACCAGGAACGTTATGAGGAGCTGAGGACAAGACGCATCTGGTCCGAGAAGAGGTTTGAAATATCTGAAGAAGGGGAATATGGAGGCTTAGCAACCATGATAAAAGAGAGGAAGTGGGGTATTCTTTGTACACCACCCAGGAGGATCAACTATGAAATCGTGCGCGAGTTTTACGCGAACGCGATCCCCTCCGATCCGTCAGATGAGTTTACTTGGACGACCTACGTGCGTGGGCGCACCGTCACATTCGATCGCATGTCCATCAACGCATATCTGGGCAAGCCTTTGGAGCTAGTTGATGATGAAGAAGATAATCCGCTTGCACCCACTGCACTTTGTGATTTCGGTGAACGTCAGAGGAGTGGTGACTGGGATCACGACAGCATCGCACAGGACATCTTCCAAGTTGGTAAGAGTTATGACGTGAGTAGGGCTTCGGGTAAGCCTTTCCGAGCATTCCGTGATGACATGACCACTGAGGCTCAGGTAATCCTTACCCTGATTTTATATAACATCCGCCCCAAATCTCACACCTCCTCCACCACTTTAGATGTGACCCCCCTTGTCCACTATATCCTCACTCAGCGTCAGGTGGACGTTGCTAGATTGATAGCAAATGAGATGAGGATAGTTGTTGAGAGTGGAATATTACCCCCGGGCAAACCTAAATGCCCTTTGACTTTTCCCGGGTTGATCATGGGTCTATGTAGGAGAGCTAGAGTTCACATGCCATCACAGGTTGATGAGGAAATTAAAAATCCTATTGATGATAGATACATCAATAGGTATTGCTCTACACCTGCACCTGTTGCCCCACCCCCACCCTCAGCTGGACCATCATCCTCAGCAGGACCTTCACATGTACCACCACCACCACCTGAGCATACTAGCCACCCTAGCCACCCGACCATTCCACCTTTGGACTTTTCGAGTTGGGATTCTGCTACTGTGAGCTCATTCCTGTTGGCGCAGAATGTGTCAAATCACCGGGCACTTACTACGATTCAGAGCCATCTGCACGACAGTGGCCAGAGCCCGTGGACACCTGCGTTCTTCTATGAGCACATTGCTTGGCCTGGGGACAGGCCATTCTTTCCAGGAGGGGCAGATGCAGCGGATGCTGGTGATCAGCAGGATGCTGGTGACGATGGTGATGACGACGCAGATGTGGATGATGATCTGGGTGATGACTCTTCAGCTGCTACAAATTCTATTGATCGCATGGCAGCTGACTTGATAGACTCTGAGGACGACATGGCCACAGATTCAGATTGATGCAGAGCTGCAGATCTTGATTTGTTTTCTCTTTCGTTTTATTTATTCAGCTTTGTACTTTAACATTTTGATTTATGCTTTGTACTTTGAGTATTTCTTTTGTACCATGGATGATGTACCCTTTTTGCTATTATGTTATTTATATTTTGGGTATAACATGTTAGTATAGTTATATTTTATTTATGCTTTAGTATTTATGTTAAAATTTTTTGAAAATCCCAACAAATTTTGAAAGAAAGATGAATGATTCAAAAGCAATGCTTGAACTGTGAATCATCTGAGTGATAATGATAAGAATGAGTGTTAAAGAGCGCAGCTAAGGTACTCGTTTTCTTGTTTTTCTAGGTATATTCTTTAATGTGAATAAGTTCTTTACACACACAAGTTAATTTATTCAGTTTTTAAGCAAGCATGTGTTTAGTTTTGAACCAATGTAGAACTAGCCAAAAATGTGAGGAATCCTCAACCTTTGTATATATATGCAGGAGACCAATACCATGTTTAACTCAGTTATATTATGTTAAATCTGTTGTTGTTTTAATTTGTATAAGAGCATTGAAATGATCAAGGCAATTTTTTTTTTATTGAGAGAAATACTTGACCAAATGAACCTACCCTGTGAGATGTGTGAGTATCTGTTAACCCATCTGAGCCTAATGGAATCAGAATTGTTAACTGTGACTGTCAATTTAATAAGCTCATCTGCTTATTTAAATTGCCGGAGTTTGTAAAAAAATTCAGTTCACAGTTAACTCTTTAATGAATTCTGATAGTTGTTTTCTTTTGAACCCTTATCCGTCGTTTTTATTGACCTTTGCCATAATAACAAAGGAACATTCGATTAGGGTATCATTGGAATAAGTTGGGGAGAAAGGAAGGTTATATTTAAGTCAATGTATGGGTGAATGTGTTATTTGATCTTGACAATCTTGAAAAGAAAAAAAAAAAAAAAAGAAAAGCAAACCAAGAAAAAGAAAAGAGAAAAATAAAAAGGTTTGCAAGAATTCAAAGAAAAATTGTCAAGAATCAATCAAGAATAGAAAAGAAAGAAATTCACCAAGTGTTGTATTGGAGAAAGAAGGAAGTTGTAATTAGATTGAATGTTTCCTTTTGCTTGGCCATTTGAATTCAAATATCCCACATATGACAATTCTTTTGTAGCCTAGCCCAATTACAACCCTTAAAGACCTTTTGATCAATGCCTTTTATGCTTTTGGAAATGATAATTAGATAGACACATAATTTGATTGTATGTTATCATGTTTATTGGATGAGTGTTCATAACCCTTACAAATGATTTCAATTGTTCATATACTTTATATAGAAGTGTGTTAAGTTTGGTTCAAATTTAAACATGTTGCTTGTTTAGGATTGTATGATTTAATTCCTTGTGTTTAGAACTAGTTCACATTTGTAGAATGTATCTTGTTTAATGAGAAACTGGACTTAAGCTTGCGCAATCACATTTGAATCACTCATTTGATATTTATTTCTTCGCACTTTTGAATCCTTTGCTAAATTGCTCAATACTGTGGTTTTCAAAGCTATGAAAAATTTCCTTTTGTTCTTTGGTTTGAGGACAAACCAAAATGTAAGTTGGGGAGAGTTTGATAAGTGCTTAAATGTTGTTATATTTTGGTACAAATTTAGGCACTTATGTTTACTTGTTGTACAAGTTACCTTAGGATTAGGGCATAAATGTGTTGGAAATGCAATAAATGTGATCCTAAGCCTTACCCCATATGATTATGCAGGAAATACATACTTGAACCTGATTGAAGCAAAAGATTGAAGGTTTTCTTGATGGCATCGCTACAAGCGCAGGACTCATCGCTAGTAGCGAGGATAGGCAGAGATTTTCAGTGATCCATCGCTTGAAGCGCAGCATCCATCGCTAGAAGCGAGCTTAGGCAGGGATTATCAGGAGTTCATCGCTTGTAGCGATGAACTGGACGCTTGAAGCGAGCCTAGGCAGGGAATTTCAAAGGCTGGTCGCTAGTAGCGACAGACCTGGTCGCTATAGCGACCAAAGGGGCGGTTTAATGCTGATGGTGACGTGGAGCTCTATGATTGGCCAACTGAAGTCCTCGCTACAAGCGACATACTGGTCGCTTGTAGCGAGCGTACATTTTCTCAGCATATTTAAGGATTTTTAAGCTCATTTCTAGGAGAGAGAGTTTTTTATCAGTTATAATATTTTCCAGAGCTTAGAAAACTTATTGTCTTTGAGAGAGAATAGGCATAGAGGGAGAAGAACTTCAAATAGCAATTAGATTTGGATTGAAGAAGATCTTAAGAAGCTTTGAGACATCAAGCTCTCACATATCTTCATCTTCCTTTCTTATTTTGCAAGAGTTGTCATGACAATGATCAACCAATCTCCTTTGTTGGGATTGATAGGTAATCAATCACTCATGTTGTAAACTTTTGATTATTCAATATATGATTCTAGCAATTTTTATATACCATTGAATTTCTTCTTGCTTTTCAATCTTATGTTTGATTTAAATGTTGTTGAAAAAGACTTTTGAATCTAGGTTTAGGATGATTTTCTATCAAGATAAGAAATTCTAGAAATGGGATTTGGTTTTGATAATTACATTATAGTATTGAATCATAATGCTTTTGGATTGTTTAATAGATTGAGAAATCATCGATTAAACGATACAATCGATCTCACGACATCATTTGGGAAATCAATGATGTTATTGAGCAATACGTAATAATGTCATATATAAGAAAACGCTAGAATTCGTATTTGTAATCAATCGGATATAAACAATGTTTGATTGATGAAAGTCAATCCTAACACCTTCTATGTCCTATTACTCTACTATTTATTTATAAAGTTTTCAAAATTATGAGTAGTGTAGTATAAAAACAAGTTAAACCCTAACTTAAGACGATAATCGAAGTTGAACGGAATATGATATCACATTAATCCCTGTGGAACGATATAAAAACTAATACTTACTTTTGTTCATTCAACAAGCGACGAAACCAGAAACTTGTTTTATTTTTCTTTTGTTCTGATCCTAACTTGCATCCTACCTAATTTTTATCTGTTTTGATCCTGTTGTAGGAATGGCACCCAAATCCTCGTCCAAAAGACAAAGGAACGTTGAGAGCTCGTCATCACGACCTAGAGCCAACATTCAACCTCATGACGCGAGTCGTTTCCTGAGTCTGAGGAATCAAGAAAGGTACGAGGAGCTGAAAACAAGACGAATCTGGTCTGAGAAGCAGTTCCAGATATCAGAAGAGGGAGAGTACGGAGGGATAGCTCATATGATCAACGAAAGGAAATGGGGGATTCTGTGCACGCCACCAAGGAAGATAAATTACGACATCGTGCGCGAATTCTACGCGAATGCGATCCCAGCTGACCCATCTGACGAGTTTACATGGACTACTTACGTGCGAGGGCGCACTATTACCTTTGATCGCATGTCCATCAATGCGTATTTGGGCAAGCCTCTGGAGCTATGTGAAGAGGATAATCCACTAGCACCTACTGCGCTATGTGACTTTTGTGAGCATCAGAGGAGCGGCAATTGGGATCATGAGATGATTGCACGAGACATCTTCCAGGAGGGGAAGAGCTACGATTTGAGTAAGGCTTCGGGTAAGCCTTTCCGAGCCTTTAGGGATGACATGACCACTCCGGCTCAGGTAGTCCTTACCCTGATCTTATATAATATCCGGCCTAAATCTCATACCTCTTCTACCACCCTCGACGTTACACCTCTTCTTCATTATATCCTTACTCAACGTCAGGTTGACGTTGCTAGGCTTATAGCAAATGAGATGAGGGTAGTAGCTGAGAGCGGCATTTTACCCCCGGGCAAACCCAAATGCCCACTGACCTTTCCCGGATTGATTATGGGACTCTGTAGACGGGCTAGGGTACACATGCCCAACCAGGTAGATGAAGAAATTAAGAACCCTATTGATGACAGGTACATCAATAGGTACTGCTCTACCCCCACACCTATTGCCCCACCTCCTTCCTCAGCTGGACCATCCACATCAGCCGGTCCTTCTCATGTACCACCACCACCACCTCAGCATACTAGCCACCCTCAGGGCCCGACCATTCCACCACTGGATTTCTCGAGTTGGGACTCTTCTATGGTGAGCTCTTTTCTGTTGACGCAGAATGCGTCTAATCACCGGGCTCTAACGACTATTCAGAGTCATCTGCATGACAGTGGCCAAAGCCCATGGACGCCAGCTTTCTTCTCTGAGCACATAGCTTGGCCTGGGGACAGGCCTTTCTTTCCTGGAGGGGCAGCTGCACCAGATGCTGGTGATGATCAGGATGCCGGTGATGATGGTGACGACGATGTTGATGTTGATGATGATCTTGGAGATGATTCATCGGAGGCTACAAATAGTATTGACCGCATGGCAGCAGCTATGATAGATTCTGAGGATATGGATTCAGATTCAGACTGATGATGCAGAGCTGCAGACTTTTGTTTTGTCATCCCTTTCATTTTATTTATTAAAGCTTTGTACTTCTATAACATTTCATTATGCTTTGTACTTTGTTTTATTTATGTTTTGTACCATGGATGATGTACCTTTTTGGTTTATGTTATTTATTCTTGTTATAACATGTTTAGTATAGTTTATATTTTATTTATGTTTTGTTATTTATTTATGGTAAAAATTTTTGAAATTATCCCAACAATGTTGAAAGAAAGATGAATGATTCAAAAGCCAGTGCTTGAACTTAGATTCAATTGAGTGATAATGATAGAATGAGTGTTAAAGCGCGCAGCTAAGGTACTCGTTTTCTTGTTTTTCTAGGTATATTCTTGAATGCGAATAAGTTCTGTACACACAAGTTAATTTATTCAGTTTTAAGCAAGCATTTGTTTAGTTTTGAACCAATATAGAACTAGCCAAAATGTGAGGAATCCTCAACCATTGTATATATATGCAGGAGACCAATATCATGTTTAACTCAGTTATTTTATGTTAAATCTGTTGTTGTTTTAATTTGTATAAAAGCATTGAAGTGATCAAGGCATTTTTTTGAAATTGAGTGAAATACTTGACCAAATGAACCTACCCTGTGAGATGTGTGAGTATCTGTTAACCCATCTGAGCCTATTGAATCAGAATTGTTAACTGTGAACTGTCAATTTTAATAAGCTCAATTGCTTATTGAAATTGCCGGAGTTTGTAAAAAAATTCAGTTCATAGTTAACTCTTTATTGAATTCTGATAGTTGTTTTCTTGTGAACCCTTATCCATCGTTTTTATTGACCTTTGCCATAATGATAAAGGAACATTCGATTAGGGTGTCATTGGAATAAGTTGGGGAGAAAGGGAGGTTATGTTTATGTCAATGTAAGGGTGAATGTGTTAATTGATCTTGACAACAAGAAAAAAAGAAAAGAAAAGAGAAAAGAAAAAAAAAAGAAAGAAAAGCAAACCAAGAAAAAGAAAAGAGAAAAAAAAAATGAAAAGGTTTGCAAGAATTCAAAGAAAAAGTTGTCAAGATCAATCAAGAATAGAAATGTATGAAATTCACCAAGTGTTGTATTGGAAAAAGAAGGAAGTGTAATTAGATTGAATGTTCCTTTTGCTTGGCCATTTGAATTCAAATATCCCACATATGACAATTCTTTTGTAACCTAGCCCAATTACAACCCTTAAAGACCTTTTGATCAATGCCTTTTATGCTTTTGGAAATGATAATTAGATGGACACATAATTTAATTGGAATGTTATCATGTTTGTTGGATGAGTGTTCATACCCTCACAATAGAATTCAAATTGTTCATATTCTTTATATAGAAGTGTGTTAGGTTTGGTTCAAATTTAAACATGTTGCTTGTTTAGGATTGTATGATTTGATTCCTTGTGTTTAGAACTAGTTCACATTTATAGTATGTATCTTGTTTAATGAGAAACTGAACTTTAGCTTGTGCAATCACATTTGAATCACTCATTTGATGTTTATTTCTTCGCACTTTTGAATCCTTTGCTAATTGCTCAATACTGTGGTTTATAAGCTATGAAAATTTCCTTTTAAGTCTTTGGTTTGAGGACAAACCAAAATGTAAGTTGGGGAGAGTTTGATAAGTGCCTAAAAGTTGTTATATTTTGATACATTTTAGGGCACTTATGATTACTTGTTTTGCAAGTTACCTTAGGATTTGAGCATATTTGTGTTAAAAATGCAATAATTGTGATCCTAAGCCTTACCCCATGTGATTATGCAGGAAATACATGCTTGGACCTGATTGATGCAAAAGAATGAAGCTTTTCTTGATGCCATCGCTACAAGCGCAGGATCCATCGCTAGTAGCGAGAATAGGCAGGGATTTCCAGTGTTTCATCGCTTGAAGCGCAGCTTCCATCGCTAGTAGCGAGCTTAGGCAGGGATTATCAGGAGTTCATCGCTTGAAGCGATGAACTGGACGCTTGAAGCGAGCCTAGGCAGGGAATTTCAATGATCCATCGCTTGTAGCGACAGACCTTGTCGCTACAGCGACCAGAGGGCGGTTTAATGCTTGGTGATGACGTGGAACACATCCATTGGCCAGTTGACTTCCTCGCTACAAGCGACAGGCTGGTCGCTTGTAGCGAGCGTGCATTTTCTCAGCATATAAATAGATTTTGAAGCTCATTTCTAGGGAGATAGTTTTTTATCAGAATTAATATTTTCCAGAGCTCAAAATAGTTGTTATCTAAGAGAGAGAATAGGCATAGAAGGAGAAAAACTTCAAATAGCAAATTGATTTGGATTGAAGAAGACATTGAGAAGCTTTGAGACATCAAGCTCTACTATATCTTCATCTTCCTTTCTTATTTTGCAATAGTTGTCATGACAATGATCAACTAATCTCCTTTGTTGGGATTAATAGGTAATCAATCATTCCATGTTGTAAACTTTTGGTTATTAAATATATGATTCTAGCATTTTTATATACCATTGAATTTCTTCTTGCTTTTCAATCTTATGTTTGATTTAAATGTTGTTGAAAAAGACTTTTGAATCTAGGTTTAGAATGATTTTCTATCAAGATAAGAAATTCTAGAAATGGGATTTGGTTTTGATAATTACATTTAAGTATTGGATCGTAAAGCTTTTGAATCGTTTAATAGATTGAGAAATCATCGATTAAACGATACAATCGATCTCACGACGTCATTTGGGAAATCAATGATGTTGTTGAGCAATACGTAATAATGTCATATATAAGAAAAAGCTAGAATCCGTATTTATAATCAATCGAATACAAACGATGTTTGATTGATGAACGTTAATCCTAACACCTTCTATGTTCTATTACTCTACTATTTATTTATTAAGTTTTTAAAATGTTGAGTAGTGTAGTATAAAACAAGGTTAAACCCTAACTTAAGACGATAATCGACGTTGAACGGTTTATGATATCACATTAATCCCTGTGGAACGATATAAAAACGATACTTGCTTTTGTACATTAACATGTACCTATATCCCCATTACCCGTCCCATACCCGTGTTTTGAAATCGGAGAAAAGCCAAACTCATACCCAAACCCAGTCATAGCGGGGAAAACCCGTCAAATTGGATTTGGTTCGGCGGGTATCCGAGCGTATGGGTTTTGTTGCCCATGTTGTATCTACTTATTAAATGTAGCAACTATGTTAGAGCAGTAGGGCATATAGATGGCCTTAAAAGGAGTCGTACCTGCACTCATGCAATGCTCAGCCTAAGCTAGGGCCTTGAACAAGGATTTTGGGTAATGGAAATTAAAACACCTTAAATACATTTCAAGGTATTTGTTAAGAACTTTGGATTGGCCATCTGATATGGATGGTGTGCAGAGCTCATGGCAAACCCGGCTGACGAGTAAACATTAATCTAACAACTAAATAATAACATTTGTTATTTAAAAAAAATCGTCGAAGCTTGCTTATTTGAAGCATATTAACGAGTAATCTATGAAAGTGTTTGCATTTAGAACTGACAAAGCCAGAATTGGTGCAAGCACTGTAAATATTTACACTCATTAAAGTGGTTGTCCTAAAAAACTTGTAGAGAAGGTTTAAACTAAACATGAAAAAAAAAAAATAAGGAGAAGACACAAGTTTTATAGGTTAACTAAACTTTATTAAAGTGTTTTGAATATTATGGTTGGAAAATTGCTTTAATCGTTGTTGCATTGCAAGACTTTGCTCTTCAAAACAAAGAGTAGGTTTCCTAGAAACTTGATGTTGATAATTTCATACTTTTAAAGGTATACTTTTTGTATAATTATAGTATTTAAAAGTTATATTTATTATTTCTTTTTTACTGATATAGGGTTTCAGTATTTATAGGCGCACCTTTCTCTAAGTTTTAGGGAAAGTTGGCTCCCGATGCGAGGCCAAATCTCGCGATGCGAGATAGACAGAGCTGATCCCTTTGGCATCTCATTCAATTCTTACAATGCGGAGCTCACAGCCCGCGATGCAAAATATACAGTAGTGATCACCTTGATTTCCAATTGTATTCTCGCGATGCCAAACTCATAGCCCGCGATGCGAGATAGGCAATAGCTGACTAGTTGATTTCGTCATTCCTTACTCCATTTCTTTTCACCAAAATATCTGTATCATCTACTCCCCAATCATCATCAATGATGAACTTGTAAAGAGTATAGCTTGGACATATAGTTGCCTGGTTTGGGCGGATTTCCTTGTCTTCAAGGCTTTTTCCCTTCTCTTTTCCTTTCAAGACTTTTTGAACAATTTATTTATAAAAATCGACTAAAATAAACTTAAACTACCTACTTTTATTCTAAAAATGAACAAAAACCCTATACGATTTCTTGTCATCAGTAATCCTCATTGTATTCATAAACAAGAAAAATATATTTGCTAAATAGAAGGTGCAAAGGCGATACATGATAATGGTGGAAGATAGTGAAATAAAAGGCATAAATGTGGGGGATAGTGTTGGTTGAAGATAGTGTGAAAACAACATTTAGTGTAGAGAGACTAGCTATGATAAACTGTTGTTCTTTATTTGACCATATGCTGGGGAAGTTAATTACCTCAATTTCTTTCCTTTACTTTTTATGTCCAAGCCGTAATTGATGTCCAGCTTTGCTCATTAAACTTGAATCAGATAGAAAAATTAGCAGCACATATTATAGAACAATCCACTTCTAAGGTAGGAATTAAGTTGTTTTCTTTTATTATAGCTACACATATTAGCAACACCTTTGCACATATTCACAAGATCGTAACTGATGTCCACCTTTGAGGGTTTTGTTGTTTGTAGGTTTTTTTTCTTTTATTTAGTGCTTTCGACTTTCAAATTTCCATTGTATTGGATTAGCGCACCTCTAGTAATTTGTTTTGATATTGTTATATTTTAAAAAAAAAAAAAACTGTGTAAAATATTTTACATAATGAGTGAATAATAATTGTTAATGAAACGAACAACAATATTTATTATATCCCTAAAAAAAATCTTTATTATAGAAAAAGTTGTTTTAAGAGTATAATTGGGATAATAAAAAGTAGGGGGTGGATACTCATCTAATTTGTTATACTTTTTAAAGGATAAATAAAAATTAACTTGACATATATATACTCACATCGTGTTTGTTACACTCTTATTTTAATATTTGAATTTAATCTTATGTTTTTGTTATATGTGATATTTATATTGAAAGTTGAGGGTAATTTTGAAAAGAGAAAAAACCAGCCCAAAAGAGCCGAAACATATTATATTTTCTTTATATATAATATAGATGTATGTTGTTAACTTTTAATTTAAATATATTATTTTATATAATATATATTAAATTGGTTCAATTTTGTTTTATAATTTGTCGTTTAATTTTTTGTTGTACATTTATTTTTTAATATTTGTAAGTAGAACAAATTCTCATAATTGTTATATTTTTAATGTATATATATACAGTGAATTATAAACATAAATTGGTTTAAATGTATTTCATAAATTTTAGGATTTGATTACGGTCTAATTTTAGAGGATAAAATTTTAAAAAAATTCTAGTATCGGTGACAAGATGTGAACACATTTAATTAGTAAAAAAAGATGTGAACACGTTTAATTCCTTCAAAATAAATGTGAACACATTTAATTAGTAAAAAATAGATGTGAACACATTTATTGTTTTTTAAGGATACAATTAATTTTAGTATTGGTGACAAGATGTGAACACATTTAATTAGTAAAACAAAAGATGTGAACACATTTAATTCTTGTACTTTTTGGTTTTAATATAATCTACTTAAGGTGTCGCAGATACTTTTGTTCCCCATTGGCTTAAAAACAATTTTTCTTTATTATTATGCAGAGTGTTTTTTTAATAAATTATTATGCACAGTGTTGATTTCTAATTTAAATATCTTTTTCATCGACTATAAATTAATTTTTATGCATTTTATTATTAACATATTTAGCCTAAACATATTCAAATGGCCCCTTTGTTTGCTTAGACTTTTGATAAATTTAAAATTATAAATAGGAAAAGATAAGTTTAGATTTTCACCCATTCACCATTCTCCCTTCTTATGAAGTTGTCCAAAACATGGTATGCTATACAATCTTGGGTGCAACAATTTAGCCTTTTCAAACCAATCATTTTTAAAAAAAGTTACTCATTCTTCTAAGTTTAGCTTCAACCTCATGAAGGTGAGGGAATATCCCTTGCTTTCACCAGTTGGTCATAGTCTACCAACTCTCAAAACAATCCATTTTCTCAAACTTGTTGAAAACTCTTTTGATAGACCATATTTTAAGTTTAACATATTTTCATCATTATCTTTTGTTTTCGAACCAAAGGAAACTCCATTTCAAGTATATCTCTCATCCATGGCAACATATCCAAATTCAAATGCTTTATTTGTATAGACAAGGTAAATAATAGAGTTTAGTTGTTTGATATTTTTTTTCAATAATTTGCTTTTCTGAACATATATTGAGTTTTTTCGTTTGATTTTTCCATTTTCAGCTTTTGCACTTGACTTAAATGTATTCTAAATTCTAATATGTGATTTCTTTTCAGTGGTAAAACTCAACTATGCACATGTCTTTTTTGCTCAATCCTATTATATAGTTATGTAAAACCTATAAGATCTTTTATCCATGATAAATGAGATTGAACTTTAAAATATAAAAATATATTCAATGTTCATTTCTAGATATATATACTATGTATCGCTAATTCTTAACATTGGTCACCTAATATCTTTTCTTGGTTTAATTATAAAGACCAAAGGTTAGTAGTCTCTGTATGCCTATAAGTAAGGGTGATTTTTCTATTTCAAACAGAGGTGGGAAAAATATACCCCTGCCCTTATTTTAAAAAATAATTGATGATTATGAACCCTCGAATACATATACAATCTTATTTTCATTTTCCATAAAGACCAAACAATGAGAATGGTTTTGGTTTTTCTCTACATTCCTTATTTTCAAATAACATAGTTAAATATATAAATGCTTCAAACCATGTGGGATAACAAATGAATGAAGTATTTATATTTTATGATTTAGATTTTAATTCATGTTGCTAGAAATGGCCTCATGATTTGGTTTGACCGTAATATTATTATAAATCATTGCTAAAACTATGGCATATTAAATCTTTAATACATGTTTGCAAATAGATAACTTTTAGGTCAGGGTTGCATACATAGTTAGACTATGTTTTCTTTATTACTATCAATATCCCTACCCTGATGAATAAATATTTATATTAAATAAATATTCTACCGCAAATGAGATTTTCTACGGAATAGAACGAATCAGGTAGACATGCATTGAACAGTTAAACTATATTCTTATTTATGTTATATATGTGAATTCAGGAAGGCGATAAAAGTGCTGATAATGGTAACAATGATGATGTTGACGATGATAATAAAGCTCATATATATAATTATGATCGTGTCGTTATCATTACTCTAAAAAAGAAGGTAATTTATATTTCATTTCCTATATTTTTCTCAACTTAAATCTTTCCTCATTTCACCTTTTTTTAATTATATTAATACCTTATTCACTAAAGTGATGTTTAGATTGTAAGTCCATATACTAGAACATCAAGTAAATAAAGATTTCTTAAAACACTATGAGATAAGTAGATTGACTATTTGGGATGTTAAGGAATGAATGCAAAGCAATGTATGTAGTCAAATTTAAAATGAACAATTTTTTTAACTTTTATCGTGTGATTGCTGAGATAATGGAAAAAAGAACAATCACGAGTGTGTTTCTCCTAAAACCTAAGCATGAATTTACAAAGAGCATTGCTATTTCTAGCGAAGCCCAAGTTCACGAATGTATCCCGAATCAGCTTGCCACCGTTAGATTTCCTTTCACACAATACATGGCTGGACGGATGAAATTTAGATATTTTGCTACAATACATGTTTGTATTGTCGTGATGTCATCGTGATAATGTTTTTCGCTTTATGCAGCATTTCCGATTTACAAAATATTTTTTTTATCTTCTTCGTAGTTTGTTATGAAAGTAATGAAAATAATTATGTTTATCCGCTTGAATTATAGGTAAAGAAAATCGTACTATCAGGCTTTACTTTAGAAAATATTATTTTTAAGTGATAGGTTTAACAATATGGGGTGGTTAGTAACTTTCCTTAGTAGATGTGAGATCTCCCTTATATTTTTTGTGTACAAAAGCATATGTTTGGTGGGTATTTTTATTGCGTCTTGAATTGTATAATATATGCATGGCATGAGGTTTGAATTAGAAGAGCTTTTGTCAAGGTGTAGAAAATGGCATTTTTAAGCTTCCCATTTGAAAATAAAATTTTATACTCTATTTTAGATTGTGGCATATTTTATTTTGAACTATCGTATTATGCTTAAAATGATCATCTTGTATTAAATGCTTATAACACAGGCTTACAATCCTCAATAGACATAGAAGAAGCATGAATATTTTCATCAGCTATCATACAATCACGAGCAGAATTTTCAGCAGGAACATAATCGCAAAATTTTCCAAAAAGGTCAACAAGATTGGGAGGAAATCCAGGTCAGTTATATTTCTTTGAACTTTGAATTCTCTTTCGCTTTACAATGTTCTGAACAAGATCAACTTGACCCAATACCGATTGCTTCCACCACATTGCATAGCGTGTGGTTACATCAAGCAATGCAAGGCCATATAGGTCTATTCGTGCTTTGAGACACATGCTAAAATTATGAAATTCTAAAAAAGTATGATCAATAAATGACACTTGTATTTACTAGTCATCCTAGTGAAAGCAAATGATTTTGTCTATGTGTCTATAGCATCCTTAGAGGAATGCAGAACCGATTTCCCACCTCCTAAGAGAGTAAACTGTTTCTCAAGCTCATCCATCAACAAATGACACATTCCTTGTCTTTGATATTGTTCCTTGGTGGCCACGAAAACTATCTCTGCAACCTTTTGACCATAAATCCTTATAGCTGCCACATAAATCACTTCACTCATTTTCTCCAAAATTACATTATAGAAACCACGAAAGTTCAAGCGATTGTGTTCTGATTCTCTAATAAAAACAATATCTTTGATCAACTCTCTTCCTGATAAAGCATCCATAGTTGGATTAAAACCCTCATACGGTAATTTTGATCCTGTATGGGGGTTTTATTCCAACTATGAATGTTTTATGAGGAATAGAGTTGATTAAAGATGTTGTTTTTAGTAGAGAATGAGAACAAAATCGCTTAAACTTTCGTAATTTCTATAATGTAATTTTGGAGAAAATGGGTGAAGTGATTTCTGTGGCAACTATTGTAACAACCCGATTTTTTAGCATTAGATCTATCTATTATTATTATTTATTTATTATATTTTATAATTGATTATTTGGTGTGTGTTTGGTGGGTTAGTGGAATTTCTAGTGTTGAATTTATTTTAGTCATTTTATGGGTGAGTGGCATTTTTGTAATTATGTTACAACTAGAAATTTGAATTTTAGAGAATAGTACGTGTATATGAGAGGTTTAAATGAAGTAAAAGTGTAGAGAAAATAATTGTGAGAGTTGGATATAACTAAACTCATTAGTGGAGTAACCATAGTCCATACTATTTAAAGAGAAGTGTGTGAATGGTGAGCTAGGTTTTCATTCATTTCACAAAACTTTTGGAAAGAGGCAAGAGGGAGTTAATAGAAGAGAAAGAAGAACTTGGAGATGAAGGAAGAGGGGAAGCACTAGAGATTGAGGATTCAAGCTAGGAATCAACTTTTGGTAGAGAATTGAGGTAAGGGGAAGATTACTTTCACCAATTGGGTTTTAATAAGCAAATGAGTAGTTTGAGTGTTTTAGCTTATGATTAATTTCATGATGTTTGTTATTAATTATGTGAAATTGTTGCTCTATTTTGATGGTTGATTTAAGTATGTTAAAACTTGGTGAATTCATGTTTTGTTCATGTCAAAATTCATGGTTTGATATAGTGAATTGCATGAATAGCATGATAATTGATTGATGTTTGTTGTTTAATACGTTGATTTTGAGCATGGGTATATGTTTTATTTGAGAAATCATGAAGTTATGTTGAATAAGTTGTGGTTTAAGTGATTATTGTCATGTTCATGGTAGAATTGCTTAGTTGAGTGATTTTGAATGTGTAATTGGTGTTATGAAGTGGTGAAAGTGTTAATTATAAGTGTTTTAATCATGGATAATAATTTGGAATGATTTGGGTGTGTTGAGATTGAATTAAGTGATTTTAAAGTGATTATTTGGTGAAAACGCATTTTTTTGAAACTGATTTTGGTGGCTGTCTGTCAGCCAAAATCGTGCTACGATTTAGGGATGTTAGCTTTCAATTGGTTTTTCCGTTCTGAACTGGGTTTCGGTGTAAACATGAAAGTTGTAGATATGGATGTTAGCTTTCATTTGACATTGGTTTGACTTCATTTAGATTTCTAGAACTTGAGTTATAATTAAAATACTACACATGGGTCATGTTACATTTTTCGTGAAACTTCAGCATAACTTTTTCAGGGAATCATAAAACATCCTTAAAATCAATAATGAGTCTAAGGAAGCCTTTAGAGCTAATAAATGAGTATGTATTTATGAATTTGTTATTTTAATGATGTGCTATGAGTAATTAATGATGAGAATGTGATGAGTAATATATAGTTGAAGTTAATTAATTGAACTGTGAGTTGAATATAAACTTGTTAATTGACTACTAAGGAATGAATGATGATGAAACATGATCAATATGCGAGAAGGTGATGAAACATTGTTTGCTTAATCATGAAATGCAAACTATGTGAATGTTAAAGAAAGTAAGTGTTAGTAGTTTAACAAAAGCAAGTATATTTTTATATCGATTCCACAGGGATTATTGCGATATCATAAACCGTTCAACGTCGATTATCATTTTAAGTTAGGGTTTCATCTTTTTGTTTACTAACACTACTCGACTTTAAAAACATTATAAATAAAACGTAGAGTAATAGGGCATAAAAAGTGTTAGGATTAAAGTATGTCAATCAAACGTCGATTGTATTCGATTGATCATAAATATGGATTCTAGCTTTTTTTATATAAGACATTATCACGTATCATTCGACAACGTCATTCGTGTCCAAATGACGTCGTGAGATCGATCGTATCGTTTAATCGACGATTTCTCAATCTATTAAACGATTCGAAAGCTTTACGCTCCGACACTGTGTGTAATTATCAAAACCAAATCCCATGTCTAGAATTTCTTATTTTGATAGAATATTATTCTAAACCTAGATTCAAAAGTATTTTTCAATATCATTTAAATCAAATATAAGAATGGAAAACAAGAATAAAATTCAATGGTATATAAAAGGCTAGAATCATATATTTAAAATATCAAAAGTTTACAACTAAGAGTGATTGATTACCTAATAATCCCAACAAAGGAGATTAGTTGTTCATTCTCATGACAACAGTACAAAAGTAGAAAGGAAGATAGAGATCAAATGCTAAGACTTGATTTCTCAAAGTTGCTTAGTTTAATCTTCACTTGAATCACTTTTGCTCAATGAAGTTTGCCTCTCTTTAGCCCTATTCTCTTTCTGGAAGTTAAAAATCTTAAGCTCTAAAAGTTATGAAAACTGATAATCAGATGATCATCATGAAAAAATGAGCTAAAAAGCTTTTATACAACTGAGTTTTTGTACGCTCGCTACAAGCGACGAGCTTGTCGCTATAGCGACGGCAGATTTCTTGGCCAGTGAGGAAGCTCCACGTCAGCATATAGCATTAAACCGCCCTTGGTCGCTATAGCGACGAGATCTGTCGCTATAGCGATGGAACCTTCAAATCTTCCTGCCTAAGGTCGCTTGAAGCGACCGGTCCAGCGCTTGTAGCGATGAACTTCCATTTTTCCCTGCGTATGCTCGCTTGTAGCGGTGCATCCTTCGCTTGTAGCGATGAGGCTCTGATTTTCCCTGCCTACGCTCGCTTGTAGCGAGGAAGCTTGCGCTTGTAGTGATGAGGCTTAAACAAAACTTCATATTTATTTGCTCAATTCAGGTCCAAGCATGAAATTCCTGCATAATTAGATGGGGTAAGACATAGGATCACAAATTTGACATTTAACCAAAAATATGAGCTTATCCTAAGATAACTTGCAAAACAAGTAACATAAGTGCCTTAAAATATATCAAAAGATAACTACTTTTAAGCACTTATCAGTAAACATGATGTTTATGATATGATGATGATTAAACTCGTTGAATGCATTAATATGATGTGATGATGATAGTTGTGGCTTAATGCATTAAAGTTGAGATTAAATGATGATGTGGTGATAACATGAATAATGTGGATGTATTAGTTTGATAATACAGATGATAGCCGTGATAGCCGCATGATTTAAGATCAAGATTTGTAGATGTGTGCATTGTCAAGTCCGTACGTGTACATCCATGCATTCATTGTTAGTCGATCGGTGCTTGATTTAAGATCAAGATTCATGGGTGCTTGATTTAAGATCAAGATTTATAGGTGGGTGATTTAAGATCACTATTTATGGGAGCGTGACTTTAAGGTCACGATGGTACCGCATGTATATAAAGTCGTGTTAGGCGCATTGCATGCACTTGAGTCGTGTTTGGTAATGTTTTGGGGAGAACTTGTGCATTTATGTGGTAAATGTCTAATTGTTGAAATTGTTAGAATTATGGATAATCTTTATCGATGTGGTGATGTAAATGAAGATGATAACCTTATTGATGATGATGTGCCATGTATGCTTAAGTACTTGTTGTTTAAGTATTGATGAATTAACTGTTGGTAATTATTGAATGTGAAATTGATGTGAATGAGATAACCAATCGTATGAATTAGATGGGATATAATTTTTAATGATGATAACTAGACTTTATCTCTGTTTGAATACTTGTGTGTTGTTGATGTCTTTTGCCTGAGCTTACATGCGTTTATTATATCATTTAGTTGTCTTACCCTCCAGTGGCTTTGTTGTCACCTCACCCTCGTGGTGTAGACTTGCAGGTTGAGGAGTAGTCGTTTGGTGAGTTGTGCTGAGGACGGCGTTATACCTACTCCCTTTTTGTTGTTTTGCAGATGTCTATATTAGGTGCTCTGATCTAGGAGTCTGGGGATTTTATCTTATCTTGTTTGGATTATTCTTTATGATGTATTTATTTGAGATTTTTATGTCCCGAGATGACATTTTGTTGAGATGAATTATTTTCCGTTGTGCTGTGATTATTGTTGATGAGATTTTTATTATGAGAATTTGTACGAGTTAAACGATGGTTTGTAAGACTCCGATTCGTTGAATTGCATGATTTATCGCTTATTTAGTAGTCTCGGGGATCGGGGTTTTACAACTATAAGGATTTATGGTTAAAAGGTTGCAGAGATAGTTTTGTGGCCACCAAGGAACAATATCGAAGACAAGGAATGTGTCATATGTTGATGGATGAGCTTGAGAAAAAGTTGACTCTCTTAGGAGTTGGGAAATTGGTTTCCTCTGAGGATGCTATAAACACTTGGACAAAATCATTTGGTTTCGCTAGAATGACTAGTAAAGATAAGTGTTAGTTTATTGATCATACTTTTTTAGAATTTCAGAATTCTACCATGTGTCTCAAAGCACTGAATAGACCTATATGGCCTTGCATTGCTTGATGTAACCACACTCTATGCAATGTGGTGGAAGCAATCAGTATTGGGTCATGTTGATCTTGTTCAGAACATTGTAAAGCGAAAGAGAAGTCAAAGTTTAAGGAAATGTAGCTGATGATGTTGGTGTTCCACCTGGATTTCTTCCCAATCTTGTTGACCTTTAATTTGAAAAATTTTGTGACGATGTTTCTGCTGAAAATTCTGCTCATGATTGTATGATAGCTGATGAAAATATGCATGCATGCTCCTTCCATGTCTGTTGAGGATTGTAAGCCTGTGTTATAAGCATTTAATCAACCATTGTTCTCCATCCTCTTTAGCAGATTTTGAGCCTTCAATAGAGAGCTTGGAGGAAGATTTTGAAGGCGCAAATGGAAGCAAAGAAGCAAGGATGTCTAGTGACAGAGGGAAGCTAATCTGAGACTCAAGGTGAAAGCAATCACTTTTCTATAAGAGAGGGATGAAGAAGCAAGGATGTCTCTTCATCTAACAATGAAACTGTTGTGGTTTGGTTAAAAGATCAACACACAGAATGTTTTTATTATATGCTATACTTTCCCTTTTTATCTATAGTAGTATTGATATGACTAACTCATGTTTTACTATGCTTTTACACACACACATAGATACTACTAGGTGGAAACCCGTGCGGATTTGATAATAATTCGTGCTAAGAAAATTTTAGTTAATAAATTATTATATATATTTATATAAGTGTGTAATGTGTTTACCAATTGATTTAAATGGTAAAAGTAGAAAAAATATTGAACACAAAATTGACAACAAACTATATGATTAATGCACTATAAATATGTTATTAACACACTTTAGTTGATGGTTAATAAATTTGCATATTTGAACACTCGAAATAATTATAAATTGCAAAGACAAATTATCTTTTTAATATAATTAGAGAGCACTACAACATTTTCATCCTACGACAACGCCAAATATTGTTGCAAAAACCAAAAAAACCATTTCGGTTGGATACTAAAATGGTTTCTTATCGTGGCAAACCGAGGCGTTGTCTTAACAATACACAACAGTTTTGATATCAAACAGGAACAGGGTTAAGAAATCCGTAGTATTAGATTCCTTCTAAGAACGGTTCTTGAAGTCTACCACTACAAAATCAGATAAGCGTTGTCTATGTGACTCTACCAGAACGATTTTTTTACCTTTCAAAATTTAGGCGTTGTCCTAGAGTCAAAATGTTGTAGTGGAGACAAATACATATAATTAATATGCGTGTAACATCTGCACGTAACAGAACTAAAGTTGCCAACATTTATAGAAAAGTGTTTAACATTTATAAATTAAGAGATAAAAATAAAAACAAAATATTCAAGAGACTATCGTGAAATTTGAAAATAATTTAAGAGACAAAAATTGAAAATTAATCTTAAAAAAAAAATATATATTAGATAATAATTTTTACCTTTTAATTTATTCATGATAGTTTCTGCATAGTATTCTAAAGGGACAAATGATTTGAGGCGGATGAATATTGCAAAAGGGACATATATATTGAGATAAAAGAAATGATATGTGTCATGAAGGTTGACTGAGTTGGTAATAAATTGACTCACTCGCAATATCAAAGGATGAACTTTTTCTTTGGAAGGTGATGTAACTTTTTTTTTTCTATGTAAAATGAGGGATATGTGATACCTAAATATAGAAACACATTTTTTTCTTCTTCTTTTTCTTTAGACAAATGCAATCTTCTTTTATTTTTTCCAAAAAAACCCCTTAGTGTAACCCAATTTTTTTTGTCTTTTTAGTTTATGAAGATGAGGTTTTTTAGAGGTGACACATAGGCCAAATTAAAGTCTAAGAATGACTCAAGGTTCGAATTCAGAATTTTACACAAAATATTCTCACAACTAAATCAAGCTCTCAAACCACTAAGTCTTAATAACAGGGCATCAACACGTTAAAAATGCAGTATCAAAATAACAATTCTCACGAAGATATACATGTCCATTCTCATTAGCACTATTTTCTAACAACTTTCTCTATCAACATATTGGTTTCTACCCGTTTAACAAACTTCTTCCAAGACTTCGAAACTTATTTTAGCAACATGATAGTAAAATATGTTCGTTTTCATGATACTATTTTGTAACAACTTTTTCCATCAAAATATTGGTTTCTACCCTTTTAACCAACTTCTTCCGAGGCTTCGCAACTTATTTTAACAACATGATCGTAAAAATAACTCATTGTCATATGACCATTCTCATAAGACAATCTTATTACTTTTTGTCTTTATTTTCCTCCTTCTAGATTAGAATAAAGTTTGTACTACCTTAGAGCAATAATATAAAGTAGGCATGGCGTGGACCCCCTATTTTAAACAAAATGAACCTTTAGTCCCCTTCCTAGTTTTAAAATGGGTTTGATTTATTAATAATAAAATTATAAAGTACGATGTGACAACCACCCAAGAGCTTGGAAAAAAAGAAGACTAAAAGCTTGTAAGATCATGAGAGTAATCCAACAATTACAAACGAACTTCAATGACCTAAAAAAGATGTATACAATTATTAGAGTCTTGTAAAATCATGTGTAATGGAACAATTAGAATGTGTTAACATAAATGAAAGACTATGATCTCCTATAGCACCATTCAAAGGCATGAACAAATCAATTCTAAAAATATCGCCTAAATCCCAAAAAGAAGGTCAAACTTTTGTATAATGAATTTCAATTATATAAGGCATGAGAAAAAGATAATATTATTCAACAATAAAAAAGGACATCAACAAATAGTTGTGAAAAAGAAGAAATCCACTTTTCTTAATAGGTATAGAAAAAGGTATTTTAAGAAAACATATGATATATAGTTTAGAGAAGTTTCACTCACATAAAAAACAACTGACATCATTAGTAATCATGTAGTTTTCTTTTAATTGTTATACTTGAGACCTGAAGACAAAATAGAGAAAAATTGCACCAGTCTAAGAAAATAATGGTCTCTCTATGTTCTTCCATATTATACATATTCCATGTATCAACCTTTTTTTAGGGAATATATCATCAATTTATCTTTTGAAAATATAAACCCAAGCACACAAAAATAAAAGGAAAGGAATGGAAAAAAAAAAGGAGAACTAACTCACCTAGCAAAGCAGAAAAGCAAAAGTCATGGAGATAGAGGAAGACAAACATATATGTATAGCATGTGACAAAATTTTGTTAAAAAAATAAAACGTTCATTTTCATATGATGAATGAAACTTATTAATATTAGGACTGACTTTTATGTTTTGCCAAGTCTTTTCAAGTTGCTGTCTATATACAATTTGATTAGTGCAAAGAATACAAAAAGAAAAGGATTTGATTAACTCATATAAAAAAAACTAAAATAAGATAATTGTTTAAATTTGTGTTTAACTCACCTATTATTCCTTTTTTTAGGGAATATATCAACCAACTTATAGAATGAAAATGTAAATTCAAGCACACAAATAAAAACAAAGAAAGAAAAATGGAGAACCAAAAGGAGAAATCATGGAGATAGGTGCAGACAATCAAGTATATATATAGCTTTATTAGACTGGTTTTTCATATTTTTGCCAATATACTTTTCATAATCGTTTTTAATAAAATAAATTGATTAGTGCATTCGTTTATATATATATATATATATATATATATATATATAGTTAAAACATCACTTGGACTATCTACAAAAGAGAATAAAAAACACCTTTTAGACAACAAATATAAAATTATTAGAGAAACTATTCATTTGCTTAACTGTTAGCCTTACATTTCTTGTCTTGTCTTTATGTAAAGTTTTCCATGTGCCTTGGATGATATATATTAGTGGTTACATTTGCTTATTTAACTCTCATTTAATTTAATTTAATTTTTATCATCATAATTCTATATATTAGTGGTCATAAGATTGTAAGTGAAAGTGTGAAACTTTCTTAGTCCTAGAGGTGCCACATCATCATAATTCTATCTTAACATAAACCCAAATTTAGTTTACAAAGATGTTATTGTAGAGATGCCACATCATCAAGTTTATTTTACATAAAGAACATATATAGATAGAGAACAACAAGTCTTGTCAGAACACTTGTTTAATGTAATAAAGAATGTATAGTGAAATGCAGAAAAAGTAATCATGAAGTGAATCTAATCTTAGCAAGGAAAATGAGTGAAATTGTAAGAAAGTGATTGTTACTCACTTTGTATATGGTAGCCTGTTGTTGTTCCATAATAGTGCCTTTTTCTTGTACAATAGCTTTCATTGGTAGTCATTAGTAGTAGGTGAATAAATATGAAGGGACTGATGTTGAGGCTATTATGCAGATAATGGCAATATTGAAGTCAGTGAAAATATTGATTTTGAGATATGAAGAGTTTGATCTAGAGGTTAAATTTTTTAGGAGAAGGGTGCTTTCTGGGGGCCTAAGGAGTAGCAGAAATGATTTTATGTGTAACACATTTGTTTATGTGTTGATTCGGGTTAAGAGTAGAAGTCTGATTTTTTGTGCTCTAATCTGTATTGAAGTTATTGGGCTGGTTTGTAGGGGCTAATGTCAGGTTGGATGTTGTCTTTGGTGACAATTAAAATTGGCTATTGTCTTGGCTTGCAGTCATGTTATAGGAAGTGGGAATGGGGGAACATATTAATGTTCAAAATAATACTATCAAGATCAAATATTGAGAATTGTTTTGGTTGTAGGGAAGTTAATGATTTTCATTTTGCAATGACTAAATGAGTTGGTTTGTGCTGAATTTGTGACAATATCTATTTTGAATCTTGAAGATCTGCACAAGGGAGTAAAATACTTGACTACTTAAGCATCAAATACTTGGTAGAAAGAGAAGGCCAAATTTTAATCATAATAGTGAATCTATGGTCTAATACAGGGTAGCAGTTGGAAAAAGAAACAAGACAAAATTACAATATTAAACTTGCATTACCAATCATATCAAATGCATAATTGGAAACAGTAAGGAATTTTCAGTAGTATTGGTATAAGTATAACTTCATTTGGAATCATTATAATTTTTTTTGAGAGGACTTCATTTGAAATCATATAAGCATGCAACTATTATGTTTAGAAACAAAGAGACCTTAGTTTTGCACTAACCTATCTTAATCAAACTATAAGTTCAAGTTTTGATATCACATTACAATGCAACTATATATTAACTACGATTCTTGATTAATTTACCTTTACAATTAAAAAATAAAATGGTAAAATGAAAATAAGGATAAAAACACTTGTATAATATGAAAAACAAGCTAAATCATTTTTGGGAATTGCCTCCAGAAATCAGGTTTCTTCTTGGACTAGCATTTTTGCATTTTTGTTTTCTTTTTTTATCTGGTCGAAGGTTTGGCTTGTCTAAATAAGTTGAAATCCAGGTTTCTTCTTGGACCAACACTTGAGTAATCTTGCAACATCCAAACATTTTCTATTTTTCTAAACAACAATCATAATAATTTCCTGAAGATGATCCTTTTCATATGAGAGCTCAAAATGCATCTTTATTAACATATGTCTCAACGAACATATCATAGACATGTGTGGCTTATAATTTCTTTCTTGCTGGTTTATCAGGAACTGACAGGACCTGTTCTGGAAGGATTCAATGACTACTTTGCAAGTCGATTTCCTAGGCTCTTGATTGAAGTGTACAAAGTTATCTGCAACTATTGCAAGGATGATGAATGTTCTCTCCTTTTTTTTTTCTCACTATGTTTGGCCGGTAGAATAAAGTTCCTCTGATTGGGCATTGATATATTGTCTTATTATCATATAAAATATTTGATTAGAGTAAGCAAACAAGCTGAGCCACAAAGAGAATAGTATTTTGGCTTAGGGTCACCTATGTTAAGTTTCATCAATTTTTGAATTTTTTTTCAAGGAGAGGGAACTTGCGGTTAATGTCTTACCACCCATTTTTTGTTGAGTGATATCAACTTTGATTTATTTTCTATAGGTAACCAGTCAGTGGTCATTAAGGATATGTGAGAGATGATCCCAGCAATAAATGGTTTTATATTGGTTTTGCTTGTCAGGTTTTCTGAAGTGACAGATTAAATGCAACCAAACCATCTCTTAAAGTATGTTTAGTGTGAAAACTGGAAAACAAACTCCATTGATGGAGAAGAAGAGCTTAAGGAATAAGAAAGACTTAATCTCATTATTTTATTACACAAAAGCTGAAGCTTACAAGTAGTATATGAAGATTATATGTAGGATTTGTAACCTCCTAACTGTTAACTAATTCTAGTTACATTTCTAACTAACTATGATTAGATAACAGTTATGGGAGGTTAACTTGCAGTGCAAGTTAACTAACTAACTCTTCTTTATACTAACTTCATCATCCCCCCTCAAGCTGGAATGAATGTCAATCATGTCAAGCTTGTGCTGTAGAGTGTTGAAAGGTCCAGGGTGAAGTGATTTTGTCAATATGTCTGCCACTTGCTCCTTAGAAGAAACAGGTAGGAGATGAAGCGTGCCTGTTTGAATCTTGTCTCATACAACATGGCAGTCTGTCTCTATATGCTTTGTCCTCTCATGAAAAACATGATTTGCAACTATATGTAATGCAGATTGATTATCACAGTAGATGATGATAGGTGAAGGATGAGGTACAAGGAGGTCTTGCAGTAGATAGAGTAACCATTGACCCTCACAAGTTGCTTGTGTCAAAGCCCTATACTCAGCTTCAGAAGATGATCTGGAGACAACCGTTTGTTTCTTGCTTTTCCAACTGATGAGAGAGGTTCCTAAAAAGAAACAGAAACCTGTAGTGGATCTTCTAGTATCAGGGCAAGCTCCCCAGTCAGAATCAGAGAAGCCTTTGAGAGTTAAAGAGGAAGAAGAACTGAAGAAGAGTCCCTTGCTAGGATCATTTTTAAGGAACTTGAGAACATGTTGTGTAGCTGACATATGTTCAGTTCTTGGAGCATCCAGAAACTGACTAAGCTTGCTTACGACATAAGAGATCTCAGGCCTGGAATGAGTCAAATATAATAATCTTCATATTAATCTTCTGTATGTTGTAGGTTCAGTTGTGTAATTGAAGGTGAGGTTCCATTGGAGTAGAGCAAGGTTTAGCACCAAGAAGGCCTGCATCTTGAAGGAGATCCAATGTATATTTTCTTTGGCAAAGAGAGATTCCATTGTGTGATCTAGCAACTTCAAAACCAAGAAAGTATTTGAGAATTCCTAGATCCTTGATGCTAAATTTATTATCAATTAGAGTCTTGATATTTTGAATCTCATCAGCATTTGTCCCTCCCAAGACTAAATCATCAACATTACAAGAATGACAGTGAAGCCTGAAGAACTGCTTTTTGTGAAGAGAGAATAATCTGCTTTAGACTGAGTATAACCTGATCAAAGTAGTGTCTCAGTAAGCTTGGTGTTCCACTGTCTGCTAGCTTGCTTAAATCCATAGAGGGACCTCTGAAGCTTGCACACCAAGTCAGGTTGAGGTAGAGACAGGCCAGGAGGAGCTTGCATATAGACTTCTTCATTCAAATCACCATGAAGAAAAGCAGTATTGACATCAAGCTGAAATAAGGGCCAATTCTGAGAAGCAGCAATAGCAATAAGTGTTCTAACAGTTGTCATTTTAACTACAGGACTGAAAGTATCCATGTAGTTTATGCCTTCTGTTTGGGTGAACCCCTTTGCCACCAATATGGCCTTATATCTTTCCACAGAGCCATTAACATGTAACTTTACCTTGAATACCCATTTACATCATATAGCTTTCTTCTGTGGAGGTAGTTTTTCCAGATTCCAGGTATTGTTTTTCAATAGAGCAGTTAACTCAGCTTGGATGGCTAACCTCCAATGTTCATCACCCATAGCCTCCTCATAGGATGAGGGTTCATAGATAGCAGAGAGGTTGAGAATATAATGTTTGTGTGTGGGAGACAAGTGATTATAAGATAAATGATTGGAAAGAGGATACTTACTAGATGTAGAGGATGACAGTGGAGCAGCATGAAGTGAAGAATGGATTGTATTAGTGAGAGAAGTACAATGATAATCTTGCAAATATGTCGGTGGATGTATATTTCTAGTAGATTTTCTAAGTGGTAATATGGGAGATGGAGATGCAGAGTGATGGAAAGAAGAAGATGCAGATGGACTATAAGTATCAGTATTAAAAGTATGAGATGAGGATGCAAGTTGAGTATCAGTAGTGATAGAAATAGAAGTGTTGGGAGAGCTGGAGGGATGAGTAATATCAAAAAAATCATCCCAAGAAGAAGAAGAAACTTGAGCATAAGCAGATGTGAAAGGCACACTATCATTGGACATACTAGATTGATAAGGAAATATATGTTCAAAAATATAACATCTCTTGAGAGAAAAATTTCTTTAGACTTGAGATCAAAAAGTATGTAACCTTTTACACCATCTTTAAAACCAATATGAATACATTTCCATGATCTAGAATCAAGTTTCTTTCTATGAGCTGAAAGAGTAGTGGCAAAACATAATGAGCCAAATACTCTCATATTTTTAATGTCAGGTAAACAATCATGTAAAATCTGAAATGGTGATTTATTGGATAGGAAATGAGTAGGTAATCTGCTAATAATGTGAATGGCATGGCTGACAGCATGAGCCCAAAATTTTTTAGGAAGTTTTGCTTGAAATAAAAGAGCTCTAGCTACAGCTAAAATGTGTTGGTGTTTGCGCTCAACAATGCCATTCTGCTGAGGTGTCCCAACACAAGAAGATTCATGTAAAATACCATTTTGACTATAAAAATCTTTGAGTAAAAATTCAACATCATTGCCAGTTCTAATAGTTTTTATTTTAGTGTTAAACTGATTTTGAACCAAAAGAACAAAAGATTTGATAAAGGTAGGTGCTTCAGATTTTAGTCTCATGAGATAAATCCAAGTGAACCTACTTTTATCATCAACAACAGTAAAAAAATATCTATAACAAAGCATAGAGGGAATGGAAAGAGGTCCCCATATATCCATATGAATTAAATCAAATTTATGAGCAGAAATATGTGAACTTAAAGGGAAAGGGAGCCTCTTTTGTTTTGCATAAAAACAGGTATCACAAGGAGAATCAGATTTGTTAGCAGAAACAAAAGGAAAATTTTTATTAATCTTAACAAGTTTGTTCAATGAGGGATGACCAAACCTCATATGACATAGGCTACAATGCTTGTTTGTATCTAAGACAGAAGCTACATTGTTACAAATGGGAGAAGGAACTTGACCAAGACTAACTAATGGCTCAGTGAGCATATACAACCCATGTTTCACTTCAGTTGTGCCAATCATCTTCTGTGAGTAGGTATCCTGTATGATGCATTTATCATTCTCAAAAATTAGTTGACACTTAATACTTTGAGTAAGCTTGGGAACAAAAATGAGATTGAAAGAAAATTGTGGTAAATACAAAACATCATTAAGGTAAAAATATTAATTAAAAACTATGGTGCCAGCAAGAGAAGTGGTGACTAATGAACCATTTGGTAATTTGATGTGAACATGGTTAATTTTCTTAAGGCATTGAAAGAATTTTTGGGAAAAACATACATGATCTGTAGCACCACTATCAAGAATAAAGGTTTCAATTTTGGGTATATTAGGTAAAATACAGATGATGCATGTACCTGAAGGTTTAGTGGTGAGGTGATTCACACTATGAGAAGAAGATGATGATGAACCTTGGAGAAGAGCTATCAAAGCCTTGTGCTGCTTTGGAGTAAAAATCAATTTCCCATTATCTGAATCAAGATGCTCTTCTTCATTAGCAATAGAGGGAGAATCATCCTCATTGGAATGAGTATTAGCACAGTTATTAACCAAGGAATTTTGCTGAAGATGTGGGGGATATCCATGTTTCTTCCAGCAGGTGTCAACTGTGTGACCATTCCTATTGCAATAAGAACATACTCTGTGACCTTTACCTCTACCATAAGAGGTTCTTCCACCTCTATCTCCTCTTCCATGAGACATAGAGCCTCTACCATACGCGGGAGAGAATTGAGCAGTAGCAAGCAGTTTGGATTCATCAAGAGGAGTCACAACTTGTCTCTCCTGCTGTGCAAGTAAAGAGTAAACCTTCCCAATATTGGGAAGAGGTTCCATTAACATGATTTGAGAAAGAACTGCACTATATTGTTCATTAAGACCTTTCAAGAAACGAATAACTTGATCAATGTCTCTATACTCACGCATCTTGCTTACAGCTTTGCAATCATCAATGCAAGAAACAACCGGAATAGGTCGAAAATTATTAAGCTCTTGCCATAATTTCTTTAACTTGGTGTAATAAGAGGAGATACAACAATCACCTTGTTTCAAGGTGTAAATTTCTTCTTGGAGATCAGAAATACGAAATACATCACCTTGGTAAAAACGATCCTTGAGTTCTTTCCAAATTTCTGATGTTGTATCAATCCACAAAATACTCTGAGAAATTTCAGGTTCAACTGAATTGATAAGCCAAGACATAACCATAGGGTTGCAACGATCCCAAGCAATTGAGTCAGGATCTTCATCAAGAGGACGAGGTAAAGCGCCATTGATGAAGTGTAGTTTGTGTTTAGAGCAAAGAGACACAGTGATAGAACGAGACCATGAATGATAATTGGTGCCATTCAATAACGGAGTAGCAAGAACAAGACTGGGATTTTCGTTAGGATGCAAGAAATAGGGATTTAATGTATCATTTTGATATCCCTTTTGTTAAGAGGAAAGATGGCCACCATTAACACTTCCTGCAGTGCTATCCATAGACATGATTCACAAAGAAATTGAGAAAGAAAAGGAAGAAGATAGAAAGCACAGAGATTCAATGTGAATCTACAAAAAAGAAGAAAAAGGAAGAAATTGATTCAGTGAGGAATCAAGAGAAATCAGAACTCACAGGTTCAGAAAGGAAAAAGGAAGAATACGCAGCGATCATGGCAGAACCCCATTACAGGGCTCTGATACCATGTGAAAACTGGAAAACAAACTCCATTGATGGAGAAGAAGAGCTTAAGGAATAAGAAAGACTTAATCTCATTATTGTATTACAAAAAAGCTGAAGCTTACAAGTAGTATATGAAGATTATATATAGGATTTGTAACCTCCTAACTGTTAACTAATTCTAGTTACATTTCTAACTATCTGTGATTAGAAAACAATTATGGGAGGTTAACTTGCAGTGCAAGTTAACTAACTAACTCTTCTCTATACTAACTTCATCATTTAGTACTAGGGGTCAAAATTGATTATGGAGCCGTAGAATTGACTCGGACATCTTTGGTTGCTTTTGAGTACAATTAATTTTGCCTCTTGACTATGCTTTACTTACCCCGCGGTCGAACTACAGATTACTAGGGTCCCCTTTTCTTAAGAACCGAATGGTTAACACACAAAAAATGATTTTGCCTCCATAATTGATTCCACTTGAAGCTATGATTTGTAGCTTTTGATTCTAGAATTAATTTTTCACACACAAGTTTATAGTTCAACTCACTTTTATGTGAATACATCTATTAGCTCACTTTACTTTCAACTAATCACTTTAGTCAGAATCAATTCACTCAATAAATTCTTGTCACCGCAGAACCAAACATACACTTAAACGATTGATATTATGAGACGGAGAGGGAGTATAAATCTTGATTATTATTAGCTTATACTTGCTGTGTACTGAATTCATCTATAAGGCTTTGTTATACTTACTGATGGGTTTTTTTAAACATCTATGATCGGTTTTACAGACTATGTGAGTTGACAAAGAGACTAAATAGATTGATAGTCTTCAATTTTATAGACTAATTGTCGTATTGTAAATTGTAAGAGAACTACAACTTTGAGAACTAAAAGAGTGTGATCCAACTCATTCAAATTACTTAACACTTTGTCGTATATATTGTAATTGATGGAATGATTATAACAGCAAAACATGAATGATTATAAATTTGAAAAATTAAAACAAACACAATTGTATTTGGGAAGAATATCACTAACCTTAAAGAAAGTACATCACTAAAAGAAAATTACACAATTAGAAATATATTTATACTATAATATAACTAACATCAAGCCATGCAAGGCCATATAGGTCTATTCAGTGCTTTGAGACACATGGTAGAATTCTGAAATTCTAAAAAAGTATGATCAATAAACTGACACTTATCTTTACTACTCATCCTAGCAAAACCAAATGACTTTGTCCAAGTGTTTATTGCATCCTCAGAGGAATGCAGAACCAATTTCTCAACTCCTAAGCGAGTTAAATGTTTCTCAGTCTCATCCATCAACAAATGACGCATTCCTTGTCTTCGATATTGTTCCTTGGTGGCCAAGAAAACTATCTCTGCAACCTTTTGACCATAAATCCTTATAGTTGCCACTGAAATCACTTCACCCATTTTCTCCAAAATCACATTATAGAAACCACGAAAGTTCAAGCGATTTTGTTTTGATTCTCTACTAAAAACAACATCTTTAATCAACTCTCTTCCTGATATAGCATCAATAGTTGGATTAAAACCCTCATACAGTACACCAAGAGCCATATTCAACTTACTCTCCTTAGAAGTTAAATATCCACCACTACCATCATCATCATCATCACTATTCACATTCTTCACCAATGTCCAAGTTAGATTATCTGCAACCTTAATTGGTTTTCCTAGCAACTTCTTTAGACATAAGAACATGTTCCCAACTAGGTTGGCACCCCGATGAACCTCCATCCTATGCCGCCAATCTCAAAAAAATTATTAAAAAAGGGGAAAAAGTATATACAAGAGGGGGGACAAGGGCCGAAACCTCAAAACAAGAAAGAAAAAGGAAAAGAAAAACAACAGACCAAGGGAATCTGTAACTAGGCAGGCCACATCTGTCTCTGTAGAAATCAAAGTGTACAACAGGCGGTAATTCAGTCAACCAAACGGAGCCCTGAACTGAATGACCCATACTAGCCAACTTGTCAGCGCAACAGTTCCCTTCTCGGAAAATATGTGAAGAAATAACCTGAACATCGAGATTACGGGCATTATGCCATATGTTTCAAAGCAAAACCGGAACTAGAGGGATTTTTAAAAATCATCAGAGTACTAGTGGAGTCACTCTCTAACCATAAATTTCTCCAACCATTTTGGGCAGCAATCACATTGCCATTACCAAGAAGGAACTTGCGCAAACGTAACCATTGGTTCCGCAAGAAAAATCAACATGGGTTTTGAAATTTATGGCAGGTCCTGATCCTGTTCGTAAAACAGAGCATAACAGAGTACAAAGTTGCAGCATAAAATAGTAGTTCAGAAGCAAGACAAAACAGACAGAAATAAAGGACAGAAAGTAAAAGTGCACAAGATATTTGTTAACCCAGTTCGGTGACAAACACACCTACGTCTGGAGGCTACCAAGCCAGGAAGGAAATCCACTAGCGTAGTCCTAGTTCTAAGTTCTCAGCGAAATCCCAGTTTACAACTTATCACCTAGCTACTACCCGTATTGATTTCAACCTAGGAACTCCTAGACTTGAGATCACATCTCACTTCCCTCAGTCAATCACTGCCCCAGTGATTATCAGACTCTAATAACAATCAACGTAGGAGACACACTCCAAATACAAAAATAGTCACTCTTGCTTAAAAGATTCAAGTGAACTACAATTACAACTCAATCTAAACACAAACCAACTCTGTGTTTTTGATAAACAAAGACTGCACGCAGAGAGGTATACAAAACAGAGCACACAACTCACAACTAAAAGACTCAAAACCTAATAAAACTCTATCAATACTTGCTTTGGTTTTGGTTGAGTTTCTTCAATAGCAGCGTCCTCTATTTATAGACTTCAGCAGCAACAAATAATTGAACCAAATATTCTTCAAAGATATATTTCCAAAATTCTTTAGAAACATATAGAAGCAAATATTCTTCAGAAATATATTTTTCAAAGATTACTTTGAAAATATATTCAAAAATAAAAATATCCAATATTCAGAATATATCTTACGAAAATATTCTTCCTTCTAGAAACGCAGCTTGGAGAATTCTTCAATTAAATCTACAAAAGATCATGTGAGAAAATTAACAGCTCCAAGGCACAAAAACAGAACGCAGAAAACCAGCTTCTGAAGGTACTTCTGAAGAACGCAGAAAACCAGCTTCTAAAGGTACTTCTAAAGAAGTGCTTCTGAAGGTCTGCGTCTGAACATTTCAGCTTCTGAAGGTTGCTTCTGAACAGTGCTTCTGAAGTTCAGCTTCTGAACAGTGCTTCTGAAGTTCAGCTTCTGAACAGTGCTTCTGAAGACCCAGCTTCTGAAGACGCACATATTGAGATTTCAGCTTCTGAAGACGTACTGCTTCTGAAGACGCACATATTGATTGTATATTTGATTTTAGCAAACATGAAGTCAACAACCAAATATCCAACAGGTTTATGAGACATAAATAATTTTTTTAAAGCAACTCTAGAATCCGAGTTACCAATACCTCGCACATTCCAATAAAAAATATTCATTGAGAAGTTGGAGAGGAGTCTCCCTTAGAACGGGTTCGATACGGCGGTTCGATACGGCGGCTTCCCAAGAACCTGTGCTTGTTTCAATTTATGTTTCTGTTTCTTCGAAAGAACTGGTGTGAAAGGAATCTTTGCTGCCCCCTTATCATACTCACGGATTCTTTGCCAAAGGTCCATATCCTGCTGTATGTTAGGATTAATATGCTGAACTAGACCATCTACATGTCGTACTGTGTTGCTGTCATCAGTGGCTAAGTTTGAGTTTATTCGAACTGCACCTTCAACAGGGACAACCTCCTGATTTTGTCCCACAACATACTGATTCTGCACCGGACCATGCTCATATTGTATATGTACCAAGTTGGCAATGTCCTCGGCTGGAATTTGATCTTGTGCTGGTGAAGAAGAGGCTGAAGGTAAACATGTAGGAGAGGCGTTGTGCACTTCCGCTTGCGCTAAAGTGTGCTGAACCGGCGAAGGGCTCACTTCCCTGATCGAAACAATATCCAAGTTATCATGCACGTCAACGTGCTCTACAATAGATTGAACCGGAACAGAAGCAGCTGGAGTTGAGGCAACAAACCCTGTGGAATTGCGTCCGAAACATTTTGCAATGCAAAGCTAAAAGTATTGGCAGTAACCTCTTGAACAGGCGCAACAGAATGTGAAGCTGCAACTGTTGTCGTAATTTCAAAGTTAACCACTGACTTCTCAAAAGCGAGCGATGAACCAATACCAAGGGGATTTTCGCGTGCCTGTCATATCGTGGTCGGAGGTTTCTGCTGTATTATTACCTTCTTTCCCTTGTCCTGCACCTTTTTATTATTATCCCTGTCTAGTTTCCTTTCCTTGTCTGGATGCAACCAACGATTTATAATATTATATAAACCTCTCAATTTTTTCTATAATATAACCATATTATTCTAACACTTTTTCTACACCATTCGAATTTTTTTAAGTTTTTTTTGACGGAGTTGGAATTAGAGGCTTGAGAATCCTCATCGGAAGTTAGGTTTTAAACACAAGTGTATTAGAATTTAGACTTTACTGTTTTGATTTATTTGACAAATATTTGCTTTTTTAATTGAAAAGATCTTTGACTGTATTTTTTAAAGGGAATCTTTGATTGGATTTTTAAAAGCAACGATCTTTGATTGATATTTTTTTTGGTATCAAAATATGCAACAATTATCAATTAGGGATATTATTTTCTTGGTAATATAATATTTCAAAATATTTTCAGTCAAAAAATAAATCAAAAGATTTCAAGATAAAGTTCAAACTTACAATTTTTTTTTCCAAAATTCAAATTTTTTATATTTTAAACATAATTAAACAAATATTAATTTAACAGAGACTAAAATTATACGATGGGAAATTTTATAGAGACGCAAATATGCCACTTTTTATATGAAGACTAAAAACGAAATTGACTATATTTATAGGGACAAAAAACTTATTTCACAGACAAATATATATTTCTATTAAGAATATCATGTAAAGGATGATGTACCTTGTACTTTTCCTCTTGCACCCACTTCGTAAGAATTCTGCAAAATACAAAAAATACTACATTTTTTAGAATATTGGTACTTATGTTTTTTTTTTTTTACATAAGAGAATTCTGCACTCATGTTAACTTGAATTTGAGTAAAGTGTGCTTAATAATTCACGAAACATAATAGATGCTAACAACAACAAAAACTCTAAAACAAATATATTTCTAGTAAGAATAACCTGAAATTCAAAGCTTCTTCATTATATGTAAATGATGATGTGCCTTGTACTTTTCCTCCTGCACCCACTTCGTAAGAATTCTGCAAAATACAACGAGAAGAAGGTTAGAGATATGATTAATAGATTAGTGTTTTGTCTCATTTGAGTTTTACACCGTTATTATGAAAATGATTAATAATGTTGATTTTAATGGTAAAATATGTGTCATTTACTAAAACACCCTTATTAATTATAGTTAGTGGAAAGTCTAAATACTCTTATTAAGTCTAAATACTCTTACTAACATACCCTTATTAACATACCCTTATTTGAGAAAGCATATTTGACACATATTTTATTATGAAAATATGCTTTTTTATTTGACAAATATTGTATTGGTATTATAAAAAGGACAATTAATTTGAGAAAAGAAAAAATAGAAAAGGGGACACCTAATATGAGACTGAGGGAGTACTTTTTTTTCTAACTATACTCATTATTAATACTATCAATTGTCTTGGAATATGAAAAATCAACCTTGAATGCATTTATATATAAAGAGCAATTAAGTAATAGTTATATATTTTTAAGAAAAATGTAGAGTAAATTAGACTCTTCTCCCCTCAAAGAAGCTTAAATTACACTCATCTCCCCTCTTATGTTAAAATATACACTCCTCTCTCTTAAATAGTAAAATTTATACTCCCCTCCCCTATGAGATGCTTGAATTACAACCCCCTCCCTTAATAATTAAATATGCACTACAATTTAATCGATTTTGGCATAAATAAATATTTTTACGATATATAACAAATTTTGATAAAATTAATGGGTGGTGTATTTAGAAAAAGAGTAATAAATGCATCTAGAAATTTGTAGATAATCTTATATGGGTTTTTCTATCATGTGCAAATTTGTACATGTTAAGAAGTTTAAAGTAGTATGTTTGTATTGGAACTTGTGTTTTTTTCTATTAAATATATAACTTTTCAATAAATAATTATTATTTTTTCAATAATTAGTTGCTATTTTTAGTTACTTTAACATATGCAATATTGCACATGTTAGACAAACAAATCTTATATTTAAGGAAAAAACTTTTTTGTAAAATAGTCTTATAAAAATGGACGGAGGGAGTATTAAATGTATTAAATTGCTTTGTTTTGAACATAAGTTTGTGCAAAACTAAGGTCCCTTTGTCTATACATTGTGTGTATTTGGATAATGCTCCTTTGGCATAATGCTGATACAATTTTAGGGATAATAAAAACAGTATTTATACAAAAATAAATAACTTGAAATGACCATCACTTAAAAAATTTCATTCTTTTAAGGTATATGTGTGTTAACAATCATTTTCTTGAAATTTCATTCAATTTCCTTGCTAAGATTAGATTCACTTCATGATTATTTTTTCTGAATTTTATCATACATATTACATTAACCAAGTGTTCTAACAAGACTTGTTGTCTCTGGAAGGTATATGTGTTAAAACGTGAGCTTTTTAAAAAAAAAAATGTGTTAAAACATGAGTTATATAGTCACGCCAATACTGCTAAAGATAAAAAAGGCAAGCATAGAAGATAATAAAAACATTATCATATATCGTAAAAACTAATATAATTTTCAATTTGATTTGTTATCTAACAAAATAAAGTTTTAAGATGATGGTGGTTGTTGATTATTTGGAACACTAGTGAGGAGTTGCCTCAACTCCTTATCCCTCTTCTCTCCTTCAAATCTATTAACTGAAACATCTCTTCTTGTTATTTTGCGAGACGTTTGAGTTCCTCTTGATTCTTCAAGTATTGCTCTTTGAACAAAACAACAACTTCATGATCACTTTCTTTTCTTCCCTTTTCTTCAACCGCTTCTTCAGCTTCTGCTTGAGCAGAAATATCAGAACGAAGATTAAGATCTTGCTGAGCAACAGTTACATTGTTGGATGAAGAGACTTTTTTTTTTTTATAGAAAAAGTGTTTGTTTTCATAAGTTTAGTCAGATCTATTTTTATCCATTGAGCATGTTATCTACTTATTCAATGTAGCAACTGTGTTAGAGCTGTAGCACATATATGGCATTAAAAGGAGTCATACCTGCACTCATGTTAACTTGAATTTGAGCCAAGTATATATGCTTAATAATTCAAGAAAACAAATAGATGTTTTTTCCCAACATAATAGATGCTAACAACAACAAAAAATCTAAAACAAATATATTTCTAGTAAGAATAATCTAGGAATTCAAATTTTCTTTATTATATGTAAATGATGATGTACCTTGTACTTTTCCTCCTGTAATTTGGAAGATGTCTGAAAATTGCCTCTATAAAAGAAAAACACAAATTCTACCTGGTAATTTTGGGTTTTTCATATTTTAACATTTTACATAGCTATTTTCATATATTTCTACCTTTTAGGGGCTATTTTCAAACTCCGTCCATTTTTTTAACAAGGGGTTATTTAAGGTAATAACCCTAAAATATATATTTTTTGGTTACATAATAACCGTAAAATCTATAAATAGTTTAAATAAAAATTATTTGATTAAATGTTATAGAGGAATTGCTTTCAACTACTCACGACCCATGGACGAATAGTAATGAACCAAAGGTAACATTGGTGTTGTTCAGGAAACGATATTATTCCGTTCGTTTGACCGATGCTAAATCATATCAAATGTTGCTTCCCTTCGTTGAATGGTATGAATTTCTCTATAAATAGAGATACATTTGACACAGAAAAAGAGTACGAAATTCTTTTTTTTTAAGTACGAAATTCATGGTTCCATGATGCAAAATTGGTCAAATTTATATCAAAATCAGTTCATTTCTCTAGTGCACGAGAGTATATGAAATAATTTTATTCTGTAAACTACATTGATCGATACTCTTGACGTGAGTATACAATCTATGTATTCCAAAGTATCTTGAATGAGATTCACCCGTTTACCTATTTGCATCCAATTTATATAAAAGGGTGGGGCGAATCGAAACTAAACCTTAGTGTGTCCACACATGCTTTAAATTTATTTGTGCATTCTTCATCAAGCTCATCATCTTGTTATTCTTTCGTATTCAAGTTATTGTAGTAGTCCCCCAATGCAATATATAATATGTATTGCTCTTGATATATTTGATTGTATTTTCATGTTCATATGGTAATTGATTTGGTCCTTACACCAATAACAACTCTATTTTAATAGAGTTTGATTTTCATACACATAATAATGTAATGATAACACCGTCAATAAATCATAATCATTAATATGTGTATTTTAACATTAAGGTCAAATGCATCTTGCACTCCTTTAAATTTGACGTTTGTACTAGTCATTTACGTCTTCTAAATACTTGATTAGTCTTTTAAGTCATACAATATTTTCATTGTTGCCCCTTTTCCATCCAACTATGTTAAAGATTGCTTATTGTTACGGACGGGATTTCAGCCAAATCCACTTGATAATAGCTCAATTACAAGGTAAGACCCAAAAGGCGTCAAACCCAATATTCTCCCTTATGACTATATCAGGAGCACTCATCTAACAATCAAGGTAACTTCCCTCATTCACTCTAAATCTCTCCTCCACCTCATTTCTATTCTGACTTGAACGTTGGAGTGTCTTATGCAGGTTAACCCCCACCCCCTTTCACTTCACCGGCGACGGAGGAAGCTGGATTTCGGCGAGAACTTCAAGAATGGAGCGCTTTCTTCCACCAATTTGTTCGCACTATGAGATTCTCTATCTTTATCAAGATAATCTAGTTCTCGAGCATAACACTTATGTGGCCATTAAATGCTAATAACATGTGTAAGACCCCGATCCCCGAGACTACTAATTAAGTGATAAATCTAACAAATCTCCAATAACTCATACAAATTTCTCATTAAGAAAATCTCATTAACAAATATTACAGCACAACGGAAATAAATCATCTCAACATAAACATCATCTCGGGTCTCAACATAAATATCTCAAATAAATACAATTCTTATAAAATTCGACAAAAAATAAATCCCGGACTCCTAGATCAGAGCACCTAATCTAGACATCCTCGGAAAATAAAAGCGACATAAAGGAGAATAGGCACGACGTCATCCTCAGCACAACTCACCGAGCACTACTCCTCAACCTGAAAGTCTACATCCACAAGGGTTGAACCCACGGATGAGGCGACAATAAAGCCACTAGAGGGTAAGATATACATTCAACAAATGAATACAATAAATGCACATAGGTTTCAGGCAACAACATCACTTAACATTTAAATATCTATCAATGCAAAAAGCCTGGTTATTACTCATGCATAATTCATAAATCATAGCATACCATCATCATTATATAATTACCAACTTAATTATACATCGTCAACAATTAAATCACCATTTCAATTATAAATCACCAACAACACAATTATGAATCATTCCATAATTTCCACACACCAACAATTAACATTTACCACATTAATGCACAAGTTCACATCAAAACATTACCAAACACGACTCATGTGAATGTAATGCTCCTAATACGACTCTACATGCATGTGGTACCAATCCTGATCTTAAATCAAGCTACATATAAATAGTGATCTTAAATCACCCACCAATAAATTCTCGAGATCTTAAATCCTGCACTGAATTCTCTTGATCTTAAATCAAGCTGCATTTGGATCTTGGGCTTAAACCAAGCTACATATAAAATCTTGATCTTAAATCAAGCTACATTTGACCGACAATGAATGCATGGATGTTCACGTATGGATTTGACAATGCACTCCACATACAAATCATGATCTCAAACCATGCTACACGCAGAACAGCTGATGCTGTATCTGCTAAGGTCACTGAGCGAAGTCCTGTTTTCTGGGCAACCAGAAAACAGGGTATCGCATACGGGAAGACCCCAAAACTCACCCCAAAAATCTCATTTTTCGTCCCAATTGACCCAAAATCAGTTTACAAACAACACCCATGATCAATACACTTAAATTGAACAATGAATACACAATGAAACATCAAATTGACATGAATTCCAAAGGTTTTTCGGTAATTTTCAAAGTTCGTCTCAAAAATCCATTTTCATCAACAACTTAGCAAATAAGCTAGTATAACAACATCAACAGTATTTCATCTTGTTCAACATCACAATAATCACTTATTCAAACTATTCCAACAGCAACTTATTCATTTAAGCAGCAACTTATTCATTTTCACTTAATTAAGCCATTTTAGCAAAAACACCAACAATGACAACAATTAATTCTCATCAAAGCTACACAACCAACATATATTATCATGTTTTTCATCATAAGGCAACAACTTGATCAAAACAGTAGCAACTTAAGCAAATTAACTCAATTAATCAATTTTCTCAAAATCACTTAAATTGCAACTTATTCAACATAACTTCCTGATTTCTCAAACAAAACACATATCCATGCTCATAATCAATTTCATAATCAACAAACATCATTCAATTATCATGTTAATTATCAAGATCATCAAAATTTACAAAGGTATCAATTAATCATAATAAAACATGAATTTTGACATGAAAAAAATGTAATTTCATCAAAGTTTAGCATGCTTAATTTAATCAACAAAAAGGAGCACAAAAATTCACCAAATCAGCAACAATTAATCATAATCTAAAACACTCAAACCCCATAAGTGCTTATTTAACCCACTTGATGAAAGTAATATCCCCTCTTACCTTAATTCTTCACTTATCTTGCTACTTCTAGTAGAATTCCTCTCTTCCCCTTGAGCTCTTCTAGTTTCCTCTTCTCCAAGCCTCTTCTCTCTCTTGACTCTCAAAATTTTGTGTTATAATGTTTAACTTAATCCACCACCACTCAATACTAGTGTATTTTTAATATGGTTTTAGGGTTATTCCAACCAAAGGGCCTAGTCACAATTGTCTCACAATTTTTTCTCTACACTTTTACTTCGCTTAAACCTCCCATATTAATTATACACCACTATTCTCTAAAATTCAAATTACTAGTTCTAGCATAATTACAAAAATGTCACTCAAGCACTAATAATTCCACTAACCCGCCAATCACATATAAATAATCAATTGACAAATATAATTAAATAAATAATACTAATTAATAATAACAGGTAAATCTAACGCTAAAAATTGGGCTGTTACAACATGGAACGTCCAAATCAGCTAAATAAAAGTATTTATTTTTTGTAAAAAATAAAAAACGCAAAAAACTATAAATAAAATGAAAAAAATAATCATCAATTTCATCTCTAGTAAAACAATCCCCGACTTGAGAATACGAGTCACTCTTGAAAAATCTAAATCTAATTCATTATGCAAGGGATCAAGAGATGTTTTGCTTATATGTACATTCTTAAGAAAGACTTCGAATCATTTTTAAATTCAAGTGTGTGAATTGAAAAACTTCTAGAAGTCCCACATATGAGTGACTTCACATGACACTAGCGTTTATAACAAAGAGGTATGCCTCCTTGGGGTGTTCCCCAAGGGGAACCCAGATTTGTAAATGGGAGATGACGTAATCAACGTCACCACCACATGTGCAACACCATCATGATTCGTCTTGGTCGGGCCCGAGCTATGTGGTGTATTTTTTAAGGACCTGAAACCTTAAATTAATAAAATATGTTTTTGAAATTTTTTGTTTCAATACATGTCATCTCTTCGTCAGCGTTTTGCACGTGTCAACATGTGTTTGCCAAATGTCAACGCATGTCTAACACACGTTTGTGTGTGCCCTCTACAATCCAACTCATTTTTGCGTCACTCTTTTATAAGGCTTGAATGAGGCACATGTTGACTGTCCTTTTTCCAATAATCAAGATATGGGTTGTTCCTTCTTGTTGTCATTTTTGTTTCTCTCCTATATAAATGGTGCTTAACCCCACTTCTCACTCACACAAAAAATTGTGCAATCTTTCATATTTTTTTCTCTTCTCCCTCTTTCTTTTCGACCCATTTTTTAGCTATTTCTCCCTCATTATTTTTGTCCCTTCGAAAGTTAGAATGGTCTTATTACGATATTCGAGAGGTATCAATGCCATATTGAGGGTGTATCTAACAGAGAGAAGATAGTTGTAGTAGGACTTGATATAGTGGTAGTTAAACTGTTTTGTCTCGGGGACGTCGTGGTTGATAATCTGCTTGCACAATTTTGTATAATCCAACAAAACATCTTAAAGAGAGTAACCTAGTCCCCAACTCATCCAGTAATTTCTTTGGTGGTTGAAAATATTTTTGAATTATTTTAACTATTGTTCCAACAGCAACTAGTAGTAAATAAGTTAACTAATTGTATTTGAAGACGTTTGATGAAATTAGTATCATATTTTTATATTGTACCTAACTTATCCTTATAAAACCAACGTGTAAGGTAATGTGTGTCACTTCTCATAAACTTTAATCAGATATTATCTCTATTTCATGCAAAACGTGAATTTCCTCTAATACCCTTCCTCGCATCTAGCATGATAAGTTTAGTTTGTGGACGTAAATGGTGGGTGTCACTTAATGGATAAACTCAGACACCATATTAAGTGTTTATATTAATATCAGTTGTATTCAGGAAAACGATAGTTGGTAATGCTCGTCGTATTCATAAAAGAGAAAAATATTCATTCAGGTAAAGGAAAATAAAATTGAACGAAAGGTAAAATATAATATATTTGTTGAATAGAAGGCACAAAGGCGAGAGATGATGATGATGGTGGTGGAAGATAGTGCGAAGAAAAGGCATAGAGGTGGAGGATAATGTTGGTTGAAGATAGTGCGGAAACAAAATTTAATGTTGAGAGACTGTGATAAAATTTTGTTCTTTATTTGACCATACGATGGAGAAGTTAATTACCTCTCGAGACTAAATGCCCCCAAAAAAAGTACATTATCCTCTTTCATCTACCTATGTTTCTTTCCTTTATTTTTTATGTCGTAGAAAACACACAATCTGTCGATAAATTAACTTAAAACATATACATATTCTCCAAGTCTTAGTTGACGTTCACCTATGCACATTAAACTTGAATCAGATAGAAATTAGCAGCACATCAACCCACTTCTAAGGTAGGAACCATGTTGTTTTCTTTTATTAGCAACACCTTGTTACATATTAGCAAAAGCTTTGCACATATTCTCCAGCCGGTAACTTACGTCCACCTTTGAGGGTTTTATTGTTGGTAGGTTTTTTCTTTTATTTGGCTGCTTTTTGCTTTCAACTTTCTGTTGATTGGATTAGAGCACCTCTAGTAATTTTTTTAAAATTATTATATTTACAAAAAAAACACGGTAAAATATTTTACACATTGATGGAATACTAATTTAAAAAAATGGGGAAGTGGGAAATTTTTATATTAATTAAAATAGCATTCATAGCCAATTTTAAAATTTTCTAAGGGGATTCTTTCAAAAAAAAAATCTAAGGGGATTTGAACTCCGTACCTTGAAGTTAAAGACTAAACTTTTTTTTTACAGTTCTTTTATATAAATATTTTTTTTATATGTTTGTAAGTATTAAAAAGTAATTATATTATTTTTAATGGAAATACTCTATAAAAATATGATTTTTTTTATAAAAAATTGAGTTTCTTTACTAATTAAATATTGGGTTAGTATATGTTTACCCCAGTAATAGTAGCGAATTTTCGGTAAACAAATCATATTTTTATTGTGTATTTCCATTAAAAAAAAAGAGGGGAGAAGTTTTAGGAAAAATTTCTAGTGTTTTTAACTTTTTTTTTAATTGTAAATACAAAATGGCATGTAAGTATGAGTAATAAAGAAAGAATGAAAAACAAAATTAATTATACAGTTATTGCGCCACGTAATCAAAAAAGGTGACTCAGCATGTCACATCAGCCTATTTGCACAGTCAAATTGACTTAGGGACCAAAACCAAAGAATTTTCATATTACAGGGTTGAAATCTAAAAAATATATTACACGGGGTAAACCAGAATTTACTAATATTACACGGGGGTTAAACATATATTAACCCTTAAATATATTACGCGATAATTTAGGATTTTATCGGATTCAAGTTTTAGAGGATATGATAAAAATTTATAATTGTTGTTGACAAGATGAGAACATATGTCTCCTAAAAAAAGATGAGAACATATTTATTGTTTATTATATTTATGTATACTTTTGTTAAAGGATATTTATTTTTTGACAAAGGATATTTATGTATACTGTTAACTTCAAATTTAAATATTTTTGTCAAAAAAAACCTTAAATTTAATATATTATTTTATATAATATATACTAAATTCTTCATGCAATTTTGTTTTATAATTTGTCGTTTTCTTTTTTGGTGTATATTTATTTTTTTTTATATTTTTAAGTAGAAAAAAATTCTCATAATTATTATGTTTTTAATGTATATATACAGTGAATTATAAACATAAATAGGTTACTAATTAAATGTATTCCATAGAAATTTAGGATTTTATTAGATTCTAAGTTTAGAGGATAAAATTTAAAATAAGTCTAACATTCTTTTGACAAAAAAAGTATATTTTAATATTGGTGACAAGATGTGAACACATTTAATTAGTAAAAAAAGATGTGAACACGTTTAATTAGTAAAAAAAAGATGTGAACACATTTATTGTTTTTTATTTATTATTATGTAAATGGTGATTTCTAATTTAAACAAATTTTTCATAGAATATAAATTTATTTACCTGTCTGGCCTAAACATATTCAAATGGCCCCTTTGTTTGGTTTGACTTTTAAGAATTTTAAAATTGTAACTAGCTAGGAAACTATAAATTTTGGTTTTCAGAAATTCATCATTCTCCCTTCTTATAAAGTTGTCCAAAATATGTTACCATTATATAATTTTGGACGCAACAATTTAGCCTTTTCAAACCAATCATTTTTCAAAAAAAAGAATTACTCATCCTTCTAAGTTTAGCTTCTACCCCATGAAGGTGAGAGAAGATCACGTCCTTTCACTAGTTTGTGATAGTAACCAACTCTCAAAACTGTCAATTTTCTCATATTTTCATCAACATCTTTTGTTTTTTAACCAAAGGATTGGCCTTTGAAAATCAACTTCACTGGGTGGCGCCACGAACAACATAAACTCCATTTCAAATAGATCTCTCATCCATGTCAACATATTCGAATTCAAATGCTTTATTTGTATAGACAAGGTAAATAATAGAGTTCAGTTGTTTGATTTTTTTCAATAATCTACTCTTCTATACATTTATTGAGTTTTTTTGTTTGATTTTTCCATTTTCGGCATTTGCACTTGAATGAAATGTGTTCTAATATGTGATTACTTTTCAGCAATGAAACTCAACTAAGCGTGTCTTTTTTGCTCGATCCTATTATACAGTTATGTAAAACCTGTTAGATCTTTTATCCATGATAAATTAGATTGAAATTTAAAATATATTCAATGTTCTTTTCTAGATATATGTACCATGTATTTCCTTAACATCGATCACCTAATATCTTTTCTTGATTTAATTGTAATTTGTGTATAATAAGTAAGGGTGACTTTGCTATTTTAAACTCATAAAGTGGGAGAAAATATACCCTTGCCCTTATTTTAAAAAAGAATTGATGATAATGAATACTCGAAAACATATATAATCTTATTTTCATTTTCCATAAAGAGCAAACAATGAGAATGGTTTTGGTTTTCATCTACATTCTTTATTTTCAAATAACCTAGTTAAATATACAAATGCTTCAAATCATGTGGGAGAACAAATGAATGAAGTATTTATATTTCATAATATAAATTTTAATTCTCGTTGCTAGAAATGGCCTCATGATTTGGTTTGACTGTAATATTATTATAAATCATTGCTAAAACTATGGCATATTAGATCTTTAATAGATGTGTGTAAATAGATAGGTCAGGGTTGCAAACATAGTCTGCCTATGTTTCTTTATTACTATCAATATCATTACTCTAATGAATAAATATTTATATTAAATAAATATTTTATGGAAAATTAGATTTTCTACTTAATAGAACAAATCAAGTAGACATGCACCGAAAAGTTTAACTAAACTATTGTTTGTGTTATATATGTAAATTCAGGAAAGCGATAAAAAGTGTGGATAAGGGTAACAATGATCATGGAGACGATGATAATAAAAATCCTACATATAATTATGATGGTGTCATCATCATTGCTCTAAAAGAAGGTAAATTATATTTCATTTCCTATATTATTCTCTGCTTAAATCTTTCAGCACTTCACTTTTTTTTGAATTGTATTAATACCTTATTCACTAAAGTTATGTTTAGAGTGTAAGTCCATATACTAGAACATCAAGTAAATAAAGATTTCTTAAAACACTATGAGATAAGTAGATTGACTATTTGGGATGATAAAGAACGAATGCAAAACAACAAAATTAGAATTGATAAGGTATATAGCCAAATTTAAAATGAACGATTTTTTTACTTTTATCTTGTGATTGCTAAGATAATGGAAAAAGAACAATCATGAGTGTATTTTTCCTAAAACCTAAGCATGAATTTACGAAATATTGTTTATATCTTCTTCATAGTTATTTATTAAAGTAATAAAAATAAGGCTTAATTGTCCCTGTGAGCTTAGCTCAATTGGTAGAAACATTGCATAATTTATGCAGGGGCCGGGGTTCGAACCCGGACACCCCACTTTTCCAAAAAATAAGGCTTAACCTTTTGCAGTTTTATCGTATTTAAAATCGTTGCATAATTTATTTTGAACTATCGTATTGTGGTATATATTTCAAATTGGGGTTTAGAGTGTCCCATAGCAGTATTCACAGTCTTAACCATTTTAAAAAAGAAAAGTAAAAGTTCTTAATGACACTAACGACTTCCATTAAAAAGTAAAAAATAAATAAAAAATTGTGGATAGCATCCAAGAATTTGCTGATTTTTTTTTGTAGGGTGAGTCGTTGGTGGTTGTCGAAAACTATCCTAATTATTAAGTAAAAAAGTTGCACTTGTTTGGTAATTTAGTTGAGTTGTTTTTAACTAATTTGTAAAAAAAAATATATTTGATTTAAGTGGTGTTGTTTTGCTTTAATAATTTTTAAAATTTTTAATATCAGCTGCAATCATAAAAATTAATGCTTTAGCGATAAGAAAATCTATTATGGTTTGTTAAATTTTCGGTCTTCCTCTCAATCATATATATAATTATAGATAGATAAATATAAATGTTTAAATAGGTATAATGAAGAACATTAATGTACTTAGTTCCCTTTGTGGGATGCATGCATGTACCATAATAATGTGTGATGAAAACTATCCTCAAAAATGGGTTTGGCCATCCGCGGTGTGAGTAAGAAGTGTGATGTCCATGTTCATTAGTTTGTTTGAACACGAACGAAAAAAAAAAAGCTGGTAGATTTAGAGAGCATTTTTAATGCAATGTATTGTGAAGGCCACAATGCTATTGAAGAAACAAAGAGAGAAACAAGAAGGATTGACTTATTTTATCATTCAATTTATTCATATTTGTGAATATAATATGTGAAATGAGAGCTTGAATACTCTCAATGATCTGACAACCTTTATTGATAATAATCTTAAGAAAGTCGAGCGGAGGATGGATTCGATGGAAATTCAAGCTTAATAATAGCTTGGAAATGGAGCTCAATCTATGAATGGAGGAAATATGTTGGCTAACATATCTCCTCCATTCATAGATTCAGCTCCATTTTCAAGCTCTTATTAGGCTTGAGCCTCAATTGATTCCATCATCTGCTTGACTTCCTTTAGATTCTTATTAATAAAAGCCGTTGGAACATTAAGATGTTTCAAGCTCACATTTCTCATGTTATTTTCACCGATATGGATAAATTAACAATAAAACATGTTGTTTCCTTCATCTTGTTTTCCACTCTTTGCTTCTTTAATAGCTTTCGGGCTTTCACAATGCTCTGCATTAAGAACCCTCCAAATGCACCATCTTTTTTATTCGTTCGAGTTCAGGAAATTCATGAACCCGCCGGACAACACACTTTTTACTCCTATCACATATGGCCAAACCTCTTCTTGAAGATAATTTTCATCATAGATTATTGAACATGCCTTTATCCCACAAAGGGTACTGAGTTTATTAATCTTCATTATACCTATATATATATATATATATATATATATATATATATATTGAGAGGAAAACTGAAGAAAAAAACAAACTATAATAGATTTACTATTTGATAAGAATAACTAAAGCATTATTTTTTATGAATACAGAGATGATATTAAAAGTTTTAAAAAAATTAAAGAAAATAAAAACCACTTACATCAATTTTGTTTTTTACAAATTAGTAAAAAAAGGCTCAACTAAATTACGAAGCGCAAATTTTTTATTATACAATTATAGTAAGTTACAACAGCACCAAACTAACCCTTTAATAAAATTAAAAAGACAAAATTACTCTCGTCGTCTCTTAACTTATTTTCAGGCAACAATTTTTTCTTTATTTTTTTTTTTTACTTCATTTTCGTCCTTTTGATCAATTTGCATATGAATTTTCAAGATTCAAATCTAAGATTTTATTTCGATATGAGCTCTTAGTGTTCAAATATATGGTCATTCACTCGTGTTTTCATATGAACTTTAGATTTGATGATTGAAAATTCAAATACAATTGAACCAAAAGGACAAAAATGAAGTGAAAAAAAAAGATAAAATACACAAAATAGTTATCTGAAACTAAGTTAAGAGACAACGAGTGTAATTTTTCCAACAAAAAAAACAGCAAGCTTGTGGACGATGGCCACAACTTTACTTTTATATTTTTTAATGGAAGCTTGTTACTGCAATTAATGACTTCGATTTTTTTAAATGGATAAAGCAATGAGCAGCCGTTGTGTGACACCATAAATCCCGATTTGAAATATATAACAAAATACATTAGTTCTAAATAAAATAAGAACCGATTTAGAATAGAGTATCACAATTCTTTACAAATGTGAGGCTAAAAAATTTCACATTCTACACTTTCACAAAACTTTTATATTAAAATATCTTGCAATCAAAGTTACCAATGTTTGTTAAAACATACATTCTTAACATCAACACATTCATAAAACTAAGAGACAACTGGTTTTTGTCTTCAACATTTACAATTTACAAAATAGTGATTTTCCAATTATTTTACAAAATAAAAATTAGTTTAGGACTCCATAAAATCAATAAAAACTTTCCACCATGATATCGGTTATCAGAGCTTGGATCACTGACCGACAACCTAAAACAACTTTTCGCAAACAACTTTCCATAAAGGCAAATGTTTGGGAAACTCCACTTTATTTGGACTACTCATGTCCCTGTTTGTGTTCTCATGTCCCTGTTTGTGTGAACTTGGTCGCCATTTCAACAAATTTACTTCTATTTTGTGTCAAACATTAACTTGTTGAATCTGCCCTTCATAATTAACCAAACTATGCTTAAATTCTTACAATATTCCACTAAAAAGAAGTTGAAATAGTTTTTACAGGTTTTTTTGGTACAAAGTTTTTACAGTTTTCTAACGATTCTCATGACTTGTTAAACAATTCAATAATCGCTTTATTTTTTGCGTTAAACAATTCTCATTTGTTACGGCCTCGTGGTTTGGTTGTGATGACAACTTGTAAAATAACACCTTGTGATGTTTAATTAATAAAATAACACCTTAAAATTCGTAAAGTGTTATTTTATTAATTATTATATGTTTGGTCACCACATTTCTTTTTTTCCCGTTTGTGTTTATTTGAGTATGTTTTGGCCACTAGCCAATAGTAAAATATAAAAATAAAATAAAATGATCAAAACATAACTTTCAGCCATCATCAATGTGATTTTAGTTGTTGGTGTGAACTAGCAATTGAAGTGCAATAACCATATCACCATTAAATTGGTAGCACGGGTTGTTGATTGATAAGTGCAATGATGAATTCAGGCCCCGTTTGGATTGAGCTTATGAGAAATAGTTTATGCAAATAAATAAACTTTTATATTAATTCATAAGTTCTCACTAACGAAAATTTTATCTTCATAAGTTGTTTTTTCATAAACTACCTTAACAAGCTCATGAATAATAAATAAAAGCTTATTTATTTGCATGAGTTGTTTTGCATAAGCTCAATCCAAACGGGCCCTCAATTTTTTCATATCATGCAAGTGTTTTTATTCTTATTTTATTTTATCATTTTATTTATTTTTGAATAGTAATGGTAAATTAACCAAGAATAGTATTTAATAGTTGGATTGTAATGTGATATCAAAACTTGAACTTATAGGATAGTGAAAAGAGCTATGTTATTTGAACATCCAAAAAGTAACAACTATTTAACAACCTGTATAAAAGTACACAATTTATAACTATTAATGTGACTATGAGAGAAAGAAATAACTAATTAAAAAATTAAATAGTACTTATACAGTATAAATATATGGCGTTCGACAACCAAAAGGTTGTCAACCTAACATTTCTCTAGTGAAAACAGTATTTCTAGAAAAATAAATAACTTGAAATGGCCATCACTTGAAACTTATAGAAGCAGGCTGCATGACTTTTATCTGAAAAAGTTTATGTTATCAAAACTTTTAACTTGTAGGTTTGTGCAAAAATAATGTCTCTTTGTCTTTACATTGTGTGTATTTGGATAATTGCTCATTTGGCATAATGCTGATACAATTTTAGGGATAATGAAAACAACATTTATAGAAAAATAAATAAACTTGAAATGACCATCACTTGAAACAGTATTTTGCAGGTTGCCAATAAGCTGGTTGTCAATAATACATTAACGCGGCAACATGGATCTGCTAGACTACAGTGATATTGTCCTAATTGAAATAATCAGTCTTGTTTAAATCAACAAAGACTAAAAGCATATGATGCTTGTATGATTTCAAATGAAGTTCTCTTAAAAAAAAAATAAGTTTCCAAATGAAGTTATACCTATACTATTGAAAATTCCTTTACTGTTTCCAATTATGCATTTGATATGATTGGTACTAGACCATAGATTCACTATTATGATTAAAATTTGGTCTTCTCTTTCTACTAAGTATTTGATGCTTAAGTAGTCAAGTATTTTACTCCCTTGTGCAGATCTTCAAGATTCAAAATAGATATTGTCACAAATTCAGCACAAACCAACTCATTTAGTCATTGCAAAATGAAAATCATTAACTTCCCTACAACCAAAACAATTCTCAATATTTGATCTTGATAGTATTATTTTGAACATTAATATGTTCCCCCATTCCCACTTCCTATAACATGACTGCAAGCCAAGACAATAGCCAATTTCAGTTGTCACCAAAGACAGCATCCAACCTGACATTATCCCCTACAAACCAGTAGCACACCAAGAACTTCAATACAGATTAGAGCAGAAAATCAGTTCTTCTACTCCTTAGACCCCCAGAAAGCACTCTTCTCCTAAAAAATTTAATCAACATATCACGTGATATTCTAGATTAAGCTCTTCATATCTCAAAATCAATATTTTCACTGACATCAATATTCCCATGATCTGCATAATAGCCTCAACTTCAGTCCCTTCATATTTATTCAACTACTGCTAATAACTACCAATGAAAGCTATCGTACAAGAAAAAGGCACTAATATGGAACAACAAGCTACCATGTCCAAAGTGATTAACAATCACTTTCTTAAAATTTCACTCATTTTCCTTGCTAAGATTAGATTCACTTCATGATTATTTTTTCTGCATTTCAATATACATTCTTTATTACATTAACCAAGTGTTCTCACAAGACTTGCTGTCTCTCTATAGAAAATAAGACAAGCATAGAAGATAATAAAAACATTATATCATAACTCATAAAAACTAGTATTATTTTCAATTTGATTCTTTATATCATAACTCAAAATGTAGGATATGAAAAGAGCATCACTGTCATGAGTTTCAGGAAGAGAATTAAAAAGCAAAATAAAGTTTTAAGAAGATGATGGTGGTTGTTGATTCTTTAGAACACTGGTGAGGAGTTGCCTCAACTCTTCATCCCTCTTCTCCTTCAAATCTATTAACTGAAACATCTCTTCTTGTTGTCTTTCCAAACGCCTGAGTTCCTTTTGATTCTTCAAGTGTTGCTCTTTTAACCAAACCACAACATCATGATCACTTTCTTTTCTTCCTTTTCCTTCAACCGCTTCTTTAGCTTCTGCTTGAGCAGAAATATCAGAGCGAAACTGAAGATTTGCTGCAGAACAGTTACATTGTTGAATGAAGAGACTTTTTTGCTGATAGAAAAGTGTTTGCTTTCACCTTGAGTCTCATATAAACAGACTCTGTCACTACAAATCATTGCTTCTTTGCTTCGATTTCCATCTTCAAAATCTTCTTCCAAACTCCCTATTGAAAGTTCAGAAGCTGCTCAAGAGGATGGAGAACAATGGTTGATTAAATACTTAGATTTCAACACAGGCTTACAATCCTCAATAGACATGGAAGGAGCATGAATATGTTCCTCAGCTATCATACAATCATGAGCAGAATTTTCAGCTGGAACACCATCACAAAATTTTCCAAAATTAAGAAGGTCTGCAAGATTGGGAGGAAATCCAGGTGGAACACCAACAGCATTACTACTTCTATTAGTTTTTCCTACATGATGTCTATATTTCCTTGAACTTTGACTTCTCTTCCGCTTCACAATGTTCTGAACAAAATCAACATGACCCAATACAGATTGCTTCCACCACATTGCATAATGTGTGGTTAAGTCTGCTTCAAAAAGTCGTGGTGGAAAATACAAATTTTGATCAGATATAAGCCTGCAATAGTTTTTCCAAGCCATGAGTTTAGTCTCATTAAATATAGGCACATTACTTGGAACATCTTGATGCATTCCAAATTGCATAGCAACTCTATGTGGCAAATACTGCTCTATAGAGTCAAATCCAACAAGCTCAGAAACTCTCAAGCATATAACAAATGAGAGCATTTGTTTATCCAAATCTTTCTTAAATGGTACCAAAAGTGCATCATTTGGATGAAACACACCGCAGTTATCAGCATATCTAAAACATGGACGCCAAAGAAAATCATCCATTGCCAGCTTAACATTCTCAATTTTCAAGGTCTGAACCTTATGCCACCTAAACAATAAAGGGTCTCCATGATTGATCAACATGGGTTGTGGCTGTAAATTTTTGAACCTCTCCCACAACCAAATTTGAACCAAGTAAAAGGGTGATTGAAGAGTAACTTCTAAAGGATATCTATCACCACCAACAGGATATTTTGACAAATCAACAATTGTTTTCTTAAACAAACTTAAATCCCTATAAATACTAGCTAAAACAGCTGCTGCCAAAGCAATAGGATTTCCTCTAGCAAGATGAATAGCAATAGAAAACAAAGAACTTTTCACCAAAGTTTTATGAGAAAAAACAAAAATTGACAACCACGTAGCAATGAAAGCTTCATGCTCAATTTCACTACCTTTATCAATGAAAATATCCATCCATTTTGACGCGGTAGCCTTATGTCTTTTACTCTCTCCAGGTATTCTACTCTCCCCAAGTTTCTGCCTTGCTAGGATCAACTTCTCTTCCACCTCTCTCATTTCCCGGTCTTTAACTTCGATGAAAATAGGATCACCGATGATAGGATAACCCCCCAAAACCATAGCATCCTCCAAACTAATGTATTCGTCTTACAACACCATTTCTCAACAACCCCATATAGCAAGTTTTGATTTTTCATTATGCGGCACTTGGTACTCATTATAGCATCAAAGATACCTACTTTCTTCCACAAAGATTCATACTTTGGTTTAAGTTGATCAACCCATACTTTGGTTTAAGTTGATCAACCCAATAAACCCATTTCTCTTGTGGGTGACGCCATCCATTGAAATGGAATTTCAAAGGCCACTCATTTGGATCAAACACATAAGACATTGATGATGGGTTAAAACCAAAATGTGGTGGTTCATGAATGGAATTTGAAATGGGTATCACTCTGTTCTTGAAAAAGCTCCAACCTTTACTGAGAAACAAGGATGAATGAGATATTTTGTAAGAAAAATGGTTGCTTTGTGAAGGCTACAAATACAATACAACGTTGTTGGCACAACAAATGTAGTACAACAATAGCATGTTTTGTTTTGGACAACTTACACAAGAAGTAGAATGGCAAAAAGTGAAATCCCCAAATTACCCTTTTCTGCTTATAATTTGAAATTCTCAAACTAAACAAGTGTGGTCTGGTCATTTAAATTATGTGAAGGGCAACTTTGTCTTTTTTCCTAGTTTGATGGCATTCTCATTTTTTTGGGTACGGCATTCTTATACGGGAACCACTTGTGTAACATTGTGGTGAAAATGTTACATAACATTGTCCAACCACAATATGACATGTGGCTTTCTTATATTAAAATAAAACAAAAAAAGTCTTGTAAATGAGAGAGAAAAAACAAAAAAAAACTATGTGTCACATTGTGGTTGGGCAATGTCATGTGACATTCTCACCACAATGTCACACAAGTGGTTCCCATTCTTATACGGGTGTGAATGTCATGGCAAATCTTCAATTGCATTTTTTTATTTTAAAAATATAATTAAAAGTAGTCTTTTCCTTTTAAAAAAAATAATAAAGAGTACTCTTTTGGTCTCATAGAAAAACAATAATTGGGTTTATAAGTCGTAGCTTAGCCCGTAAAAATGTTAAAATTACTAGGCAAAATGTAATGACTGAGAGTTCGAATTTCTCCATTTATTTGTGTGAGTTTTTAATGGTTATCGTCATTTCGTTTATCTATAAAAAAAAGACATTAATTGAATGGTATTCTTTATGGTCTCATATATAAAAGTAAAAAAAATAAGTTTCAGATTTAAAAAACCTAGCGATAAAACTCACAAAACTAAGTTGAGATTTGTCTGTTCAAACATGAGACATCAACAAAAACGACTTTAGAAAAAAGACTCTAAAATGTGATGAGGTTGGAAAATTCATAAAAGTGAAATGGTAGAACCAAAAAATCAATGTTTAAAATGGAGGACCAAAACTTCATTTATTTTAAACAAGGTGACCAAAAATGTATTTAAGTCTATGATTTTTTTGGTCAAACACTCTAGTGGTTAGAAATCCACCCCTAAGGCTTTGTTTGCAAGTTTGGAGGGGAAGGGAGAGGAGGGTTTTGGAAAAAAAAAGGAAGGGGCAAGTGAAAGAAATAGATGATATTGAGAGGGGATGGCTTTGAGGAGTTAATTTTTCTTCATAATACAAAACCCTCCTCATTTGGGGAACTAAAAAGTTGTATTGGATGAGGTTTTTGGAGGGTTTATATGAATTCTTCAAATTTAATCCATATTGTTATAATATTCTTAATAATAAAAATATATGAATCATAAACATTAGTTTATCATTCTCTAAAAAATACTCTTTCAAAAAAATGTGAAAGATTTCTTCATTTTTCTCTATGTTTCTTACCCCCAAAAGCCCTCTCTTCCCCTCCCCTCCAAACTCTCAAACAAAGCCTAAGAGGATCCACAATAGATACATTCATTTTTTGGATACTTAGGGTTCTACTTTTTTTAAGGGACTTAGGGTTCTACTTGTACACATCACTCAATAATAATTTTTTTTCAATAGTAATACATAATAAGCACTCAATGATTCGAACCCAACACCTCCAAAAAAGTTCTAAATGGATCTCATTTACAAAGAGGGTTTAAAGCCCAAAGAAAAAGAAAACTAAAACGGGATCAACTGAGAAACAAATATTCTCATAGAATCAGATCCCACCAACAATTTTTACATCATTTATCAAAAACTTTATATTATTACATTTTAATATTAAAATGATGTGGGACTCACAGAGGAGAGTGTTTAGTTGAACACTCTTGCTCTGCAGCCACTAATAATATATTCTCCCCGATGGGGGTACTATTAGGTAACAATGCTTAAAGAGTCAAGCATCCCCCATTGGGGATGGTCAAATATGAATACGAGGGAATCCAACGTTCGAACCTCCGTCTCTACATACTGCAACATCTCTGTCAATCAAGTTTTACTCACGGAGACCAAGTCAATGATTTAAATGACGTGATATACAACTCGATGATATAGAATCATCTAGATGAATTAATGGTGTTGATCATTCAATATCATCATATTGTATGCCACGTGATTTAAAACTTGTCATATTGTTATTTTTTTAGTCCAAAATTGGTAGATTTTTTTTTTGAAGGGGAAATTGGTAGATTTTGAAATGCGAAACCTGAATTATGATTTTTAAAATTAAAATTTGAAAATAAATTTTGAAAATTAAAATCTAGAAAAAAAGTTTAAAATTAAATTTAAAATTTTCCTATAATTTGTAATCTTTTTAAAGAAAAAAAAACTGAATATAATTTTTTTTTAAAATAAATTTTTAAATTTTCGAAAAAATAATTTCAAAATTTTCAAAAATAAAAATAAAAAAATATGAAAATAAATTTTCGAAAAATATTTTCTAGTTTTTAAATTATTTTTTAAATTAATAGATTTGCCACGTCAGCATCACGTAGACAAAATTGAACAGTTAGCAACTGGAATATTGGCGCAAATCTTTCAAATCATCCATTAAATGAGGTTGGGACCTTTTTAACAGATAAAAAAATTCAAGGAATATTTCAATTTTTTTTTAGAAGTACCAAAATCCAAATTGGTCATATTTTCCAGAATTTTTTTTTGACATATTTTATCATGTACTGTTAACTTAAATGTTATGAGTTTTTTTTTTGTTACTCTTAAATGTTATGAGTTGATTCAAATATTCGTCATTTTCAATTTAGCAATTTAAAATGAATTTGTATATCCTTAATAAAAAATGAATTTGTATAGTTTTCTCTCTAATCTACCCAACATATTAAGGAATCATGATACACCCAAACACCATTCTCTCTCTGTTACCAAAATGCAAAACTTTGATTCAATTCAAAACCTTATACGCTTTAATTCTCACAACCCCAACAACCATTAACACTAAAATAATCCCTTTAAGCAAGCTTATTGATTTCTGTGTTGATTCACATTTTGATGAATACTTCAATTATGCAAATTCATTATTTCGTCAAATTCATTCACCTAATGTTTATATCTTTAACTCTATGATTAAGGGTTATGCCAAATCTAACAACCCAACAATGTCATTGCATTTGTATAAAGAAATGCTGCAAAATGGTTATGCCCCTGATCATTTCACTTTCCCATTTGTATTGAAAGCAAGTTCTGTTATTTATGATCAACTTAGTGGAAAATGTGTTCATAGTTGTATATTGAAATCTGGGTTTGAAGCAAATGTTTATGTTGCAACTGGGTTACTGAATATGTATGTGGAATGTAAAAATATGGAAAATGGGTTGAAGGTGTTTGATAAAATTCCTAAGTGGAATGTTGTTGCTTGGACTTGTTTGATTAATGGGTATGTGAATAATGATCGACCCCGTGAAGCTTTGGAGGTGTTTAAGGAAATGGGTGATCGGGGTGTTGAGGCTAATGAGGTTACGATGGTGAATGCTTTGATTGCGTGCGCTCGTTGTAAGGATATTGATACTGGGAGATGGGTTCATGAGAGGGTTTGTAAGGCGGGGTATGATCCTTTTGTGTTTGCGTCTAATAGTAATGTTATTCTTGCAACTGCTATTGTTGAAATGTATGCGAAATGTGGTTGGCTGAATGTTGCGAGAGAGTTGTTTAACAAAATGCCAGAGAGAAATGTTGTTTTTTGGAACTGTATGATTAATGCTTATAATCAATATGAGAGGTATAACGAGTCACTTGGTCTGTTTTTTGATATGTTGGCTAATGGTTTTTGTCCTGATAAGGCTACGTTTCTGAGTGTGTTGAGTGTTTGTGCCCGTCGGTGTGTTTTGGCATTGGGAGAAACGGTTCATGCTTATCTATTGAAAAGCAACATGGCAACGGATATTGCCCTTGCAACTGCTCTTTTGGACATGTATGCCAAAAATGGTGAATTAGGAAGTGCGCAAAAGATTTTTAATAATAGTTTGGAAAAAAAGGATGTGGTGATGTGGAGTAGTATGATAAATGCTTTAGCCATACATGGTCATGGAAATGAAGCATTGAGTTTGTTTCAAATAATGCAAGAGGATAGTTCTCTAGTCCCTGATCATATTACTTACATTGGAGTTTTATTTGCATGTAGTCATGTTGGATTGGTCGAAGAGGCTCAAAAACAATTTAACCTTATGACAAAGAGGTATGGTATACTGCCAGAAAAAGAGCACTATAGTTGCATGGTTGATCTTTTGAGTCGGGCAGGTCATTTCAGAGAGGCGGAAAAACTAATGGAGACAATGTCAATACGACCAAATATTGCCATATGGGGTGCTCTTTTAAATGGTTGCCAGATTCATGAAAACATCCCTGTTGCTAGTCAAGTGAAAGTACGATTAGCAGAGCTGGAACCTGTTCAAAGTGGAATTTATGCTCTTCTATCTAATATATATGCTAATGCTGGAAAATGGGAAGAGGTAAATAGGACTAGAAAAATGATGAAGCATAAAAGGATTGCAAAGACAATTGGTCATAGTTCAGTTGAAATGAAGCTGTTAACCTTATGATTATCTCAAGATTCATTTGTTGTCTCAAATTATAAAGTAGTGTTTGCTGGAGTAGCTTCAACAAATTAGTGTTTTGAAATGAAAAATCAAAACCATCCTGGAGCATCAGTTCATTTCCTTTCACCTGCCTTGGTCAGTTTGTTCCAATTAACATCAAGGTCATGTTAACTCTGGCATTGATGAGATTCTTTAGTGTTTGGATGGGGGATCTCTCTGTGACCTAGTTCTCTCTCGCGCCCACTCTCTCTCTCTCTGCAACTCACTTCCTCTACTCTGCTTGTGCTGCTCCATCTGTCCTGGAAAAATTTCCCCTGAAATTGCATTTTGCTTAAAAATGTGAGTTTCAAACGTTGTTTATATCAGTATTTCCTCTACTGATTTTATCAAATTGTTAGTTGTAGCATACCAATATTGAAATCGAATTTCTCAAACTCGGAGTTTGCAAAATTTTCATGTGATAGTTTTTTTTTTGTTGATTCTGCACTATGGTTTACTTTCATGCAATTAAGTTTTTTATTGTGATACAATAATCATATAACTTTTTTCTGGATGCAATGTATTTGTGTTGTATCTGCTTACTTCAACTTGTTTCTTGTTCTTAATCTTTAGTTATGCACAAACTACACCAAATCCACACTGACCTGAAGCCAGAATATACTGTTTTTTTCTTCCTAATATGTGAAGCTTCCTAAATGCAAGGTACTTGGCATTTTCGGACGCAAAAATAATGACTTTTGTGGATTCATTATAATATATTTAAGTAAAACTATGTGAGTGGTACAAAGCGTTTCATCAGATGAGTACACTAAATTTATGCAGTAACTTCTTTTTAATATATTTGGTTGACAGTATGTAGCAGGGGTGCAGAAAAATATTTCAAACAGGGATCACACCTAAGATGACCTGAAGGAGCTATTTCAAGGGAGAGCATAAACGCAGTGAAGAAGTGTGGACTAAAGGCTGGTTTAGTAAAAAATACAATTTGTATGAAAGCGTTAATTGGAAATATTTGTTTTGTAAAAAATACAATTTGTATATTATATATGCTATTTGCATGGTTTGCGCATCTTAAATTTATTTTCTTCCCAGGCAAGTTGTATTTCCTAAATAAAACTTGTACATTTAATTTTTTTTTTTTTAATATTGTATAGAAACCATAATTACACCACTTTGACAAATACTTGTTCACTTCTACCATTAGGAACAGAATCAGCTATGCGTTGAGATGGCTGAGCATCATAATCTTTATTGGAGATGATGGAGGATGATCCTCCCTCACTACCTCTATAAGAGATTCTCTCCATTTTCTTTCTCTTCGATCGGTTCTTAACAGTCTCTTCTTTTTCATCAGCAAAGGACATGAAACTTTTCAAACATGATGATCCTGAGCTAGGGTTTTGGTCAGGAGAATCAAGTTCCTCTGAGCGGTGCTTGATGTACTGTCTAATTATCCGTATGAAGTATATTAGTAGAGCAAACAAACATGCTGATCCACAGATCACATACAGTCCCCAAAAGCTTTTTAGTTTGAGTCTTTGAACTTCAAGCTTTGCACCTTGTGTTAAACAAGCTCTACTCAAAAGCCATTTGTCATGAATCCTTTGTAAGTCCCCATTGTCTACCATTTGCAAAATGGCAGTTGATAGGTCAATTGCTAATGGTGAGTCTCTTGGAAAGGCCTGAACAGCACAATTAAGAACAAAAAATGAATGCATTACAATTTTAGACTCTGACATTGTAGGACTTCAGGCAATTTGGCCCATGAAATTGGCCAATTTTCTTGAGAGAAATTGTAAAGAAAACTTGAAAGATACTTACAAATCCCCAGCCGTTTCTGGTGAACTCTTGACCTACAATAGTAAATTTACACCGGCTTGCAAGGAAGATGTCGATATAGGCACGTTGATCGATATAAGCAGCAACGCCGCCATTTTGAGGACCCTTCTCAAGTGCTCTAGCAGCTTCTTCAGGTGTTTTTAAAGCGACAAGCCTAGACTCATCAATACCAATTTCTTGGATTAAATAATTTTTAGAAAAAGAACCTTGAGTGTAACCAATTGGTTCTTTGCCAATTACTAAGCTTTCAATGCCTTTAATGGGGGAAGAAAGCTGTTGTACTGTGAGGATTGATGTTAGACTTGCTGTGTAACTTGAAGTAATTATAAGAACTACAAATAACCATATAAGTAGCACACAACGACCAAATGTGCTCACTGTATTTTCCCCTACATAGTGTGGATAAAATGAAACTTGATTAATCAAAGGCTAAGTTAAAACTTTAACCATATATGTCATAGAAGACAGAATTGGAACTTACTATGTGAAAAGAACATCGTTGAAAAGCTAAACCTGTCAAATACAACCCAAACAAATATCACAAACATATCAATACCTTGATATTAGTGTGTGTTTGATTCTACAACAAGCGAAAATTGGTTTTGAATAAATCTATTTTGGTTAAAAGTGAGTTGGACGTAAATTGATTTATATTTTGATACATTCACGTAAAAGTGATTTAAACAATAAATTTAAAACTAAAATTCACGTTTGGAAGCAAAAGCCTTTAATCTCAACTTCAAGTTAGAATCTACGCAAATCTGCTTAAGAACACCTAAACATGTTAAAATCAATTTTATATTTCTAAAATCACCTTTTCCTCTTACAGAATTGCAGCCTCCACATAAATATTGCATGCATTATTAGCATTGGTTTGGTTTAAAAAAGGTTCAATATTGGTGAGCTAGGGAAAAGAAGGGAGATAAAAGATTTGACTTACCAAAAAATAGTAACCATTTGTTTTTTAGGTGGTCCTCTAAATTCATCATTCACCCTATGCTCCAAAATCCAAACAACAGTTCCAACTAATATGAAAAAGAGAGCTGTGACAAACCACATCCTTGGTGTAAATGGAGCCAAAAAGGCCAAAGCACTAGTTTCTGTCTCCTTAACGGGTGCTACTACCACTAAACCAGACTCAATATATGGCTGAGTAAAATCCACCATTTTTGTTCTTGTTGTAGTAATTGCAATGTCACCTACTGCACCATCAAATTCCTGTATGAAAATTCAAAAACCGGTCACAGAAGATTACCATAATAAAACATCCAAACTCCATAAAAGATTATTGACATGATACTCACACCAGTTGTTATCCGACGGACAAGCTCGGTGTTACTGGGATTGTTCTTACCATCCCCATATGGAATAAACTTATAAGGGACAGCATAAGGCAATAGGTTAACTGCAGAAAGAAATACATCAATGCAGAATCCTTGAAATGTATCGGTGCCTGGTACTTGCGAGACAAATTGGCGGTAACTAACGCCTACTGGTACTCCGATTCTTAATAGCCTTCCATTGTTCGGAAAAACCCAACCGCGAGGCTTCTGAGCTGTGTCTCCAGGCCAAATCACAGGGGATAGCATTTTACTGTCCCTGAAGTTATTGCCTGGTTTGGAATGAAGTGTTTCTGGAGTAACTACCGATAATCCAGAGTGATTAGACCAATAACCGATCCTCCGAGACCCGGTTCCAACCACATTGATGATTTCATATGTAGGATTAACAAGGTTTTTATCAGGTGCATACTTGAACAAGCCTGTCACACCTGTCATGTTAACTTCATAAATGTTCCTACGCAACGTGTTTCCTCCATCGAAGATGTTCAATGCATCAAGACGCAAGTTATCTCCACGTAGTGTAGATAACTTTGAATCATTTGAGAATGTGATTTGGTTCCCTTGTTTCAAAAATGCATCAAGTGCATGAGCAAGAGCATAAATAGTATCATATGCATAGAGAGACAAAAAACAAAGTCCAAGAGGGCCACTATCAGTATTTCCGTGAGTCAAGTTTTGCCAGTTAGAAACAAACTTTCTTTTAAGCTCCGAATCTGGCGTGTACACGCGTGTTGTCAACACTCCTTGGATTTCTTCCATTGCATCAGAAGACAATGGACTATTTATATCAAGAATAGCAGAAAGAAAAGCAGTGGCTATCCATACATAACCAGTTCCCATCATTCCAAGATTCTTCGCGACACTAAACACTTTCTGGCCCCCAATAGTGTTGGCGTGAACTACTATAACTCTTGATTCAGCAAGAGCCACCTGAACTAGCACATTTGTTATCTCCTCTGCAGTTGCTTCGGGTCTCACAGGTGCTTTATATGAGATTCTGCAACGCTTCTCGGCAAGCTTATCGCCTAATGCACCAATTCCGTTCCTTCCATTATCATCATCAATGTATACAGCAATGACTTCTTTCCATCCATAGTAGTCAACAAGGTCTGCTATTGCAGCCATTTGATAAAGATCACTGTGACAAGTTCTGATAAAGAATGGGAATTGAAGTGAAGAGAGGGTAGGGTCTAAAGCTGAAAATGAAAGAAGAGGAACTTGAAGCTCATTTGCAATATGAGTTATGACATGAGCTGTTACAGAACTATGAGGGCCAATTATTGCCACATTGTGTCTAGCCATGACCTGCAAAACTGTGTATTACATAGAATTATCAGAGTTTAATTTTGATACACTATAAGTGTAAATTTTTTACACGGTCACAAATCATTCATATGTGTGACTTTAGAAGTAATTGTGATTTAAGTCAAATGTTTTCTATGATCTAATGGTTATAATTGATTGACAATGTAATAAATATTTACACTGACAGTGTATGTGTATTAAAAGATTATAATAATGGATTTAAATTAAATCCATTATTATAATCTGAAAAGAGTTGAACTAACTTTATCATTGTTTTTCAAGCTTCATCAGCTCATGAAAAGGGTGACATTATGAAAGACATACCCTCAGCAATGCTTAGAAAACCTCTATATTTAGAATCTTCTTGAAGAGAGAGCTTTAACTTGGTCTTGCCCAGAATATTTGGATCCGAATTTACATCGTGGACCGCAGCTTCTAAAGCAATTTTTATAATCCTACCAACACTAGTATTGAAAGAAAAGAGAGCTCCAATATTTACTACATCAGGCCTTGTTGAATTGTGAATGCCAGACACAGTTGAAGAGAAGCCATTGTAGAGAATCATTAGAGCCAATAGCCAAACTTTAACCATGGTGGTATGATTTACCTATAAAACAATAGACATAAAGATAGTAACATAACAACAAAAAAACAAAGGGTTTATGGTTTACAAATTGAAAAGCCAAAAAGTCATAAAGCACCAAGAAAAGCAAGATTTTGCATGAACAAAGATTTTGGAAATAGAAAGGAATCAAAGTATCGATATATATTTTATAAAATACATACTTAACAACAGACATAAAGCAGATTTTGGAAATAGAAAAGAACCAAAGTATCTGCTAATAAAGAAGAAAAGCAACATCAAAACCCCAAAAAGGACAGTTTAAGTAACTTCATGAAGTTAAAAGAAGACATACCTTATAGCTTCAGAAAGGATATATGATGTACTTTAACCTGTATCTTAGAATTGTAAATGAAGAAAGAACCAAAAGTAGGAACAAAGAAAGAGTTTAAGCACTGTGGAGAAAATGGACAAGGCACTAAAGGAAAGTGGAGAAGTTAATCAAAGGAAGATGCAAATATATTTCAAAGCAAAGTTTTCTTTTTACTCAAAAAGGCAAGGTTAATACTTAATGAGTTAATGATATAGTTATTTGGTGTTGAAAAATATGGTTCACTCATTAACCAATCACTCCTCACAAGTTGGATATTTTGGCCGAATTCTTCAAATTATTTTGTACGGACAAGAGTGACAATTGTAAATGATTTATAGCCACTGAAAACATGTGAGAAATTTTAGTACAATAAGATGAAGATAATTGTCACTGTGAAGTGGACACAACAAAACAATCTTGTGAGTTCATACAAAAGAAACACAACCATCTTGTGATGGTGTGTGTTTCATAATTTCTTGACTTTGGTTGCTCTCTATGTCCATTTGTATATGTGGAAGTGGGTGTGATTCTTAAATAGAAAGCCACCACTCTCATAGTGAAATGATGATGTCATTGACGTGAAATTATTTTCATGTTTTTTTGGAATAAGAAATTCTCTTCATTGAATTCAACAAATAGGTCAATTTTTCTTTTTAATCCGGGTCGCACTACCGCAAATATTAATTTTTCAAGTTTACTAAATTTTTAGTTTACCATTGAGTTAATTTGAAATTGATACTTAAACTCGTGGAATCTTACAATTTTATGAGTTAGATTACGATTTTAACAATTTTGACTAGTAGAAACAATGGAAATAATCATAACTACCAAGAGACTTTGACACTGCATATCCACCCAAAGCAATATTGAGTACAAGAATTGTTTAAAGTTTCACATTGAATTATGTGATGTGACTTTATCATAAGTTTATGAATGGAGGCGATTCTCACCTTAGAAGTCAATTTTGTAAGGGTTGAATTATGTCCAACCTAAATTCTAATATGGTAAGTTAGAAATAATAACAGCGAGTCACCGTGATTATGTCGTTTGTGACATCAAACATGCAATATCTTTTTAAATAATAAAGTAATTGCAACTATTATTATTATTATTATTTTATCAGATTTATTATCTTGTATCATTTTTATTTTAATTCAATGTAAACTTCTAGTAGGCTCCAAGATATTCACATAGTCTAAACATTTTGAATTACTAAGAGAATAATTTTTACGTTGGCAATAGAAAATTCAAATTTATTACATGGAATTTGTCTACCTCCTAAATTTGATGACTTCAAAATCAAACTCACGTTATTTTCATGTTACCATTTATCAATATCATATTTTTGTATCATATTAACTATGGTGGACATTAATCTAGATTTATCAATATCATATTTGTGTATCATATTAACTGTGGTGAACATTAATCTACATGGTGTGATGCAATTGGCAAATAATCAGATCTCATAAATATGTGATTATAGATTCAATCTCTGATCAACTTGTTGAAAAATATCGATCTCTTAAATGAATCTTACTATTTGGAAAGATTGATATCAACTTTTGTGCCATAGATACTTTAGGCAACTAAAATCGTGTGGATAAAACTTACATATGGTTTAACGAAATAATAAATTTAGAACTTGTTCTTGTCCTAAGGACGGTGTTGTCGTGAACTCAAAGCAACAATCTTATGGTTGGCTTCAATATTCATCTCTCTCGTACAAGAAACGCATCAATACTTTTTTATGTGAAAGGTAGAAACGCATTATTAGCGCACTCTTATTATTCCAAAAATACAGTTGGAGTGGCCTGTGGGACCTCATCATCATGAAGGAAACAACATTAGCCATAAAATAAAAACAATATGGTTGACTAATTAATACACCTTTATTAAGAAAAAGCTAGATTTTTTTTAAGTATAAAAGCTAGATGTAATGTAAACATGAATTCTATCTATTATTTAAAAAAAATTAAAGGTTTTAAATAATAAATTATAGGATTGGCAAAATTCACATTTTACATGAAGGAATTAGAGATGTTGATATAAGTTTTTTTAATCGGATATTTTATACACGCAACTTTAGAGATTAATCAAGTTTTTTTAATCGGATATTTTATACACGCAATTTTAGAGATTAATCTCTCGAATCGGGTAGAATCATAACGAATGGTAAAGTTCTCCCTTAAAGGATTTAGCACTATTGTATTCTAAAGTTTGAAATTATATATATATATATATATATATATATATCATTGAAAAATTATAAAATATCATATTATACTTTATTATATGATAAAATATGATCTAATTTGTTATATGTAATATAATATATTACACATGATTCTTTACCATGTCATCGATGCAAAGTTTCCATCGCGTTTAGGAATGATCAATGGTCAGAAAATTTGTGGGGCATACAAGGTGGTTTTTCCATTCCCAAGTTTCAACCGAATTTTTTGCATACACAAAAGTTAGAGATTAAACTGATAATTACTTGCTAAGGGGCTCAAATCTCTTACCACTTCGACCAAATCATTGTTTGTACAAATGTTTTTTTTCACACATTGAAAATGATATTTAGCAATTGTCACTTTTTTTTGTGGTAATAATATACATTATAAAGAATTATATTGTTAGTTAGTCAAGTGTGAGTAAAAGAATCTTATATTGGACGAAAATGTGAGTGTTGAGCAACATATAAGCAATGAGACTCATACTCAATGCTTAAGATTTTGAATTAAAATGTGATGTTCAATCTACTTGTGTGGTGGTTCAAAGTCCAAGTCTTCTGTGTTTTAAAACTCACCTCACAACCTAACAATGGTACCAAAGTTGATGATCGACTAAGATAGTGTTTGGCCTGGATAGAAGCTCTCAACAAGAAAAAGTACTTCTTGTCAAAAAAAAAAACAAGAAAAAGTACTTTTCTTTATTGAAGAGATATACATAAAAAATAATTATATAAAAGGAGTTCATAGTTACTTTATTATTGCTTGTGGAGCTTTCTTCTCTTCAATCCCCGTCTGGGTGGTTGACGTTGTAATATCCCGCGTAGGCGCAACTTTTATCAGTGTCAGAGAGATTACGAGTAAGTAAGGGTATAAACGTAATTTTGAGTGAAAGGGGCTATAAGATTATGGCAAGGCTTTGTTATTCATTATAACACTCCCTTTCTCTCTCTAAGAAGCTGAATTCCTCTCCCTCTCTCTCTCTCTAAACTTGCGCTATCCTCTCCTTGTGCTACCATCCATCACTTTCCTTCCTTCCAAACTTCTTGAATCTTAAGCAAGCTAGCTTTGGGAGATTAGAACAAGAGAAAGCTAAGGAAAACCAAGTAAGAGGAAGATTTCTCAAGTTGGGGTTTTCGATTTGAAGCTTAGCAAGATCATCATCAGTATTAGGTGAGCTCCCTAGGGTTTTAGAACCCACTTTGAGTGAGTTTGAGTATGTATTTCATTTTTTATGCTAAGATATGGTTTTTGTGCCCTAATCCTAATCATTGTCAATTCCTTGCTAATCCATGTTTTAATACGTCAATTTGCAATAGAAAATCCTTCCTAACATCATTGGGATGTTTGGGTAAGTTGGATTGAGCTAAAATGGTGAAAAATACGATTTTGAGCAATTTCTGAACTGTCATGGTCGCTACAGCGAGCAGAATGAATTTTGATTCTGGTCCTGGTCGCTATAGCGACCAACCCATCGCTACAGCGCGCTCACCAGAAACAGCTTGGTCAGCTGAGCTGTTTCGGGTGATCCGGCGCGTGTAAGCGAGGTTTTTCGCAACCGTTTTCTCCAAAAACTTTATAGAATCAAAGGACACCATTTTAACTCATCCTAAGGGCCTTTAAAGGGCAAAAATCATAAAGGATCAAGGAATAGGTAACGTACGGGAAGTACAAAACAAAGGTCCGAGGAACCGGAAATTAATACAACTGAGTTAGTAACTCTTAAGGGTGACATATGATAACGATATGTCAAGAACCTATATTAGGTAAGCATGAATAGAGGTGCATTCTGTTTAGAATACAAGGATAATAGGAATGTGTTATTACATTCAAGGTTCAAGTAAAGATTGTATCAGGCATGTTAAGGGTTGCTTTTCAGTAAAACCCTTTGAAATTCCTGGCAGGACTGGTTCTGAACCGTAAAACAGAGTATGAAAATAGCAGTTCAGAAGCAGTAATAAAAAGGACAGAAAGTAAAGAACACAGATGATTTGTTAACCCAGTTCGGTGCAAACTTCACCTACATCTGGAGGCTCCAAGCCAGGAAGGAAATCCACTAAAATAGTATCAATTCGAAGTCCTATGACACAGCCCCTGTTTCACAGCCCCTATGACAACAGCCCCTGTTTCACAGCCCCTTTTCACTTAATCACTACCCGTGGTATTTCTACCTAGGAACTCCTAGATATAAGAACCCCTCTTACTTCCCACTCAAGCAATCACTGCCCCGGTGATTGTAAACTCTAAACAAATCAACTAAGATGAAGACACACTTCAAAACATCAAAGTCACTTTTGCTTAAAAGCTTTAAGTGAATTACAACTCAATAAACCTAAACCAACTCTAACAGATGAGTGGTGCACAGAAACAAAGCATAAGGCTTACAGACTCAACAACCTAAGACTCTTTCAATTCTAGCTTTTTGTTGAGATGATCTCTTCTTCAATAGCAGCGTCCTCCTTATATAGACTTCAGCAGCACATAATTCTGAACAAAATAATCTTCAACAGATATTGTTCTAAAATTCTTTAGAAGCTCATAGAAGCAAATATATTTCTGAAATATTTTTTCCAAAGATTGCTTTGAAAATATATTCTTAAATAACAGGAACAAATCTTCAACAAAGATCTTCACGCGAATTAATCTGCCTTCTAGAAACATCAGCTTGGATAAATCTTCAATCAAATCTTCGAAAGATTATGTGAGAGAATTAACAGCTTGAAGACACAAATTCTGAACGCAGAAACCAGCTTCTGAACATGCTTCTGAAATGCAGCTTCTGAAGGTCAACGAAAGTCAGCGTCTGAACAGTGCGTCTGAAGGTCAACGAAAGTCAGCGTCTGAACAGTGCGTCTGAAGGTCAGTTTCTGAACAGTGCGTCTGAAGGTCAGCTTCTGAACAGTGCGTCTGAAGTATTGTTCCAGCTTCTGAAGGTCCAGCTTCTGAAGTATTGTTTAGCTTCTGAAGATCCAGCTTTTGAACCAGCTTCTGAAAATGCACACACTGAGTTTTCAGCTTCTGAAGACGTGCTGCTTGTATATTTGATTTTAGCAAAACATGTAGCCAACAACCAAATACCCAATAATCTCCCCCTTTGGCAAATTTTTGTCTAAAATCAATTTCTTCACAAAACAAAGAATGCAACCATGAAGAACATAACACAAATGTAGCAACAGAGTCAGCAGCGGATGATTCACTACATTTCACACATATACTCCCCCTGAACTACCTCTGAACAGTTACTCAGGAACAACACAACTCAGGAACTCCCCCTGAAACACACATTCAAGAACTCCCCCTGAAACACACATTCAGGAACTCCAACTCCCCCTGAACTGTTGAACAGCTTCTGAAACAGACACATACTTATTTCTCCCCCTTTTTAGCCAAACAATGTTGACAAAACAACCAGCAAACACCAGGAGCAGAGAAACACAAGAAACAGAGCATAAGCACATCACTGAATTCTATTCAGAGTTTGTTGGATATCTATGTGTTGGCTACATGTTTGGTAAAATCAAAGTGTGCAAGCAAAACGTCCTTAGAAGTTATTTTGGGTCTTCAGAAGCTGGATATTGGGTTTCAGAAGCAATTACTGTTCATCAGAAGCTGGAATGGTCTTCAGACGCTGGTACTGTTCATCAGACGCTGAACTGGTCATCAGACGCACTGTTCAGACGTTGACTTTTATTGACCTTCAGAAGCTGGTTTCTGCGTCTGAATTCTGTTAAATCTCTCACAGTATCTTTTGATGATTTGTTTGAAGATTTATTGAGGCTACTGTTTCTAGAAGGCTGATTTTTTTTGCGTGAAGATCTTTGTTGAAGATTGGTTTCTTTTATTGATGAATATATTTTCAAAGGAATCTTTGCAAAATATAATTCAGAAATATATGTGATTCTATTTGCTTCTAAAATAATTCTGGGAGTATATCTTTGAAGATTTGGTTCAGAATTATGTGAGCAGCTAAAGATTATAAATAGAAGGCTTTGCTATTGAAGAACTTGCTCATCTCAAGAATTAAAAGAGTCTTCGTGTTTTTGAGTCTGTGAGCTGTTGCTCTGTTTTTGTGCACCACTCATCTGTTAGAGTTGGTTGTTTGTTTTTCAGTTGTAATAACTTAAAGCTTTTAAGCACAAGTGATGATTTTGTTATTTTGAAGAGTGTCATCATAATTGTTTAGAGTTTACAATCACTTGGACTGTGATTGTTTGGTTAGGAAGTAAGTGGGTTCTTATATCTAGGAGTTCCTAGGTAGAAGTCTATACGGGTAGTGCTTAAGTGATAAGGCTGGGAACAGGGGTTGTGTCTTGAGTCTTTGAATTGATACTACTTAGTGGATTTCCTTCCTGGATTGGTATCCTCCAGATGTAGGTGAAGTTTGCACCGAACTGGGTTAACAAATATCCTGTGTTCCTTTACTTTCTGCACTTTAATTTTCTGCTTCTGAACTTTTGCTTTCATACTTTGTTTTACTGGTTCAGAACCAGTACCTGCCAGGAATTTCAATTGGTATCAGAGCAGGCACCCTGCCTGTTTTAGGGTGAGCTCCAGGGAAGGTTTTTCTGGCAAGAATAGATAAGGAAGTTGTTCAATGTGATACTGAAGAAAGCATCAGGCAATTTGATAAAAATTTGAAGAGATTGGACAGAAAGCCAAGACCTAATGTCAAAGAACTATACATCAGAACTGAAGAAGTGTGCAAGGAACTAGAAAATCAGAAGAAGACTATCAGGCTGAAAGGAGTGAACACTTGGGACAAATTTCTGATCTCAAAGATGAGGTAATCCATTTGAACTCTCAACTTGAACATTTGAAGAAGCAGGTCAGAATGTTGAAGAGTCAGAACCAAGGGAAACCAAGTGGTATTGGATTTGATGATAGGACCTTGAACAATAAAAAGCAACATCCAGCTAAAACGTTCACTGCAGCTGTTAAATCATGTGATCCAATGAAACATCAGAACCAAACTTAGGGATCTAAAGACAAGAAGGCATCTCATCCTTGGGTATGTCATCATTGTGGTAAAAAGGGACACATTAAACCTTTTTGTTATAGCTGCATGGATACCCCAAGCATTTTTAACACAGAAAAGTGGTACCAGCTGTGAACAAAATCAAGGTGAAGAAGGAATGGAGACCCAAACTCAAGATTGTTGAAGGCAACAAAGGTCCAAATATTAGAATCCAAGAGGATTATCCTAAGGACCTGATCATACGGAATCTGAATGAAGAAATTACCAACAGATCCAGAGATTATGCCAAGAGGAGGATGAAGAACTTTGCTCTTATGAATGCAAGACATAAGACAACATCTGATGCAACACATGTGAAGATAATCAAAGATGATGATGATGCAACTGTGTTCCCCTCTAAGGTTGTTGTTGATCACCCTGAGTCTACCCCATCCAAGTCTGATGATGGTTCTGATGACCCTGTGAAAACCAGTCAAGAAAAGACTCCTGGAAAGTCTGCCTGTAAGTTTGTTGTTGTGTCACCTTCTGACAATTTGCAAGAGAAGGAGACTGATGAGAATTCCCAGGATACTGTGTCTGACCAAGAAGTTCAAGAAGGTAGTTCTGACATAGGTTCTGATGTGGAGTCTGATGTTGAACCTATTGGAAATAGGCTTGAACAAAGTGTAGCAAAGAGACTGGATCTTAGTGAATCTGAGGATGATGCTAACATCAGACTCTCTGTGCAGAAGAGGATTGCTAAACTTCAGAAGAAGATGGCTAGGAAGAAGGTTCTGAATGTGACTGAAGCACACATCAACTGAGCAGCATCTGATGTTGTGTCTAATGAAGACTAAGCAACTTCTGATGCTGAGTCTGAAGACTGTCAAGTTTGTGACTGTTGTCTTGGATTTCTGTTTGTGTTTCTGGTCTGCAATTGTGTTGTACTCTGCAAATTTGTTTTGTTCTTCTGTGTGTGGACATTATGTGGTTCTGATCATGATGTTGGTGCTGTGCTGAGTTCTGTGCTGTTAGTTTTGTGGTTCATTTGATTCTTTGTGTGATGTTATGTGTTGTGTTTCTTGCTCCTGGTGTTTTGTCAAAATTGTTTTTGGCTAAAAAAGGGGAGAAACATGTGTGCTCTGTGTGGTCAGAAGCTATTGATGATCTGTTTGCTTCAGGGGGAGAGTTTCTGCCTGTGTTTTGTTTTCTACTGACTCTGGTTCAGGGGGAGTATTTCTTTGTGTCTCTGTCAGGAACTGTGTGTTTCAGGGGGAGTGTTCCTGAGTATGTGTGTCCTGTCAGAAGCTGAGCTGCTCAAGGGGAGTGCATAAGTGTTAAGTTCCTGAGTTGTGAGCTGTTTCAGTTTCAGAAGCAATATCTCAGAGTTTACTGCAGTTCAGAATTAAGGGGGAGAGTTGTTTGTGATGTGCTGAGTTGCAGGGGGAGTTTACTGGGAGTTTCCTGTTAGAAGCTGGTGTGTTTGTGCTTCAGGGGGAGTTTTTATGTGTGCTTCAGAGACTGAGTGTTTGTGTGTGCTTCAGAACTGTTGTGGATTTCAAAAAACTGAAGCTGTTTATGTTTAACATATCATTTATCCGCTGCTGACTCTGGTGCTATTGTTAATTGTGTGGAGTTCTTCATGGTTGATTCATTTGTGTTGAGTGAAGAACTTGGTTTTATGAAGAATTTGATTTTAGCCAAAAATTTGCCAAAGGGGGAGATTGTTGGATATCTATGTGTTGGCTACATGTTTGGTAAAATCAAAGTGTGCAAGCAAAACGTCCTTAGAAGTTATTTTGGGTCTTCAGAAGCTGGATATTGGGTTTCAGAAGCTATTACTGTTCATCAGAAGCTGGATTGGTCTTCAGACGCTGGTACTGTTCATCAGACGCTGAACTGGTCATCAGACGCACTGTTCAGACGTTGACTTTTGTTGACCTTCAGAAGCTGAACTTCAGAAGCTGGTTTCTGCGTCTGAATTCTGTTAAATCTCTCACAGTATCTTTTGATGATTTGTTTGAAGATTTATTGAGGCTGTTGTTTCTAGAAGGCTGATTTTTTTTTTGCGTGAAGATCTTTGTTGAAGATTGGTTTCTTTTATTGATGAATATATTTTCAAAGGAATCTTTGCAAAATATAATTCAGAAATATATGTGCTTCTATTTGCTTCTAAAATAATTCTGGGATTATATCTTTGAAGATTTGGTTCAGAATTATGTGGGCAGCTGAAGATTATAAATAGAAGGCTTTGCTATTGAAGAACTTGCTCATCTCAAGAATTAAAAGAGTCTTAGTGTTTTTGAGTTTGTGAGTTGTTGCTCTGTTTTTGTGCACCACTCATCTGTTAGAGTTGGTTGTTTGTTTTTCAGTTGTAATCACTTAAAGCTTTTAAGCACAAGTGATGTTTTTGTTATTTTGAAGAGTGTCATCATAATTGTTTAGAGTTTACAATCACTGGGACTGTGATTGTTTGATTAGGAAGTAAGTGGGTTCTTATATCTAGGAGTTCCTAGGTAGAAGTCTATACGGGTAGTGATTAAGTGATAAGGCTGGGAACAGGGGCTGTGTCTTGAGTCTTTGAATTGATACTACTTAGTGGATTTCCTTCCTGGATTGGTATCCTCCAGACGTAGGTGAAGTTTGCACCGAACTGGGTTAACAAATATCTTGTGTTCCTTTACTTTCTGCACTTTAATTTTCTGCTTCTGAACTCTTGCTTTCATACTCTGTTTTACTGGTTCAGAACCAGTACCTGCCAGGAATTTCAGAGTTTATAACTAGCACAACAGATAACATCGCACAAAGAACCACATCAGAACCAGTTTCAGAATCAGCATCAAAAACATCAGCACAGAACCCATCACAACACCAACATTAGAATCAGAACCACATAACCTCAGTGACACTTCTTAGACCAGCAGTATCACACAAACAATACTCACACACAAAGTCTTCAAAAAAAGCTCATAACAACTGGTTCCATTCCTTCTTGACCATGACTTTGTTTACAACTGGTTCCACTTTTCTCTGTTGAAAGTGCTTGGGGTATCCATGCAGCTTGTAACAAAATGGCTTTATGTGCCCCTTTTTACCACAGTGATGACATACCCAAGGATGAGAAGCCTTCTTGTCTTTAGATCCCTGAGGTTGGTTCTTGTGTTCCAACTTAGGTTTATCACAAGTTTTAACAGCAGTATTGAACCTTGTAGCTGGATTTTGCTGTTTCTTGTTCAGAGTCCTATCATCATACCCAATTCCATTTTGTTTCCCTTGGTTCTGACTCTCCAAAATCTCTTCTAACACATCAGTACCAGTGTTTAACATTCTGACTTGTTTCTTCATATTTTCAAGTTGAGAGTTCAGCTGGGTTACCTCATCTTTGAGATCAGAGATTTGTGCTAGATGTTCTCTTCTTTCAGACTGAAGTTGATTGATAGTTCTCTTTTGTTCTTCCATCTGCTTGCACACTTCTTCAAATTTATCATGCAACTTCTTGCAAAAAAATAGCAGGTTCTTTGTAATTGGTAGCCAGTTCCTCACAAGATGATTCTCCATCACTTGACTCAGTATCAGATGATGTCTCAGAACCTGATAGTGCTTCTGAAACCTTAACTTTATCACCAGACCTGCATCTACCAGTTAAAGCAAGAACATGCTTGGCTGATTCATTCCCCACTTCTCCTTCTGAGTCATCATCAGACCAAGTAGCTGCCAAACTTTTCTTCTTATTCTTGAGATATGTGGCACATTCTGTCCTGATGTGACCATATCCTTCACACTCATGACACTAAACACCTTTGGGTTGATCAGTTCTTGTCTTCTTCAGAATCTTCTTAAATTGTTTACTCAGCATCACAAGATCCTCTTATAAGCTTTCATCATTTGCTGCAAAAGCAACACCTTTCCCCTTCTTATCAGTTCTGGCTATTTCAAAGATGAAGACACACTTCAAAACATCAAAGTCACTTTTTCTTAAAAGCTTTAAGTGAATTACAACTCAATAAACCTAAACCAACTCTAACAGATGGGTGGTGCACAGAAACAAAGCACAAGGCTTACAGACTCAACAACCTAAGACTCTTTCAATTCTAGCTTTTTGTTGAGATGATCTCTTCTTCAATAGCATCGTCCTCCTTATATAGACTTCAACAGCACATAATTCTGAACAAAATAATCTTCAACAGATATTGTTCTAAAATTCTTTAGAAGCTCATAGAAGCAAATATATTTCTGAAATATTTTTTCCAAAGATTGCTTTGAAAATATATTCTTAAATAACAGGAACAAATCTTCAACAAAGATCTTCACGCGAATTAATCTGCCTTCTAGAAACATCAGCTTGGATAAATCTTCAATCAAATCTTCGAAAGATTATGTGAGAGAATTAACAGCTTGAAGACACAAATTCTGAACGCAGAAACCAGCTTCTGAACATGCTTCTGAAATGCAGCTTCTGAAGGTCAACGAAAGTCAGCGTCTGAACAGTTCGTCTGAAGGTCAACGAAAGTCAGCGTCTGAACAGTGCGTCTGAAGGTCAGCTTCTGAACAGTGTGTCTGAAGTACTGTTCCAGCTTCTGAAGGTCCAGCTTCTGAAGTACTGTTCAGCTTCTGAAGATCCAGCTTCTGAACCAGCTTTTGAACCAGCTTCTGAAAATGCACACACTGAGTTTTCAGCTTCTGAAGACGTGCTGCTTGTATATTTGATTTTAGCAAAACATGTAGCCAACAACCAAATACCGAACACCCTTAACCAGGCAGTTTATAGTGTACCTTAGTTAGTGGTACAAGGCTATTATCAGGATAAGTATATTTTATATACCAGGAATAATTAACTATCAGGCTAAATTTATGTGACTTCTGTGATCTCGCAATTAGAGAGCACAGGAGGTTCCAGTATTGCTGGAATGGGAGGAACCTTCCGCGAGGATAACCCACACATAAGTTTATTTAAAAGATTATTGTGACTTCTGTGTTCTCACAGTTAGAGAGCACAGGGGGTTCCAGTTATAGCTGGAATGGGAGGAACTTTCCGCGAGGATAACCCACACAATACAGGCAAGAGGAGTCTGGTGATTAGCCTATTATAGGAATTTACACCGGTTATTAGGGGAATGTGCTTCAGGGTCACTCCACTCGGGGGCATTCCATAAAATGAACTCAGATAATAATGTTTGTTACACGCTAACATCTAACATAATATTGTCAGTTTATACTTTGTTATGTTATCAGGCAGTAAATACCATCATGCAGGTATCAGGTGGTGATCTTAGGTATCCCCTCGATCACCAAGTTATCAGGATATAGTCTAGTTTTAGGACTATACAGTTATCAGGTTCAGGCAGGTATAAACCCTTTATGGGTAAGGTTAAAGCTTGGCGATCATAGGATTCCCGAGATTGCCAAAAGTAGGCATGGCGACCCTAGGTTCCCTGAGGTTGCCAACAGTAGGTTAGGCTGGAGCTCACTGAGACATTATGTCTCATCCCATTCCTTCTGATGCAGGTTCACAGGTTGCACGCAGCAAGGGTAAGGAGAAAGCTTTGGACTGATCGTGCTGGTTTTTTAGTTGTTTCAGTTAACTTGTAATCAGATGTTGTATTTTTGATGTATAAATACCAGAGATGATATGTATTAACAGTTGGATGTATTAATACTTATGTGATGTATTATTATGAGTTAACCTTTTTGTATTGTAAATTAATGCATCCAGTACGAAATTCTAATACTCGTATAAGATCCTAGACAATCTTTATATGGGTGTTACAGACGTCATGGTGGCATGAAGGTTGAAACAAGTCGCGGCAGAGCCGACAACTACCAACCCCGCCTGGGGTTTTGAGCTGGTGCTGCCGTGTTAAAACAGTGAATGCACCACCATTTAAAAGATCTACTTCTTTAAAATTGAGGGTTTGGATTGGGGAGAAAGAAGATTAAGGCGGCGAGGTTGTCCTTTAGAGAGGCGAGAGGTTCCGCGATGATTCAAACAAAAAAAATAATACAAAACTCTTCTTCATTTGTGTATATTTGGTAATCATATAAGTTAGTAATATTAATAAAAGGTATACACGAAAAAAAATACATTTAATCATTTGCATAAGAACTTATACTTACGGGAAAAAAAAACTATTTTTTAAGGGCTTATGGTTAGGGGCCGAGGGAGTATTAATAGAGAAATATTTATGTAGTCACAACACAAATAAAAATTATTTGGCGCACACATGAAAAAGTATATATAACTTGATTATTTCAAAAACTACATATGTTTTAATTCTTTTCTCTTTCACCTTTTTTCATTTGTGTGTGCACACCCAAATACATTTTATTTGGGGTTGTGAACATGCAAGTGTTGTTGGAATACTTAATTGATAAGTGATCAAATTAAAAAACACACCTAATTAGATTTCTATTTTGATAATTAATAAATATAAGTTTAATATGAGTGGATATCATAATAACCTTTTGGCTTAATTGCATGTTTGATCCTTTATGTTTATTTTAGGTTTTAAGTTGGTCCCTTATGTTTTAAAAGTTTCATATTGGTCCCTTACGTTTTAAAGTTTTCAAGTTGGTCCAAAACGTTACTCGCGTTGGAATAAGTTAGTCCCTTCCACGACATAATATTGGGTTTAATAAAACAAAAAAATTAAAAAAATGTTTTAAAACTGATTTTCTAAATAAGTTAAATACCATCACCCATATTGTCAACCTCAATCTTTAAACGGTCAAGTGACGAATAGACTAACTTATTCCAATGTGAAAAACATTTTGAACCAACTTGAAACTTTTAAAACATAAATGACCAACTTGAAACTTTTAAAACATAAGGGACCAACTTAAAACCTAAAATAAACATAAGGGCCCAAATATGCATTTAAGTCTAACCTTTTTCAACAATGAGAACCTTAGTTGACGACATTCACAATCTCCAATATACCCTACATAAAATCATCTCTTTGCCTCTATATTTAAAGCATTAACATTATCGATTGAGGAAGAACCAAAAGTCAATGAGTATTCATTACTCGTCTCTATATCTTTATGTTTTAAGATTGTTGTCAAGAGACTTTTCTCCATGAATCCAAGTATTCGTATAATTTTTAATGGTTCAACATGTCATAAATCCTAATTATATCATATATATAGTTGTATTGATTATTTGATTAATTATTAGATTTATGGTATTAATAATAGAATCTAGATCATAGATTCCAACAAGATGATGATGTAGGAGTAGCAGCACCACAAGGGCAAATGGTCAACTAGTAGTAACAACACAAACAAATGGAAGCACAAGAAGCCACATGTCTTTCCCTTAATCTCTCTTTCAAGCCCTCCAATGACCACCGAAAATTTTGCAATGGCCAATCACTTCACATATATTTTGCCACTTCTTAACGCTCTCCCGTTTTGTCTCTCTACCTATTTTGCTTCCTTTGTGCTCTTTCTTTTTCTCTCCTCCTCTTAACTTATTGATTCATTATTCTTCACTACTTTGCCATCATCATGTGTTTTCGTCAATATCTCCAAACCAACACGATTTGTTACACTTTTTTCAATATTTGTCACATGCAAAAAACATCTTCTGATATATAATTGTATTAAATATATGCCATGATGTCACTCACGTTCTTGGGATGGCCTAAATGTTACCTTTTTTCTTGGATCACGTGCAAACCATGTTTTGGATAGCTGTTTCTTGCTGTAGGGTCTTCTAGTGGGATTTGTTTGAAAATGGCTTCTGTCTCCTGTGGCTGTTGAAATACTTATTTGAACTTTTTTTTTTCTTCTAAATTTTTTGAAATTGGGTTATATAAAATAAACTTTTTTGTTTGAGGGGTGATTAGATTGGATTGATGAATTGTGTAATGGGACAAGAATGGCACCAGGGAATTGTTGCAGCTCTGAGGTAGCAGCTACATTAAGTGTGTGTTCCATGGAAGATCAAAATGATGATACTTTGGGGAGTTTGAATCAAAATGTTGTTGGGAAGCCTCCAAGGGATCATTCTGCCACTATGCGTCATTGCAGCAGCTCTTCATGGCTGGTTGATTCGGTAATTACTCTAATCATAAATAATAAAAAAAATCTATGAATCAAAGCGATAAGAACTAAATCTCAATCTCAGTAGATCGTGACAACAAGAATACTATGCCACTTACAATACTAATTATATGTTCATTTGTATTTTGTTAATAGTGTTTATTAACAGTTATGTCTTATTCTATATTGTGGCTATAGGAGTCAAACATTAATACCATTGTTGGCCTTAAATCAAACACAGAAGATAAATCAGAGTTTCCACTTATATTGAGATCTGGAAGCTGTTCTGAGAAAGGACCAAAGCAATACATGGAGGATGAATTTATATGTATTGATATTCTTGGTGAATTTGTTGCACAACAACTAGACCTTCCATCTCCGTCAGCATTTTATGGGGTATGTTTCTTCCTAAGTTGAGTAATCTTCAATGTGGTTGTTTTTTTCATGCATTTTAGATACTTATGGAGGTTATGTAATGTTAATATGCAGGTATTTGATGGACATGGTGGTATTGATGCAGCATCATTTATCAAAAAAAACATGCTTAAGTTTATAATTGAAGATTCTCAATTCCCATCTAGCATTAAAAAAGCAGTTAAGAGTGCATTTGTGAAGGCTGATCATGCATTTAGAGATGCAAGCTCTCTTGATAGCTCTTCAGGAACCACTGCTCTAGTAGCCCTTGTCTTGGGAAGGTAAGGACACCATCTAGATCTATAAATTGTTGAATGAAATTGTAAGGCTAGATTTAAGTAGTCTCTTACTTTTGCGAATTGGAAAATACATTCATTAAATTGTAAAATATCATTCAAAATAGTCCCTCAGTTAACTTCTTCCATTAGAGCATGTGACGTGGCATATTAAATGAACATGTTACATTGCATGTTGATCCCACATTACTGTTAGCTCACTAGAGACTAATTTTCCTATGAAATTTAGGTCGTCTTAAAAACAAATTTGCCAAGAATTGCATTTAAGCAAATTAGTCCAAAATATACCTAAAGCTCATAGGTATATTAGTCTCTAGTACTCTCTAGTGTGGAGAAATTGATGTGGGATCAACATGGAGGGGCCACATACTCAGTTAACGGGCAGCACCATAGTCTCTACTGAAAAAGTTAACTGATGGACTGTTTTGACTAATTGCTTACAATTTCATGGACAAATTTATCTATGTACTCATTTTTCATGTATGCTAGTAACAAGTTTTTAAGTCAATATGTCGCAATCATTGATATATTGTAAAAAAGAAAGGTCAAATACACATAATGCTATAAACGTTTAATTAAGTTGTTTATCAAAACATGTCTAACTTCCATTGTTGCAGGTCCATGCTGATTGCAAATGCCGGAGATTCGCGCGCAGTATTAGGGAAACGGGGCAGAGCAGTTGAACTTTCTAAAGACCATAAACCAAATTGCACATCTGAAAAATTAAGAATTGAAAAACTAGGTGGAGTTATCTATGATGGATACCTAAATGGACAACTATCAGTGGCACGTGCACTAGGAGATTGGCACATAAAAGGTACAAAAGGTTCAAAAAGTCCCTTAAGCTGTGAGCCAGAGTTAGAGGAAATTGTCCTAACAGAAGAAGATGAGTTTTTGATATTGGGATGTGATGGATTATGGGATGTTATGAGTAGTCAATGTGCTGTTACAATGGTTAGGAGGGAACTTGTGCAGCATAATGATCCTAAGATATGTGCTAAGGTACTTGTTGCGGAGGCACTTCAAAGAAACACTTGTGATAATCTAACAGTTGTTGTGGTTTGTTTCTCTAAAGATCCACCTCCTAAAATTGAAATTCCTAGATCACATAGGAGAAGGAGTATTTCAGCTGAAGGACTTGATCTTCTCAAAGGTGTGTTGAATGGTAGATGAAGAATGAATAAGTTTTGATTAGTGATTTGTACAGATTGAGTTTTTTTGGGTGCTCATACTAAAGGTACTATAGACATCCAATCCAATTTTTTAAGATATGGTTCATCAATAAGTCTCTTTTAGCCAAGTGGTGAATTGCACAAGAACACAACAAATTTTCGTTCATTGTTGATTCAGAAGAACTATGAAGTAAATTAGTTAATTTTTTTGGGCATGCTTTTCACTTATTATTAGTTTGTTTTTCATAATATATTTTTTAAGTTTGTTGTAAATTTGTAAGGAACATTCAATTTTGTTTTCTAATTGTTGTTGTCTTAAATTAAACATACTCTTTACCTTTATTATTAGAATCAAACAATAAACGCCATTTTGTACACTTACTTTATTGTATAGCATCTCATAGTTGGTAATCTAATAATTGCATATTCAATAGGAGCGACAGCTAATTCTCAAAAAAAAGATAAAAAAGTAGAGGACAGGTTTCAACAATTAATTTTGTACATCTTAAAAATGGTAGTCGGGTCTAACACAACCCCACAAAACCGGTTTGTGAGGTGAGGATTGCCCCCACTTATAAACACATTGTCAGACCATCTCTTATCCGATGTGGGACTCTTAACATACCCCCTCACGACCTGCACTATTCGGCTTGGTTCATGGACATAAATGGTGGGTGGCCCGATAGCGGAAATATGATAGCAAGTGGTCCAATGGATCTTGAAGAGGCTCTGATACCATCTTAAAAATAGTGGTTGGGCCTAACACAACCCCACAAAACCGGTTTGTGATGTGAGGATTGCCCCCACTTATAAACACATTGTCAGGTCATCTCATATCTGATGTGGAACTCTTAACGATACATAATCAAACTAGTACTTCAGTTTTAAATTTAAGCATAAAATAATAATTTAAACAAATTTTTTTTTAATGATAAAATTCAAACAAAGTTGACGAGTCTGGTTATAAATTTGAATCAAATACATCGGCTTTGTTTAAATTTTTTTATATTCGAGACCGTAGGAAGTAAGTATCTATGTCATCGGAATCTTAAGGGTTCTTTTATCCTAATTAGCCCAAACAGTCTAACTCATCTTAACCTTTTATATATTATTTTTGTCAACTAGACATTTCCTAATACATACTTCCTCCGGTCCTTATTATAAGAAATTTTTGAAAAAAAATCTTTGGACCTATTTATAAGAAAATGTCACATTTTTTAAGGTGTATTTATTGTGTAACAGACTTTTTTAACCTTCATTTAATGTTTGTCTTTTTAATGTTAATGGGTATATTTAATACTTCACAAATTTTTATGAGGGTATATTTGTAAAAACATTTAAAAAGTTCCAACAATTAATGATTGTCTTGGTTTTGATGTTTTTTGGTTTTTTTTCTTATATTAAGGACCGAAGGGAGTATTTTCTAAAAGACTCTTATTATTTAAAACGATTGTCTTATTCGGAAATACGATTTCCGACATTGTGTATTATTAATTGTGGACATTGATTCTAAGAAGAGAGGACAAACATTTTGAGAGGGAGAAAAAACAATTTAAAACTTACAAACAATATAAATATATAGTGTATGTCCAAATATGTGTTAAACAAACATTCATGTAATTAAAGTTCTTGTGAAAGTGTATCAAATTTATATACGAGAAACCAAGTGATTGGAATGAAGTGGATAATGGGTATCACAAACTAAATACATTAGCTATTAAATTTTACTTAGCTCTTAATCCAACTCTGAATTACTAGAGTCATTCACCTAGAATCAACAGTGTTGACAAACAAAAATTATATATGAGAGAACTAGTGGGTTTATTCATATTTGAATTTGAATCAAGAGAACATAAATGTTAAAAAAATGTTTTAGAGGGAAAATATTTAGGTGATCACAAGCATTTTGACACATCATTTAGGAATACATATTTAGGGAACGTACAAAAAAAATACATACTCCCTTTGTTCCTGATTATAAAACATAAAAAAAATTTCTTTAAATATAAGACTCTCTACAAATTTCTAAGATGTGTTTATTCTTTTTTTAAGGAGGGTTAAAAAACGTGGTAAAAAACAAGAATAAACAGTTAACCGAACAAACTTGTACTTCAAGAACAAGAAGCATTGATTTTATTGAGAGTAGCTCTTGTCTTTCTCGCACACCATTTCATGAGAGATGAAACTATTACAACATTCTACAGTCCTGTCACGCCCTTACGCTTGTTCTCTGAAGTATCATTCGCATTTCCAACCACATTCTTCTTCTTCTTCTTCTTCTTCTTCTTTGCCACCAACACAAGACCACCTTTGCCAGCTAATCCTCGACCAAAAAACCGCTTCCGAAGCACTCCAAACCTTCAGATGGGCCTCAACCTTCTCCAAATTCACCCATTCACAATCCACATACCGTACATTAATCCACAAACTCTGCATTTTTCGTCGTTTTGATACCGTCAAGCAACTGCTCGACGAAATGCCTAACTCAATCGGAGCTAACCCGGGTGAAGATATCTTCATAACAATCGTCCGGGGACTGTCCCGGGCTGGAATGACCAGGCGGGTCATCACAGTTCTTGACTTGACTTACAAGTTTCATGGTATGCCGTCTTTGAAGATTTTTAACTCCATTTTGGATGTTCTTGTGAAAGAGGATATTGATATGGCTAGAGAGTTTTATAGAAAGAGTATGATGGAGAGTGGTGTTCGTGGTGATGATTATACTTTTGGGATTTTGATGAAGGGACTTTGTTTGACGAATAGGATTGGTGAAAGTTTTAAGCTTTTGCAGCTTATTAAGAATAATGGGGTTATACCAAATACTGTCATTTACAATACTTTGCTTCATGCACTTTGTAGAAATGGAAAGGTTGGTAGGGCTAGGAGCTTGATGAATGAGATGGTGGACCCGAATGAGGTTACGTTTAATATTTTGATATCTGCGTATTGTAAGGAAGAGAATTTGGTTCAAGCTCTTGTTTTGCTTGAGAAGTGCTTTGCATTGAGTCTTGTACCTGATGTTGTTACCGTGACTAAGGTGGTTGAGATTCTATGCAATGCTGGCCGTGTAACAGAGGCTGCTGAGGTTCTTGAGAGAGTTGAGAGCTTGGGGGGTTCACTTGATGTTGTGGCTTACAATACATTGATAAAGGGGTTTTGTGGAGTGGGAAAAGTGAAAGTTGGACTTCATTTCCTGAAGCAGATGGAGAATAAAGGCTATCTTCCAAATGTGGATACCTATAATATACTCATACATGGGTTTTGTGAGTCTAGAATGTTGGATTTGGCTCTTGATCTTTTTAATGATATGAAGACAGACGGGATCAAACAGAACTTTGATACGTTCGACACAATGATTAGAGGTTTGTGTTCAGAAGGAAGAATTGAAGATGGTTTTTCAATTTTGGAGTTAATGGAGGAAACCAAAGAAGGCTCTAAAGGGCACATTAATCCTTACAATAGCATAATATATGGTCTATTTAAGCAAAATCGTTTCGACGAGGCATCTGAGTTTCTATCAAAGATGGGAAAATTGTTCCCTAGAGCTGTTGACAGAAGCATGACTATTATACAGAAATGCAAGGAAGGTACAATTGAAGGTGCAAAGAATTTATATGATAAGATGATTGATGAAGGTGGAATTCCATCTATTCTAGTTTATAACTCTCTTGTTCATGGCTTTTCGCAACAAGGTAGTATCCGAGAGGCAGTAGAGCTTATCAATGAAATGATAGCTAATAACTGCTTTCCCATTGCATCTACATTCAATGCTATCATCACTGAGTTTTGTAGACAAGGAAAAATTGAAAGTGCCTTGAAGTTCATGGAGGATATCAATGCAAGAGGTTGTGTACCAAATACAAAAACTTACAGTCCATTGATTGATGTGTTATGTAGGAAGGATGACCTTCAGAAAGCTTTGCAGGTCTTTTTGGAAATGGTAGAGAAGGGTATCCTTCCTGACCAATTTATTTGGAAATCACTGCTACTTAGTTTGAGCCTACGAAACAATTTCAGTAAGAATGTGTCCAACATAGATTATTTACTCTAGTGGATTAGGAACACTTCAAATTTGTTCCAAATGGTGGTTTCAACTGAGTAATTGTGCCATCTGCTTTGGAGCATTCTATGTTGTCAATTATCCAATATCATACAAGTTATTGATAAGTGATCCCCAATTTACTTTATGAAATTGTAGGCATTTAATAATTTGATCCCTGAAAGAAAAGAAATTTAAAAATGATCATGAAATAGAAATTTGTTGTTCACATTAGTTCTTTTAGTTACGTCAAATTAGTCTTTGAAATAGTCTCCATGAGACTATTGTGATAATCAATTTTAAACATCATTTTGAAATTTTGTTAGTTTCATGAATCCAATTGTTTAGCCCGACAATTCAGAACTAGATTTAGTGCATTTACTGCATCACCATTCACCAGATTTACATGTCTAATCTCAGATGAACGGCCGATATCGTTTACAATGTATTTTAGATATATCATTTTGAAATGAGTGAATAGGCAAAAAAAACCTGAAATTATAACTTTCGTCAAAAACCCCCTGACTTTTAAGAAACTTCAAAAACTCTCCTGAAATTGTCAAACGTCAGTCAACTACCCCCTCTGTTTGTTTTGGCTGTTAAACCCTATAACGTGGCAGTTAACTGTACATGTGGCACCTCCACGTGGACTGTATGTTATGCCACATCACAGTGGTAAATGACTATTTTTTTTTTTTTTTTTTTTTTTTTGCTTTCTTCATCTTCTTCCTTCCACTTCTTCATCACCTTCATCAATATTCGTAAAAAAATCCAGACTTTTTTTTAAGAAACAACAATCATCATCATCTCGTTACTACACCTCCACCAACATCACCAACAATAACACCACCTAAGTTAATCAACAAAAATCCATCAACCCATAATCAACAAAATCTCTAACTCTTGTTAATTTCATGAAATAAATTGTCTGACCCTACAATTTCAATGATTAAATTTCTGATTCACAGCCACTTTGTTGGCAGGATTCTGCAGCATTAGATTGTGTGGCTATAATTTTAGCTTTTTTTATTATTGAAACTCAAGTTAGATATGTATACATACATGTTTTGTCGCCACATATTAATGATTGACACCAATAGTTTTAGTAATATTCTGTAGCTGGAGATTTATACAAATTAGGTCCGACATTCAATCTCTTAGCTCAGCAGGAGCACCCTTTAAACTCTCCTTAATCCTTACTTGTTGGGGTATGGTATATTTGGTGGAAATCGAGGTAGATTTTTATCAATGATTTATACACACCTTGTATTTACTGGTTCCTGCAGACCTTATCTTTATGGTTATGGGTTTCCATAACAGGAATGGAGTCCTGTTTGGTGAAATATTGAGTTATCTTGTACATGAATTCACCATTTCCAATTGTAATCTGTGAATAAATCTCTCTTATTCCTCCACAATTCACACTAGTATTCTTCATTTCCCTGTTTCTGTTATCATGCATTTTATGAATCTGTAATTGCATGCATAAGATATGAATCATGTTTTAATATTGTGAAATAAAATAATAAACAGGAACAAGTCAAATTTGACAAATAGTTTGATTGGTTGGCCATGACTAAGCCATTCAGGCAATAGTAGTTAGTCTGTCATTAAATGCAATCAGCATATTTGGATTCTTCTTTGCCTCTTAATATTTAAGATAGGTGAAGGCTACGGTGAGAGACCAAATCAGCCTTTAAGATAACAATTAACAAATTTTCTTCGTTTCTTTATCATAGCAAGTCCAAAGATGCTCAGAAAGCGACATGAAGTCGTTGTCTTTTTCTTTTAGCCATGTTGTACGGTTGCAATGGATGGTAAGCAAATATCACACGATTGAAACAAGTACTTTCCTGTTTTTCCATATATTATAGCAAAATTTTGTAGAAATCAGATCACCCACCACAGAAAATCAAATTAAATATAGGTCATTCTAACGTGCCCTATAAGATAAAGTTTTCTCATTAAGTTCTATTTATGAATTATAGGAGAAAATGCACTTATGTTTGGTTTCAATTTTGGAGGATCGAAAGTGATTCTATAGATTGTAGAATTTGATGTAGGAGGGTTTTTATAGTATTTTTAATATTTCAGTTTGTTATTTTTTTGTTTTATTTCAGTTAGTTATTTTTCGGTCCATTAGGGTTTTGTTATTTTCCTATTTAAGCTTAACAGTTGTAGCTTAATAGGCAACTTTTATTCATTCAATAATATTTTAGAGAGTTTTCTCAATTTCTGGTGGATTCCGGAACCCTATTTTCACAAGTTTGTCGCTTGCAAACTTGTTTCTTTTCAACCTAGGTTTAGTGTTTGTTATCCTACGCTTCCGACTGCGTCAGAATTGATCTTATCATGTTTGATGATTTAAAGGAGAATTGATTTTGTTTGTAGAATCGATTCTACTTAAACTATAATTTGTAATTTTTTACTTCTACAATTGATTTTAACCTTAAATTCATTGTTAATGACATTTTAACATAAATGCATCCGAACATAAATAAAATTACATTCAAATCACTTTTATTCAAAGTTTATGTTTGGTTTAGCTTTTCCAAGATGAAAAATCGATTAGCAATGCACAATTCATCGTGCTTTTAAGAATCTGCAATTCATAGCTTCTATTTTTTATTTTTTCTTAAAGAAATTCGTATCCTATATGTGAGTTTCACCACGGAAATAAACAACCACAAAATCAATTTTAAATAATCAAAATTAATTCTCGTTACTACGTAACTAAATGCATTAAGTTATGCTTAGCTGATACACACCCTTTCTTAACAATCACTCGCCCTATTTATTTATTAGAAAAATTACACTCATATCATATCCCTTCAAATTTATTTGGATTAGGACCCCTCCCTCCTCTATTCTGTTAGTGGGTAAGGAAGGATAAAGAAATGTCAGTAACAAATTTCTACTATGTTACCTTTTAAACATGATGAGTTGGAGTGAAAGTTCTTCTGCCCCAACCCTAAAGATGTTGTTGCCAGTGAATTGAAATGCATTCTTGTAAAAACACACAAAAATCACAATTAATATTTCTGTGAGTATTCTAATTTTAAGGTAATTTCCTTTGTTGATTCTATTTTTTAAAGTGTTAATGATTATAACATTGATGTTTATCCAAAACAGGTGCATTTTATTGTTCAACTAGTAAAATACCCGTGCTGACGCACGGGTACAGTAAAAGTTTAGTATTTAAAAATTGTATAAATATGTTTATAATAATGTTTTCACATGTTAATTGAAATATTCAATGAGTATATAATATATTTTGATTGAAATTGTTTTTTGGAATTTAGTTATATGAGTTTTTATAGTAATGTTTTTCTATCTGCACCATGAAATTAGTTCCTGTAAGTTTTGGTCAATTATTGTTATTGGTTTATATAGTTGAAACAATAATGAAAAAAATAGCGTCTGAAAAGCTATAAACATGGATTTTATATGCGAGTTTAAACAATAATGATATCAACTTATATAGTTTTTCTCGAAGAAAAATATATTAACATATATAATTTTGGAATATGTTTGCCAAATTAAAATATCAACTTGGAAAAAAACTTCTTTAAAAAAAACTTGGGAAAATAATTTTTAGCAAAGAATACTTGTGTATAATAATTATTTTAAACTTTTAACAGTGACATCTTGTCCTTATTTAAAAAAAAAAACAATGACAACTTGTCCTACGTATAATATTTATTTTAAAATTTGTATCATCGATGACTTGTTCTATGTATAATAATTATTTTAAAATTTGTATCACCAACGACTTGTTCCGTGTATAATAATTATTTCTAAATTAGTATCAATGACGACTTGTCTCGTGTATAATAATTATTTTAAATTTTTAGCAGAGACAACTTGTGTTATGTATAATATTTATTTTAAAATTTGTATCACCGACAATTTGTCTCGTGTATAGTAATTATTTGTAAAATTATATCGTTTATGACTTGTCACGTGCATAATAATTATTTTAAAGGATAACTATTTTAAAATTTGTATGAGTGACGACTTGTCTCGTGTATAATAATTTAATCATTTATTTTTAAGGATAATTATTTTAAAATTTGTATGAGTGACAACTTGTCTCGTGTATATATATAATAATTACGTTTAATTTTTAGCACTGACAACTTGTCTTATGTGTAATATTTATTTTAAAATTTGTTTCATGGACGTCTTGTCCCAGGTATAATAATTATTTTAAAATTTATATCAGTGACGAATTCTCCCGTCTATAATAATTATTTCTAAATTCGTATCAGTGAGGGCTTGTTCCGTGTATAATAATTATTTTAAACTTTTAGCAATGGCAAATTGTCCTGTGTATAATATTTATTTTAAAATTTGTATCACTAACGACTTTTCCAGTGGATAATAATTATTTTAAAAATTATATAGTTGACGACTTGTCACATGCATAATAATTATTATAATTTTTTTATCAATGACAACATGTCATGTGTATAATTTGTATCAATGACGACTTGGCCGTGTATAATAATTTTTAAATTTAACAGTGACAACTTGTCCTATATATAATCATTAATTTATAATATATATATATATATATATAAGTGATGACATGTCACAAGTTCAATAATTATTTTAAATTTATATCACCGACGACTTGTCTCTTGTGTTATATTTTTTGTAATCAATGACAACATGTTCCGTGTATAATACTAATTTTTAAAATTTTAAGAGTGACAACTTTTTCTTTCAAAAAAAGAGTGACCACTTTTATTGCGCATAATAATTATTTTAAAATTTGTAATAGCAACGACTTGTCCCGTGTACAATAATAATTTAATTATTTATTTTGAAGGATAATTATTTTTAAATTTGTATGAGTGACGACTTGTCTTATGTGTAATATTTATTTTAAAATTTGTATCATTGACGCCTTGTCTCAGCTATAGTAATTATTTTAAAATTTATATCAGTGACGATTTATCCTGTATATAATAATTATTTCTAATTTCGTATCAGTGAGGACTTGTCTAGTGTATAATAATTATTTTAAACTTTTAGCAGTGGCAAATCGTATTATGTATAATACTTATTTTAAAATTTGTATCACCAACGACTTTCCTCGTGTATAATAATTATTTTAAACTTTTAGCAATGACAAATTGTCCTATGTATAATATTTATTTTAATATTTGCATCACTAACGACTTGCTCCGTGTATAATAATTTCCCATTTTTATTTTATATAAAATTTGTTCAATACATCGAATCATGTTCTATCTTTTTCTATGTTTTCTTTCTTTCATGTTCTATTGCTACTATTCTAATGAGCTAATTAGAATTAAAAAAAATAGAGTAGCGGGACATTTATTACATTTGCTTAATTGTGTTTTTTTTTGTTTTTTATATCTTACCAACAAAAGAACATACCAGATTCAAGATTCAACATATTTTGAAAAAATGAATGAATTTATTTACCTGTGTTCTTGTTGTTTACAATGAAGAGAGTTAAACAATTTTCCATCTGCAAACAAAACTGTCATTTGTTAGTAAAAAGAAGAAGAAAGAAGAAAAATGAGAACAAAATAAAAGAGATTAGACAATAATGAAGGTGTTGCAATAATGAAAGTGTTGCTCATTTTGTATTTGAAGCTTGAAGATGATTAGAGTTGAAACAATCATATTCAATTTATTTTATTGTTTACAACATTTGTATCCATATCTTTATTTTGTTGATCTGTGTTCAACGGAAGAAGATGAAAATGAGAGAGTGGTGATAGAATGCAAGAGTATTTATATATATATATATTTGAATTTGAAATTTCAATTTGAGAACTTGCCCCCAAAGTTGGTTGGTAATGGTGTAGATTATACATAATATATTGATATAAGACAAGGAATGATTGACACAAGTCAGAAAACATTGGTAACAACATTTTTTTAAAAAAAAATACAATAAACATTTGAACCAAATGTTTGGTGTTGTAGTTGGTATCTAATTGGGCCAGAATTCGAGGGAGGAAAATATGACGGTTTGGTCAACAAAGACAAGTTAGTTTAGTTAGAAGAGCATTTAGTCAAATAAAGTAAATTTTAGACACAAAATACCCTTATTTTGTTTAGGTGGCAGATTTTTAAAGAAGGGTAATTTTGTTGTTTCCACAGCATATTGTTTTCTTATATTAAGAGAGATGTGGATATAGAGTACCAAAAGCTGTTTATTAGATTTTGTTAGGGACCAATTTAGGTCTCGTAATTTTCTATTCTGCGACGTTGTTTCGAAAAAATGTCAATATCGTCTCTTTAATGTAACTTCATAACAAATAGCTTACCCTTTAAAAAAAATAGCTTATAGAATCTTTAGATCATACTTAATATAAATGTTATGCAGTCTGATAAACACTTTTGCAACCCTAAAATAAAACAATTCCTGCTGAGAGTTGAACTCCAGACCAAGTTCTGGTAGATCACAACCATTACCACTAGATCACTAAAGTTTTTTGTGACTTATAGTTGCTTTCATTTTATTTATCTAGCAAAAATGCGAGTTCACTTTAAGTCATTCTCACAACCCTGAATTCCAACATCATTTGAACACGAATTGAACGTCATTCACACACATCATGCGATTCAACTTCATTTTCACCGCCGCCGGTGACCCCAATAACAACATCCCGCCACCGTTGCAACTGCCACTTCAACAACACATGCCGTCGTAACTGCCACCGCCGGAAAATTACTTTCTCTCACTGATCCACACACATCACGCCGCCGCCGCAACTGCCACCTCACCAACAACTGACTGCCGTAAATGTCATTGCCGATAACTCGCTTTCTCTCACCGATTCACACCATCTTTCATCGAATTGACAAAAAATTATGACCAATGTTGATATTGATTGTCTGAATTTTGTTAATTTCGAATCCTTGACATTAGGGTTTGAAAATTATTGATTTTGTTATGTGATTGTGTGAATTTTAGCTTTTTCTTCATTATTCTTTTTTTCATACTAAATGTTAAGTAGTGTTGCTCTAACCCTAATGATTATCCCTACTTTTTAGTTATAAAAATTTATGAAAAAAACTTCGGATGGGGATCGAACCAGGTACCACATGCTTTCAATTCACAACTCTTACCACCAAGGTACTGATGTTTTTTATGACATGTGATTGTTTCAATGTTGTGTATTCAACACAAATCTCGGGTCCTCTTTCTTTCAATCTCACAATTCTTAAATCATTTCTCACTCACTTTCATCTCTCTCACCATCTTGCAATTGAACCTAATAACCATAACACCACCCTTTTTGACGGACCTAATTAATTTTTATGAAAAAAAAATATGCAAGGAATTGAATCAGATAACACATGAAAATGTCATTTTTTTAAAAGTCACTAACGCCATTGCAATTCCTTTTTTGATAGTAGTTCCTTTTCATTATTAGCGGTTCCTTTTTATTATTATTATTTTTTATTTCAATTACCACGTAACGTTCCTCTTTATTTATTTTTCTTTCGGTTACTAAATAACAATTCATTTTCCTTATTTTTTTCTTTCGATTAACAACTTTTGCGGTTAGGATCAATTTCTTGGTGCTAGCTTTTGTATATATTTTTTCTTTTGATTTGTCATTTTTATTGCAGTCCATCTTTTATTTTTGTTACTTTTTGAGATAGTTTGATAACATAATACTGAATATAACTATAAAAGTAATAATATAGTCATTTGATAGTTATATATGAAGCTATACAAAACTCGTGCATCGCACGGGTTAGAGTCTAGTTATTTTTGGAAGTTGTGTTTTTTAAGCAAAATTGCATTCGGGGTGTTTAGTTTAATTTAAATTTTTTTGTCATAAAGCTTAATTTAAATTTTCAAACAAATTGTTTATCTTTGGGTCTTGCTTGTTAAGAAAGAAAAAAAAATAGGGTTAAATATGTTTTTGGTCCTTATAAAATTTTCAAATTTCAAGTTTTAATCCCTATAAAAAAATTTCGTCAATTTTTTGTCCCTTCAAAATTTTCCGCCACAACTTTTGATCCTTACATTTAAGTAAAATCAAATGTATCTTTCGAAATTTTGTGTTATTTCTTGTGGTCATGTTTAATACGTTATAAAAATCTCTTTTGCAAAAGTTTAATGTTTTTAACAAGTGATGAATTAAATATGAATTTTTAAGTTTTTAGCGCTTAAAAAATCATATTTAATTCATATCTTGTTAAAAAATTTAATTTTTTATGCAGAAGATATTGTTATAATATTATAAACATCTCGATAAAAATTCATTCAAAAATATGAAGTATACACATAATTTAATTCTATTTTAATTTTTTTAACAAATGTTCTAAAAGTAGTCTTTACCATTATTTTTATATCTTAAACGTAGACAACATTGTAATTTACCAAATTTTCATCCAAAAGTGCAAAAGATATATCCATGTTACATTTGATCAAATCATAACACTCCTTAAATTTTCACTACATAATACATTTTCTTAATCCTAACATCTTTTTATTTTCACCGACACTTTTTAAAAAAGTGATTATGAATAACTTTAAATTTATACCAAAAAAAACTTTAAATTAAAAAAAATCTGGTACAGTTATGACTTTTTTCTTAAGAGTGTGTACTCATCTCTACTCCAAATCCAATCGTTTTATGAGACGCCGGAGAACTTATCACAGATATTTATTCCAACTGGCTGAGAACTTATCAACCCAAACTTTTCAAAACAGCTTAACTTCATAATCTATTTTCTTCTCAAAAAAAACTCACCTTATTCCTCAATCTAAACAATAATCTCAATTTTCATTTTCCAACAACCATGGTGTTCAAAGAAGCAGGTTCATCATCCTACTCCCTCCCACCCTATCCACGCGAAGACACCCCCCTTCTTACTAACTCACCCCCCCTCTCCTCCCAATTCAAAACCTTCGCCAACATCTTCATCTCCATCGTCGGCGCCGGCGTTCTAGGTCTCCCTTACTCCTTCAAACGCACCGGCTACCTCACCGGCCTCATCAACCTCTTCACCATCGCTTACCTCACCTACCACTGCATGCTCCTCCTCGTCAACACTCGCCGGAAACTCGAATCCATCACCGGTTTCTCCAAAATCAAATCTTTCGGCGATTTGGGTTTCACCATTTGTGGCCCATTAGGCCGTTTTTCCGTCGACGCCATGATTGTGCTTTCACAAGCTGGGTTTTGTGTCAGTTACCTTATTTTCATTTCTTCAACTTTATCATTTCTCACCGCCGGTGACTCCACCGGTGAAACAGTGCCTATTTTCATCGGTTTGACGGCGAAAAGTTTGTTTCTTTGGGGTACTTTTCCTTTTCAATTAGGGTTGAATTCGATCAAAAGTTTGACCCATTTAGCTCCTTTGAGTATTTTTGCTGATGTTGTTGATATTTCTGCTAAGAGTATTGTTATGGTTGAAGATGTTTTTGTTTTTATGCAAAATAAGCCAAATTTGGAAGCTTTTAAGGGTTTTGGTGTTTTTTTCTATGGTATTGGTGTTGCTGTTTATGCTTTTGAAGGGATTGGAATGGTTTTGCCTTTGGAAAGTGAGACTAAAGATAAGGAGAAATTTGGGAGGGTTTTAGGGTTAGGGATGGGTATGATTTCTATATTATTTGGTGCTTTTGGTGTTTTAGGTTATTTTGCTTTTGGTGAAGAAACTAAGGATATTATTACTAATAATTTAGGTCAAGGTGTGATAGGTGTTATGGTTCAATTAGGGCTTTGTATTAATTTGTTTATTACTTTTCCCTTGATGATGAATCCTGTTTATGAGGTTTTTGAGAGAAGGTTTTGTGATTCTAGGTATTGTTTGTGGGTGAGGTGGTTGTTGGTTCTGGTGGTGAGTTTGGTGGCTCTTTTGGTGCCTAATTTTGCTGATTTTTTGTCACTTGTTGGAAGTAGTGTTTGTGTTGTTCTTGGTTTTGTGTTGCCTGCTTTGTTTCATTGTATGGTTTTTAAGGAGGAGTTGGGTTGGAGATGCTTGATTTCAGATGGGGCAATTATGGTTTTTGGATTTGTTGTTGCTGTTTATGGAACCTATACTTCTGTTTCAGAGATTCTTTCTCCTATGGCTTGATTGATTTGGAAGAAGAAAAGTTTGAAAGATGAAAAGCTGTGAATTTTCAGGTGTTTTTGATGAAGGAACAATTGTTTGTGTGTTGGTTGCATGCTGAAGGATGCTCGGTTGTTCCTTAATTGGGCAGGAATTCTTTTACATGGGTCATCAATTGGATTTGATGCTGCCCTTAAGTGTTTTTTGTTGATTGAATGATGATTATCTGTGATAAAGCTACGAATTCTATTCTTTGTTGTTGTATTTTTTGTAATCTGTAAAAAGTTTTAGGTATATAGTTTGTTGGAATTGAAGGAAATAAAGAGAAAAAGGAATATATGCAAGTGTGCCTTGAACATTTTTGAAAGTTTGAGAAATATTTACATCAATTGCTGTTTGAATTTTTTCTCTCTTATTCATAGTCATATCAATATCCTTGTGGCAAAAAATGTGGTTGATATGGATCAAATAGAGACTTGCAAAGTTGTAACTGTGTTTTGCATTTAGATTATAGCTTAGCTTAATTGAATAGTTTATTGATTTATAAGTTTGATTTATTTTAAGAAGTGCCTGCAGTAGCTTATCAGGACAGATGAGTATAAGCTATCAACCACTTCATGTAACTAGTACAATACTACCATACTATACCATCTGTAGACGCTTAAGCTGTTGACCCTTTCCCTACTCCTATTGTCAAAATTGGAGATTTTGGGCCTCCTGTGTTCATTGTTTCAACCTTATTAGTAGAGGTTAAGGTTGCTCTACAAATCATCCAGGTTGCTCGAGCCTCATAAAAGGTCGATTGGAAGATAGTTTCCGATGAATTTTTAGTAAAAAAAGTCGATCGGGAGATACATTCTAATAGGTTTAGGTCATGGGAAGATACGTTCCACTAAATTGAGGAGGTTTTGAGCAGCAGACATGAGAGCCTATATAGCAACTGTCTTGCAGCTTTACAAGTATTAACACTGTTTTCTTTTGGGTTAAATATGTTTTTGGTCCCTATAAATGTGTCAACTTTTCGTTTTAGACCTTCTAAAAATTTTCTTCCAAAAGTTTTTCATCTTCACTTTTGGTCTCTCCTTTAGAGTAAACTCATATGTAGAATTTATATTTTTAAATAAAATTTTGCTGAAAAATTTATAATATTATAAGAATCTCTTTCAAAATGAATTAGAATTTTTTAACAAAACATGAATTAAATATGAATTTTTATATTTTTGGCGGTTAAAAGTTTATATTTAATTTATGTTTTGTTAAAAAATTATAATTTTTTTTGGAGTGATTTTTACAATATTCTACGTATTTATGCACAATTTCATTAAGAAATACAAAAATTGGCTTAAAAATAGTAACCAAAAGTACTGATTGAAAATTTTATAGAGACTAAAAATTAAAGAAAAAATTTAAAGAGACTAAAACGAAAGTTGTTATATTTATAGAAATAAAAAAACATATGTAACCATTTTCTTCTTGATAAACAAAATGGGGAAAACCCCAAACAAGAACAAAAACTAATAACCAAGGTACCACCCACCCTCTCTCGGGTAAAAGAGCAAGAGACAAAAAAAACTAGGAATGGCATCATAATTTATTTATTTATTTTTAGGATAAATTAACATTGTTATATCCACCATAATACTTTATATTTGATATCGCAACGGTATTTATTATATCCACCATATGCACAAAGTCCTTAAACCATATATTATTTTTTTTATTTCTTTTTGAGGGAAAACCATATATTGGTATTTAGTGTCCACCAGGTCTAACCATTATCAATTGGCATAAAACAATTTCATAAAAGTACTATACCAACGTAGTAGGTAGGTGAAATAGGCATACATGATCAATTGATGAGAACGTTTGGTGTGAAAGAATCAAATATCATTCAATAATCAATCCTTCATGTTCAAACTAAGCATTCTTATAGTTGTTGGCGAAGAAATCGTGCTCCTTAAAAAATAGGATTTATTTTTCCTAATATATTTTAACAAAATTATAAAATGACACAAGTTAGATGAAAGTTGCCTTCTTTTAATTAAATAAATGGTTAAATATATTTTAGTCATTCTTTCTAAAAAAATGTTTATATTTTAGTCCTTCTGTCTAAAAAAATGTTTTAGTCCTATAAAATTGCGATTTTTTAAGTTTAGCTCTTATATATTTTGTCCAACATTAGTCCTTGTTTTAAAATCTTTAAAAAAAAAAGAAGTGATTTTAATCCTTATATTTAGTCCCTACAAAAGTAAAATAGAGACTAAAAATGGATAAAATTTACGTATGAACTAAACATTTAAAATTGTGAGTTTTATTGGGACCGAAAATATATTTAACCTTTAAATAAATTATTTGATATCTTATTAACCATGTTATGCTTCAATGTACTTTTTTTTATTAATGCTTAAATGTATTTTTCTAAATTTAAACTTTTTTTATATTATATTCCTACATTGAAGTTTGGATACAATAAAAAGTCTTATTTTACTATATAAATATAAACTGAATTGTTTATTTTAGAGTCAACTGATTTTATTAGAATCATATCAATTGCATTACCTCATGGCATGAAATATTTTTTTAAGGAAAATGAAGTTTAAGAGCACTTGCCATTTCATTAGTAGTTTTTTTTTGGGACAATTTCATAAGTAGCTTTTAATACTATAGACATAAGGATTTCCTACAAAAAAAATATTATATATAAGGATCCCGTTCCCCGAGACTACTAATCAACGATAAATAAACATCTAACATGCAATCGGAATCCTACATTACTTCATATAGCTCATATTAAACATATAATATGAAAATCTCATCAATAAAAATAAACAAATCACAGCGGAATATCTTAACATACATATAATCATCTCGGGTCATCTCAAAACATCTCAAAATAATACATAAGTATCTGGATCGTAAAGATCACTCAAAAATAAATCCAACAGAGTACGAAAATAAAATCCCCAACATACATCCTAATCAGAGCTTCTAACTCTAGACATCTCCAAGCAAAGCAGAAAAACATGAGCTAGGCGTCAAGCCACAACCCATCACGACTCACTGATAGCAAATACTCAATCCTACAAATCTACATCCACAAGGGATGAGGCAACAACAGTCACTGGAGGGTAAGATATACATTCATTAATAAGGAGTAATAAACAAGTGTAGTTCAGACAACGTTCATATTAACAACAATATTCAAACATAACAAATCTGGTTATCCGAAATTCAAGAACATGTAACTCATAATCATATTCTCATACAAGTCTAACTACTTTATCATATCAACTCATCATTTACAATCATTCAATTCATACCCTCATCGATAAACAATTATCAAGTCAATTATGACAATTCATCATATCACATCTTCAATGCACATTTACCAATTAGATGCACAAATTCTCATCAACACATTAATACACAAGACTCATACTTATGCAATGTTCCTAAACGACTCTAAATGCATGTGGTACCGTTCACCCATCGTTTTATTCTTGATCTTAAATCAAGCACCAAAGTTTATGCTCGATCTTAAACCGAGCACCAAAGTTTTATTCTCGATCTTAAACCGAGCACCAAAGTTTTATTCTCGATTTTAAACCGAGCACCATTAACTGACTATGAATGCATGGACCAACACATAGACTCGCCAATGCAACACCAACAAATTCATCATCGTTATACAACTTACTCCATCATATAACATACATCACCAATCCCATTGTCAAATCAAATAGGCCACACATCAACAAGTCAAGCATTCAAACATTGCATCATCATCTTCAATATCATATATAAACAGCAACACATCACAACTATCACAACATCAAGTGTTTACAAACGTCATCATTCACATAATTTAAGTTTCATGATTTAATCACACAAACTACACCAATCATCATTAAAGATCGCAACTTCATAATTACCTGCTCATTTATTAACTCTAAGTGATTCCTTAGATTCGTCATTAATTTTAAGGATGTTTCAAGATTCATTGAAAAAGTATGCGGAAGTTTTCACGAAAAACGTGTCATGACCTATGTGTAGTATTTTGATCATAACTCAAGTTCTAGAAATCTAAATGAAGTCCAACCAACGGTAAATGAAAGCTAACATTCATATCTACAGCTTTTATGTTTACACCAAAACCCAGTTCAAAACAGAAACTAGTGAAAAAGGGGATAGAACAGCAAAATGTTGTTGCTGCCACAGCGCGCCACGGCGAGGGAACCCAGAAAACAGGGTTCCCCTTCGGGAACCCTCTAAATTTTCCCAAAAAATCCCATTTTTATTTCCCCTTGGTCCAAAATCAGTTTACAGATATTAATCATGACCAATACACTCAAATTGAACAATGATTACACAACAACACATCAATTGATATGAATTTCACAAGGTTTTCAGTTAATTTTCAAAGTTCGTCTCAAAATCCATTTTTATTCAAAACTTAACAAACAAACATACCCAACTTAAATAACTTCATTCCAACATGTTACACATCACTACATACACCTACTACAACTATTCCAACATCAACTTTCTCATTTTAACAACAACTTATTCATTTTCACTTAATTAAGCTATTTTCACCAAAACACCAACAACAACTTATTTCACAACAAACCACACAATAAACATAGTTTCTTGCTCACAATCATAACCTTAACAGTAACACATAGTAACAGCAGCAAATTAAGCAGATTCAGTCAAATAAGCACTTTTACCAAAATCACTTAATTCACAACTTATTTTATACAACTTCATGATTTCTCAAACAAATTATATACCCATACTCATAATCAATTACATAATCACCAAACAACACTTAATCATCACAAACATCAAAATTCATCAAAGTATCAAATTAATATAATGAAAAATGAAGTTTAAGATGAAGCATGGAATTATCAAGTTTTGACATGCTTAATTTAATCAATAAAAATGAGCACGAAAATCACAACAATTCAGCAACAATTAATCATAAGCAACAATTAAAACTAATTAATGAAGATAATTTTCCCCCTTACCTTGATTCTTCACTTCTCTTGTTAACCCACTTGAAATTGCTTTTCTCTCAAGCTTTCTTCTTCACCAAGTTTCTCTTGCTTTCTCTCTCTCTACCTCTCTCTAGGTTTGTGAATAATGAATGACCTAAATTCATTAACACTACAATGTTTCCTTGTATACTAATGAGCTTAGTTAAACTCTTTAGTGGACTTAGTTATTTCCAACTCACAATTATTTTCTCTACACAATTACTTTACTTAAACCTCCCACATTTACTAATTACCACAACTCTCTCTAAATTCAAATTTTAAACTTCTAACATATTACAACTATGTTACTCGCCCCCAAATTACTAAAATACCCTTCAACTTCCAAAATTAAATAAATCACCAAAATAAACAATTAAACACATATAAATAAACAAATAAATAAAATACGAAAATCGGGTTGTTACACTATAGACATAAGAATTATAATGAATGATCTAACGAAATACTTTTCTGATAAAAAACCAATGCTACAAAAGACTTTTAGTAACAAACAGTAGTATTTTATATTGTCATGCTTAGTGTCAAAGGAATTGGCAACTGTAATCTTAAAGTTTACATTCGCAATGGTGTGTATGAGAGATTTCTATGGAGTAATTGCAGTAGTATTATGTGTTGCATATTTCTATGAGTTTAGTTGGTATCTCTATCAGTATAAATGCATCTAATGATGTGTTTTTACCTCAATTAATGAATATAACAACTCATATGTTTTAATATTCATTAATTTATCAGATGCATATATTAAATAATATTCTTATATTATTGCACATAATAAATGTTATCTGTTTCGATGGAAGGACTTGGTTTGGTTGGGTCTTTTCAAAGTTGGTCTTTTTTTTTACTCGTAAGGAAATATGTTAAGAAATTAAATATAAAATATTCGTTTAATGACATGATTTATGTTATTTCAATTATATGTTATAAATCATAACTCGTAGAGAATAATCATTTCTAACCTATTGAGTAATATCAATATCATTAATTAAAATCACGGACTCCTTTCTCTTCCAACCCAACACATAATAGATTTTTACACATTATAAGTCACTTGGTGTTGTGTCTTGTTTGTGTATAATAATAATAATAATAATAATAATAATAATAATAATAATAATAATAATGGTGTTTGTCTTCTATGTATATCAGTGTAGTGTTTGAATAATATTATATCTAACATTGCACAGTACATTGTTTGTTGACTACTTAACAGTTTGCAAACAATAAAAAGCCTAAAAGGAGGGGGTGATATATGTCTTCTCCAATATATGATAAACTAAATTCTATTAAATATGAACTAACATTTTCCAAACAAGTGTTAAGATCAAAAGTCACTGTTGATTCACATATTTATATGTTATCAAGTTTAAAAGCATCATAGACCTTTTTTAGTGCCTAATTGTGTTGATAAGGAGGGTTAATGAGCCATGTATCTCCTTGGATGAATTGTATGCTGATAAGGAGGGTTAATAAACAACCTTTTACTAAAAATACCTAATGCAATCATAGTGATACCTGCATGATAATAAAATGAAGAATACCTCGTAAAGGGACCTCTCATCGCCGAAGACGAAATCAACAACTCCTTGAATATGGCAATTCTTGAAATAGTGATATCCTTTTGTGGCCATATAGAGTGTCTTGAACCCCATATATAAAACGTGCAATTGTAAAAAGCATATATGTTTCCAGTGACTCGAAGCACAACTGCTTGTTCCACCTTCGGTGCAAAATAGGAAGTTGTATTCTATTTTAGGAAGCAATTTAATTTGGTGAGTAACTATGTTTATCATACTTATAACTTCATTTGTTAAGTTAACAGTTACCAAAAACATGAAATATTGTATAAAAACAGCATAAAACATTATAAAAAGTACATCAAATATCGTGTTGATGGCTATAAAATAATCAGCCTCCAACTGCAACACTTGCCGTCTTACAGGTCTTTAATTGTTTCCCATCACTTCCGATGGTGGAGTATGAATCATTCCAAGTAATTGTTGATTTACCCTTTGTGTACCCTAGGAATGTTACGAAAGGCAGTGTGATAGTAATCACAATTTTCTCCCTGAAATAAAAACAATCATCACAACATGTTACACAACTTCCACAATAACATGTTCAATTCACTTCAACTAAATACTTATAAAATGTATGTAAGTTTGAAATAGAAACTGAGGCTTCAAGTTGGAAATGTATACAACATAACTATGAGTTTGAAATGTATACAGAATAATGAGATCATTATACTTCAAGTTACACAAATCAGTGTCAAAACGATAATAACTGCAAACACTATGTAAATCATGGACTTATGACTTAATTACTCTGTTTTCTATCTTGCTTTGTTCATCAATCATCACCAAACAGTGTTTTAAGATTAACATAAAATTTTAGTATGGTCATTAAATAATACACGAAATAGAATCTTTTCTTCTTAGACTTTAACCACCACCACACAGAATTTTAGCTTGATGAAGAATTCACAATAATCGAAGCTCTTTTTGACCGAAAAGTCGATTATTATGTTCTTTCCAGAAGAATCAAACACATGTCAACCAAATAATTTGTAAACCTTCACGGGTCTTCATACGAGCAAATATAATATTTTCTAAAAGGGTAACATCCATAAGTAAATTAGGTAAAAGACTTTGAACAACCGATCGATTCAGAATTCCAAACCAAACACCTCAAAGAAGTTATAATCAACGAATAAATTATGAACATTTTTTTCCTTTCTACAACTCTAAGGCATAACGTTGATTCTTCATTAATAAAGTGTGTATTAAGAATGTATTGCTAGCATTATTTTTTAAGACGAGTGTTAGCAACACAATCTCCAAAAATAATGAGTTCTCATGTTTTTGCGTCATACCACTAACATTTAAACAAAATTATAGAAGTGCGGTGATCTAAGAGACATTGACACTAAATCTTTATCCAAAACCTTAGGGTACTAGGTATATGAATCATTAGGACATTAGACAAATGAACCTTCTTTCTTATATATCTAACATTTCTTTCATTCTTAGTTGATACGAGACTATCCACTCACTTGAATTTAAACAATATAGTTCCATAACTTAAAATAAATACTTCTTATACGGATAAATGTTAAACACAAGTAACCTCTGTTTGATCATATGCATAATTTTAAACTCATCATTTTATTAACCTTTTAATTTACATAAACTTTGCATCATCTTTTCGAATTGATAAACTTTATTTTGTCTTTGAAATGTTAGTTTAATTTTCAAATACAACATGTATTTATCAATTGTTTGATTTTCTTTAATATGTTACTCAAGAATCGGAGTCTTAGTCGGAGTAAAGAGTGTAAATATTCAAATTGTTTAAAAAACTAGTAAAAGACTCGTGTTTTCGCACGAGTCACGTAACAATGCAATAATTATATAAAAAATAATTATATTGTTAATATTGTAGAATGTTTATAGATATTAAATGAAAATTATGAGTAATAATGTAATGTTTCTATTAATTTTTTTTCTCTTATATAAACAAAAATTTGTTAAATAGTTGAGTCACACCGGTTATGAATTTTATTTGCTTATATATGCGAAAACAAATTTTTATGCACGTAAAATTTTGAAAACTCGTGATTATTTTCAAAATCAAAACTAATGTAGTGTTTCTATTAAATAACTTTTTATTTTATATGCAAAAGACTGTTCAATGTTTGCACCACACTCATTGAGATTTTATGTATTTATATCTGCATAAACAAATTTTTATATACATCTATGAGAAAATCGATATGATAAAATTTTAAAAACTCATGACTATTTTCAAAATCAAAATTAATGTAGTGTTTCTATTAAATAACTTATTATTTTATATGCAAAACACTGTTCAATGTTTGCACCGCACCCATTGCAGATTTTATGTACTTATATCTGAATAAACAAATTTTTATATACATGTGTGAGAAAGTCGATATTATAAAATTTCAGAAACACATGACTATTTTCAAAATATCAACATTAATGTAGTGTGTCTATTAAATAAATTTTTATTTTATATTTAAAACACCATTAAATATATAAATCGCACTCGTTGAAGAATTTATATGTTTATATATGCAGAAGAAAATTTGTATGTATCGATATGTGACAGTCGATATGATAAAATTTTGAAAATTCGTGACTAATTTCAAAATATCAACATTAATGCAATGTTTTTATTGATTAAATTTTAATTTATATGCAAAACATTGTTCAACGTTTGCACCGCTCCCGTTGCAGATTTTAAATGTTTATATCTGCAGAAACAAATTTTTATATACATATATGAGAAAGTCGAGATGATAAAATTTTGAAAACTCATGACTATTTTCAAAATATCAACATTAATGTAGTGTGTCTATTAAATAAATTTTATTTTATATGCAAAACATTGTTCAATGTTTGTACCGCTCCCATTACAGATTTTAAATGTTTATATCTGCATAAACAAATTTTTATATAGATATATGAGAAAGTCAATGTGATAAAATTTTGGAAACACATGACTATTTTCAAAATATCAACATTAATGTAGTGTGTCTATTAAATAAATTTTTATTTTATATTTAAAACACCGTTAAATATTTAAATCGCACTCGTTGAGAAATTAATATGCATAAAAAATTTTGTATGTATTGATATGTGATAGTCGATATGATAAAATTTTGAAAATTCGTGACTATTTTTATAATATCAACATTAATGCAGTGTTTCTATTGATTAAATTTTATTTTATATGCAAAACATTGTTCAATGTTTGCACCACTCCCGTTGCAGATTTTAAATGTTTATATCTGCAGAAACAAATTTTTATATAGATATATGAGAAAGTCAATGTGATAAAATTTTGGAAACACATGACTATTTTCAAAATATCAACATTAATGTAGTGTGTCTATTAAATAAATTTTTATTTTATATTTAAAACACTGTTAAATATTTAAATCGCACTAGTTGAGGAATTTATATGCGTATATATGCAGAAGAAAATTTGTATGTATCGATATGTGATAGTCGATATGATAAAATTTTGAAAACTCGTGACTAATTTCAAAATATCAACATTAATACAGTGTTTCTATTGATTAAATTTTATTTTATATGCAAAATATTGTTCAATGTTTGCATCGCTTCCCTTGCATATTTTAAATGTTTATATCTGCATAAACAAATTTGTATATACATATATGAGAAAGTCGATATAATAAAATTTTGAAAACTCATGACTATTTTCAAAATATCAACATTAATGTAGTGTGTATATTAAATAAATTTTATTTTATATACAAAACACTGTTCAATATTTGCACCGCTCCCGTTGCAGATTTTAGATGTTTATATCTGTAGAAACAAATTTTTATATAGATATATGAGAAAGTCAATGTGATAAAATTTTGGTAACTCATGACTATTTTCAAAAAATCAACATTAATATAGTGTGTCTATTAAATATATTTTTATGTTATATTTAAAACACCGTTAAATATTTAAACCACACTCGTTCAAGATTTTATATGCTTATGTATGCATAAGAAATTTTTTTTACCGATATGTGATCGTCGATATGATAAAATTTTGAAAACTCGTGACTATTTTCAAGATATCGACATTAAAGAGATAATGAGCTTTAATAAGGACGATTATGAAATTTTGTTGTACTTTGATTTTTATATATTGTTAGTAGATGTTAGTAGATATGAACATTATCCGTAATTAATTTTTGAAAAAACAAATAAATTAGTTTCATAGTTATTCGTGGAAATTGCTTACACTTGTGATGAACATTCTCTGTGATTAATTTTTTAAAAAACAAATAAATTAAATTTTGCAAAATGACTGTTATGCACATAAAATTAAGGAGATTATGAGTTTTAATAAGGACGATTATGAAATTTCGTTGTACTTCGATTTTTATATATTGTTAGTAGATAGATTAGTAGATGTTAGTAGATATGACCATTATTTGTAATTAATTAAAAACAAATAAATTAGTTTCATAGTTATCCGTAGAAATTTGTTACACTTGTGATAAACATTATCCGTAATTAATTTTTAAAAAACAAATAAATTAAATTTTGCACAATGACACACATAAAATTAAGGAGATTATGATTTTTAATAACGACGATTATGAAATTTTGCTCTACTTCGACTTTTATATATTGTTAGTAGACAATTACAAACAAACTTTGTAAAATTAAAAACCTAACAAACCAAGTTTTATTCCTCTTAAAAAAACAATTTTTATTCTATAATTTGGATTCCTTTTTGTGAAAATAAATATGATCAAATTTGATATTTTTTTAAATGAAGCAACTCAAATCCGTCCAGAGGCATGTTTAGAATCGTGTCTGTCATGGATTTCTCACTTCCCAGAACGAAATTAACGTGATTTTCACGAAACTGCAATTAATAGCATTAGTTGAATATGCATTCATGGGCTCTACTGCCGCAAAAATAAACACTTACTATATATATTTATGATTCAGCATAAATATATATGATATTTATTTGTTTTATTATAAGTATAAGACATTGTATTGATGAATGATATATGTATTGTTTTTAATTTTTAATAAGAGTTTTGTTTAATGTAATCTATTTACTTACTATTCACATGTTCTATACATAAATGATACTCTTACATTTTAATTTTTAGTTTGTTTTTTTTAAAGTATTTTTAGTTTGTTAAATATGCGGATGATCTCTTTTAAAAATATATTAGTTATTTTACCATATAATATATTTTTATTGTAATATAAATATATAACATTTGCCGATAAAAAATAAATCACTCGATTCAATGGTAATATTTTTTATCATTGAATTGAATTTTTTAAACGGACAATAAAAAACGAATCACATTCAATTTTAATATATTTATTTTTGGTACAATTCAATTTAATATTTAAATTGAAAAATTACGCACACAATTTTTTAAGTTTGTAAATTTTTTCAGATCAATCATTTAAATCATGAGAAACATTGATCGATTTTTAAATGTGTTAGACGTTAAATTTTATATGTGCCTTTATTTACTATGAGAGAATATTAAAATAAGTAAGTTAGTAGAATTATGAGTAACCGATATAGGGGTATTCAAGGAATAAATTTAAATTTATAAGAGTATTAAATAAAAATAACTATTTTCAATGTGTTTTTTTTATTTTTTTATAAAATAAATTTGTGTTTCTTGGTCTTTATTTTTTTTAAGGATTGATCTTGATTATTTATGTTTTTTGTTTCGTATAAAAAGGTAGGAGGAAGTATTAATTTGAGTGTACAATTAAAAAAAGATAATGAACATTATATTGAAAAGTGAAATGTGCCATTTATTTATTTATTTATTTATTTTATAAATGAATCACACATTGTAGGATGGGGAAGTATATACATATAATCGTCATGTTTAATTAATCATAAAGTTTTGTATCCAAACAAATGGCCTATTGTCCCAATGACACATCAACACTAATGGATTATTCACCAAGAAAGTTCGCAGGCAACGTAAATATATGCACCTGACAATAATATATATTTTTTACTTACATCTAATTAAATTATATCATTTTCACAATACTTATATGTTGATGTGATTGAATCTACTTGTAAAAATATTTTTTTATCAATCTTGTTGGTTCAAATTATGGCCACGAGCTTTATCTTAAACTCTAATCGATCATCAAATTTTTTTCATCCACAAAATTCAAATTTGAGATCTTATTTAAAATATTCAAATTAAGTTTTACTCGGACGAACACAATATGGATAAAGTGTTAAATGTTTGGCAGCTAAAAGGACAATTATATGCAGGGGTTGAAGTTCGATCTCCGAACTTTTTACTTCTTTACATTTAAAATGTGTGAGCCCTAACTACAAAACTACTGACCTAAAAAAATGTTTGTGTTTTGTAAGTATAACTCAAATGATAAACAATCTGTAACACTCATAATAAGATTGCCTAGGATCTTACACGAGTATTAAAATTTCGTAGTGGATACATTAATTTACAATATAAAAGTTCATTCAAAATATTACATCACACTGTAATATTACAATCCAAAGTTTATACAACATCTCGAAAACATATACATCAGATGTACAATCCATATAATACAAATAACCATAACAAATAACAACAGCACGATCAGTCCGTAGCCTTCTCCTTACCCTTGTTGCGTGCTGATTGCGATCCTGCCTGTGAACCTGCACCAGAAGGAATGGGATGAGACATAATGTCTCAGTGAGCTCTACCCAACCTACTGTTTGGCAACCACAGGGAACCTAGGGTCGCCATGCCTACCTTGGCAATTTAGGGGAATTCTAGAATCGCCAAGTCTTATAACCTGCCTATGACTTTAACTATAACTTGCCTGTAACTGTAAACTTTCTGCGACTGTAACTATAACTATGAATCATAAAACAAATAAAGTGTTTTATGTTAGCTGTTAGCGTTGAACAAACAATTAATCTGAGTTCATTTTACGGAGGGCACCCCGGGTGGAGCAACCCCGAGATACGTCTCCCTATAAACCGGTGAAATTCCTATCATATCAGGCTAACACCGGACTCCCTATGAAACGTGTGGACAACCCTCTCGGAGAAGTCCCATCCGGCGAATCCCGGAGTCTGATGAACACGCCCTATGACTGTGAAACGTGCAAGCACGCCAATATCTTTGAATATTTCTTTAACTTTGACATATAATCATATAATCAGTACTATGATCGTATAACATTCCTACGACATATAACTTATAACCTATGATTCTTGGCTCATCGTTCTCATGAGTCACCTATGATTGATGGAGAACCAACACTATAAACATGTCTATAACTATGATTGACAAAACATTCATACTCTCATTGTTCTTAGACTCGCACATACTTAGTGAATGTAGGGACTTCACTTACAAAGAGATAATCCCATTACCAATCCCTATACATATCTATATAACTTAGGAGTATAAGTATACATCTCCTAATGCCATGCCTATTCCTCTTCCTACCCTAATTCCAAACCATAGCTCACGAACAAGAAGCTGGAAAAAGGGAAAATCGTAGCTCGATTTTCAAGGATCGGAGCACGATTTTTTTTCGTAAAATCCATGAAAAACAGGGCACAAAATCGTAGCCCGATGCCTAGAAATCGTAGTCCGATTTTGGCTTCAGCAACATTCATAATTTTGCTTCCTAGGCTAAACCAAACATCCCCAATCATCAAAACAGCTTATGGGAATAGATTTCCAAGACATATAAACAACTTATCACATAATAATTCATGTAATCACAAGCCAACAAGGGATTAAGACATGAATCTAGCAACTAGCTCTTAATACCATAACTTCAAAGCTTAAACAAAGTGGGTTTCTAAAACCCTCTAAGAGCTCACCTTAAACTCAAAAGATGTTTGCTAAGTTAGATTCCAAACCCTAGCTTGAAGCCCCACAATCTTTACTCAAGATAACTTCTAGTCCTTGGCTTTCCCTAGCTTCTTCTTGCTCCAAAATTCACCAACATAAGTTTACTTGTGTTAACTGCACAGATGCAAGTATTGTTTTTATATCGTTCCACAGGGATTAACGTGATATCATAAACCGTTCAACGTCGATTATCGTCTTAAGTTAGGGTTTAACCTTGTTTTATACTACACTACTCAACATTTTAAAAACATAATGAATAAATAGCAGAGTAATAGGACATAGAAGGCGTGAGGATTAACGTTCATCAATCAAACATCGTTTATATTCGATTGATCATAAATACGGATTCTAGCTTTTTCTTATATATGACATTATTACGTATTGCTCAACAACATCATTGATTTCCCAAATGACGTCGTGAGATCGATTGTATCGTTTAATCGATGATTTCTCAATCTATTAAACGATTCAAAAGCTTTACGATCCAATACTATAATGTAATTATCAAAACCAAATCCCATTTCTAGAATTTCTTATCTTGATAGAATATCATTCTAAACCTAGATTCAAAAGTCTTTTTCAACAACATTTAAATCAAATATAAGATTGAAAAGCAAGAAGAAATTCAATGGTATATAAAAATGCTAGAATCATATATTTAATAACCAAAAGTTTACAACATGGAATGATTGATTACCTATTAATCCCAACAAAGGAGATTAGTTGATCATTGTCATGACAACTATTGCAAAACAAGAAAGGAAGATGAAGATATATTAGAGCTTGATGTCTCAAAGCTTCTTAATGTCTTCTTCAATCCAAATCAATTTGCTATTTGAAGTTTTTCTCCTTCTATGCCTATTCTCTCTCTTAGATAACAAGTATTTTTAGCTCTGGAAAATATAAAATCTGATAAAAAACTATATATCTAAAAAATGAGCTTCAAAATCTATTTATATGCTGAGAAAATGCTCGCTCGCTACAAGCGACCAGCCTGTCGCTTGTAGCGAGGAAGTCAACTGGCCAATCCAAGAGCTCCACGTCATCCATCAGCATTAAACCGCCCTCTGGTCGCTGTAGCGACAAGGTCTGTCGCTACAAGCGATGGATCATTGAAATTCCCTGCCTAGGCTCGCTTCAAGCGTCCAGTTCATCGCTTCAAGCGATGAACTCTTGATAATCCCTGCCTAAGCTCGCTTCTAGCGATGGAAGCTGCGCTTCAAGCGATGAAAACCTGGAAATCCCTGCCTATCCTCGCTACTAGCGATGGCTTCTGCGCTTGTAGCGATGGCATCAAGAAAAGCTTCATTCTTTTGCATCAATCAGGTCCAAGCATGTATTTCCTGCATAATCACATGGGGTAAGGCTTAGGATCACAATTATTGCATTTTTAACACAAATATGCTCTAATCCTAAGGTAACTTGTACAACAAGTAATCATAAGTGCCCTAAAATGTATCAAAATATAACAACTTTTAGGCACTTATCAACTTGCCACACAAGAGTTTAGGGAAGAATTACTAGGTTAAGGGATGATGATGGTGAAGTGAAGATGGATTAAGAGTGAGTGAGTGAGTGGGCGAAATGAGAGAGAAGGAGAGAGCAATTTTTCTGATTTTGGAGTATGAGAGAAATGAGTAGAAAACTCAACAATTTCATATTTATCCATTTGCCCATTAGCCCTTAATTACAACTATGCCACTCCTCTTAATTACAACCTTGCCATTGCTTGCTCATGAAGTTTCTAACACGTTTAAATGATACATCTAAGCGGGATATTACACAATCCAAAACCATTTTATAATGTGACACGCATGTTCACATTCATAATTCCTCATTTTTATTTTTTCAGCATTTAGTGTGTTTAAGTTTCGTTGAGAGACTTTTAAAAGATGAAAAAGTTCTAACCATTTTTTATACGATGAGTGCCGAGAACTCTCTTTCTAACGCTATTTAACACGTATCTTATTATATGAAATTAATGTGGATCTCATACTTTAGATATATGTCATACATAAAATGGTAGGATCTACATTGATTTTATTTAACGAATGATTGAGTATTAGAGAGATATGTCAAAGATGAAAACTTTAGGAAGACATGGTTTGATGTGTTATTGAACTAAAAAGGTGTCAATTTGGACGTGTAATAAGCAGGCAAACCCAAAGGGATAAGATAATTAGAAGAAAAAAAATAATCAAAAAGGTTAATTAATACATTGAAATAAATTATGTGTTATGAGTATGAAAAATGGAAGACCACCCACATTAATAACAGCTAAACAAACAAACATCACATAAACAAAAGAGAGAAAAAAGTGGAAGAGAGAGTGTCTCATAATACACCACAAACAAAATACTTCACATCCAAGCAATTTCCTACCTAGTAGTTACTTAAAACAAAACAAAAAAATTAAAAATACCCATTTCATTTGTGATTCTCAAAACATCAAGAAAATCAATAAAGTTTTGATTTTTCCATCTGGGTCTTGTGTTTTGTTGGTGAATCTGATCAAAGAAAAAAGTGGGTGATGTCGTGTTCTTCTTCATCAGGATCGGAGGAAGATGATGAGGGCTTTGAGTCCTATCGGAAAGGTGGCTACCATGCCGTTAGAGTCGCCGATCAATTCGCCGGTGGGAGGTATATTGCTCAGAGGAAACTTGGTTGGGGTCAATTCTCCACCGTTTGGCTTGCTTATGATACTACAACCTCTGTATGTTCTTAAACTTTTGTTTTCAATTCAGCCCATTTTTTGTTTTTCATGATTTTCACATGTGATTCATGTTTTTGATTCGAAAGGTTTTTTTTGTTATGTTTTATGTATGATTCTTAGGTGAAATTTGTTTGATTTTTATGTCTATGATATTTTTTTTTTGTGTGTGCGTGACTGAATGGATATGGATCTAATTCAGATTGTTTTATTTATTGATATTTTGATTTTTTTTTTTACTTCTTTTGTTACATGTGTGTTGCAATTACAAATTCTGAAAATTCCTTTTTTTGTTGGAATTGGAATAGCTGAAAATGGGTGCAATGGTCCTCACAAAATGTGGCCTTATGTTACCTTGTTTTTGTCCTTATCCAGAAAGGCAATAAATGTGTCTGGTTGAACTGGTTCATAGTGTGGTTTTTTATTGTTGTGTATTATGATCCTCCTTGACAACCGTGATAGACTTATGTTTATGGTCCTTGTCTTTTATATCAAATATATCACATGTACATGTGCTAGTATGTTTGTTGGTTGGAAGTATATGGAATGAAAATAATTGTCCTTCTCAAGTTAATTTCTGATGTAGTAGTTTTTTTCACCGTTAGGATTTAGGAGCCTTTTTATGGACTCAAGACTTGTGATACAATAAATGGCATGAGTTAATGTAGGATCTTTTTAGTGTTTGAATATTAAAAACATAAACAGATTAAAAGAACGAATAACTTAAGAAGATAAATGGGAGAAACTTTACTTATATTTAGCAACGCTGTGGTAACATTTGGTAGACATATTAGAATGGAATGAAACAAAATACTTGGGGTACTATATTATGTTTGGATACACTTCAATACCACTTCCCAACGCAAGTTGGCCGTGATTTTTGAGAAGCTGCAACTTGTAGCTTTGAAGTGGATGCGAGTTTAACTCCTCCCACCGCAGAAACAAACAGGCTATTGGTGCAAATTAACAAATGGGACACGGAGTAAAAGTGTAAAACAAGTGGCCACTTAGAATATGGAACCATAGAGAACAAAACAGAACAATTGGTCTGTTTTATTTGGGTGCTATAGAATACTTACGTCACTCTTCATTAATCTAATCAGGATGGTTCCATATTAAAACAACTGTCTCCTGGCCCTGTTGCTAAGAATAATATCCAAGTTCATCGTTTGTTCATGTATTTATGTTTGATTTCAAAAATATTCTATATGGGTAAACAATTATGGTGCATGTATTGCTTTGTGTTTGCCCAACCAGTGATAATTTTTAAAATTATTTTTGCACACCACTAATATCTTTTTCTAATTTTATGATTGTTGTTTTCAGTCATACGTTGCTCTCAAAATCCAGAAAAGTGCGGCCGAGTTTGTTCAGGCCGCCCTTCATGAGATCAACGTTCTTTCATCCATTGCTGATGGGGACCCATCGAATTCAAAGTTTGTTGTCCAATTGATTGATAACTTTAAGCACACAGGTCCAAATGGGCAGCACCATTGCATGGTCCTTGAGTTTCTTGGTGACAGCTTGCTTCGTTTGATCAAATATAGCCATTACAAAGGTCTTCCACTGAATAAAGTTAGAGAGATTTGTAAATACATTTTGATTGGTTTGGATTACTTGCATAGTGAACTTGGTATAATCCACACGGACTTAAAGCCTGAAAACATTCTTCTATTTTCAACTATTGATCCTTCCAAAGACCCTTTTAGATCCGGACTCTCCCCAATTTTAGAACGGACTGAGGGAAACACAAACGGTGGACTTACAAGTCTTATTGAGAAAAGGCTGAAGAGAAGAGCAAAGCGTGCAGTTGCTAAAATATCGGGAAGAACAGCTTCAATTGAAGGAAGAGGAGAAGCTGCAAAGTCTAGTAGAAATATCGATGGGATTGATGTGAGATGCAAGATTGTCGATTTTGGAAATGCGTGTTGGGCTGATAACAAGTTTGCAGAAGAAATACAGACAAGGCAGTATAGAGCCCCTGAGGTTATACTGAAGTCCGGTTATTCCTTCTCTGTAGACATGTGGTCTTTTGCTTGCATTGCTTTTGAGCTTGCCACTGGAGATATGTTATTTACACCCAAAGGTGGTGGACAAGGTTATAGTGAGGATGAGGTATGATGATTTTTCTAGTAAACTGCTGTGGTTTAAATTTTCTACCATGAACTGTTTAGCTTAGGTTTCCTTGTATTACTGAAAGACAAAACTGGATTATATAAATTTGATTTAATAATTTGGTTAATGAGTTTTCAGAGGTTTAATATGTGAAAAAACTGGTTTAATTAGCTCAATTACATCATTAATAAAAAGAGACACAGGGACATATTTCATTGAATCAGCTTGTAATACTAATGCATAATACACACTAGTTTAAATGTCAAATTAGTTGACAAACTTTCTACAAATTCTGATATGTACGTTTTCATTTTGACTTAAGAAAATAGTTTTAATAGTGTGAGAAGTGTGAGGGATATCAGATTTTACTTCTATTCACTGTTTTATATATTTATGATTCTTTTATTGCCCAGGTGAGGAAGGTACTAAATAATCTGTGTCCTGGTTTTGAACAATTTCTCGTCGTTTTTATTTCCCTAAAAGATAGAGTTTTTATGATCACAGAGAATGAAATTCAAAGTTTCATGCTAGTGATCTATCGTTGATAACTCTTAAATTGTTGTATGCAAAAGGCTATATATATTGTATCCTTTATTCTTTTTATGATCATGTTGAAGGGAAAATGGTCAAGATATATTTGTTTGCATCGAGTTCCATGCTATTTCTATAGAACCTATAAAAACTTATATTATTAGTTACTGGAATAATAAAAATGTCCATTGTGCCGATTTCAGGATCATCTTGCCTTGATGATGGAACTCCTCGGAAAGATGCCCCGGAAGGTGAGTACACTCCCACTTTCGGCATGTTTTATTTCTAAAATAAATATTGTGGCATATCTAATACTTGTGGATTGCAGATTGCTATTGGTGGAGCTCAATCCAAGGATTACTTTGACCGGCATGGTGATCTGAAAAGGATTCGAAGGCTAAAATTTTGGCCACTTGACAAATTGTTGATTGATAGATATAAATTTTCAGTGAATGATGCTCAAGAGTTTTCAGAATTTCTTTTGCCACTTTTTGATTTCGCCCCAGAAAAACGACCAACTGCACGACAGTACCTGCAACACCCCTGGCTGAACTGCAAGGAATCAGCACCAAATGAAATGAGAAATGAATCTACTGTCGAAAAGGTTAATGTTGGTATGAGCAACCTTCAAATCAAGGTAGGAAAGTGAAGGTTGTAATACGTGTTCTGACAAGGCATTTACCACAATCAAAGAATCTGGACCGTTAGATCGAAACAAAGCCGGATGACATTCCGATCTTAATCTGATGGTTTGAATTGTTTGATTGAGACAAATGCGGGTCTGACTGCAAGGAATCCTAATCCGTGTTTTGACATAGTCAAAATCACAACTTTAACATGAATGACTATAGTATTGATTGTGATTTATTTTTGCTTTATTCAATTTTAGCAACATTCTTTGTATTGGATTATTAACTGCAGAGATGTAAATTAGTACAGAATTTTGTTCATGCAGAGATATCTGACAACAGAATTTTCGTGTATATTATTCACATGTTGTAACTTGTTACATTCATCCAAGTCTAGTCTTATGTTTTCCTTTTTATTGATTTTAGTATGTTCACATTTTAAGTGATGTTTCACCAAATCTGAGACACTTTGTTAACAATTTGGAGTCATTAACCTATTTTTAGAGTTTTGGGAAACTGATTCCCGGACTCCAGTGCGAAAATCTGCACGCGGCGCCATAGTGTGACGACATTATTGCATGTATATTCCATTGATATTGTGTCGAGTCTAGGTTGATCCGCCCCGACATTGCAATGAGACGCCATGCAGTTTTGCATGGCTGGTGACATGACTCTTTGAACTTGCTTAAACCAGCTCACCACACCACACAGTGTGGCCCCTTTGAGATATCCGTATAACCTGCTAGTCTCTAGCATTCGTTCTATTCTTCAAGGTCTATTGGCACTATTATATACGTTCCTGGTCCTGGATCATATAGGTGACAGGAAGGACCAACTCGATTCATTATGTGAAAATAAAGAACAAATTTGACTCAAAAAAGGTTAAGGATAAATTTGCACGTCATAAATAAGTTAAGGATTTTTGGATTCACTAAAGGGTTTTTTTGGATTACATGGAAAGAGACTGGCTTGAAAAACTCTAAGTCAACTCTAATAGGAAATTTTTTCAAAAGTTTTAGTATGTTAACTTATGTTAAAAATTTAAAGTACAACACATCATCTCTAAGTCAACAACGACACACATTTATTCTCCTAACCAATTCAATAGAAAAACCGTAAATCGAACGAACCGAAACCGCAAAAAACCGTATTTGGTTTGAATGTATTCGAATAATTTTTTTACTCAACATCATGGTTTGATTTGGTTTTCGGTTTTTATTGTATTAACCGAACCAAACCAAACTAACCTGCAACATAAGAAAAACATTAATTAAACCTATGTCACCTAGACCAATACTTATATAAACTCAATGATTTTTTTTTTTTATAAAATGACATATTTTTTCTCTGGTAAAGTTTCTTTGTTTTTTATTTCAAAAATATATATTTATGTGCTACTAGAACTTTTAAAGAATGATAAAATCTTAGTTTTTTTGCATTTCTTACAGAATATGATTACTTTTTGTCCGCGTTTTCAATTTGGTCTATGTTGTTGGGAACATTGTTGGATGAAAATGAAATTGTAATGTTGGATGAAATTTAAAACATTGTTGAAAATATGTTGTGTTTTAGCTTTTTTACTTGATTTTAATGTTGAAAACAAAAAATTGTATTGTCTCAAAAAAAACGCACCAATCAATCCAACCCAAACCGCATTAGTTTGATTTGGTTTGGATTTTATTTTAAAGTCAATCAAACCAAACCAAACCGCATTCTTTTTTATCTTGCGGTTCGGATGATTTTATTGTCAAAATCAAACCAAACTGCACCGCGAACACCTCCAATCAACAGAACTCCTAACTAGGCAGCAAAGAATTTCAAAAACAAAAACTCACCCTCATGCCTCAAGTTAGTTAGAGTTTAGCAAATTAGTTAGTTAACTTGCAGCGCAAGTAACTTAAGTTAACTAGTTTATTTTAGAGTTTGTTACACTTTGTACATAAATACTCTATGCATTAGTTGTTGATGTACACAAGAATTATATTCACAACTCAATAAGATTTTTTTCTGTTATTTTCTCAAAATCGCTCAAATTCCACACTTCTCAATTTTCATATTCTTCTAGTTTGTTCTATCAAAGTTAACTCTCTTCAAACTAATCCCCTAGATTAGTTTTTAAGTCAATAAACTAAAGTTTCTTTGAATTCACTTCTGCGCCATAAACTTTTTTAACTTGATTTTACTCTCTTATACAAACTTTTTGATAACTTTCAATATTACACTTATCGATCTAAAACATTATCCACTACAAATATCTATAAATTTTTATCCATCTTAAATTGTAATATTTATTCAACCCATTGATGTCATAAAGGCTAACACATATTTGAATTTAACTACTTACATAAATACCTTTGAGGTTGTTTGAAAGAGTTCATGAATGCCTATAAATTAATTTCAACTTATTTACATAAACTCTTCAGAAAAGTTTATGAAAACAATTTATAATTTATATGAAAATAATTTGATATTAATTTTTTTATTTACTCTAAAAACAGCTTATACATAAACACTTATGCACACATATACTAAAAGTGCTGAATTAAATTATTTATGCAAACATGGCCTTGTGAATACAGTTAACCACTTAACCGACACACATTGCTTTTGCAAGTTTCAGTTTGAATCAACCGCCATTATTCGTGAAGCTTCCTAAACGTCGACGTTTCAATCGGAAACCCTAGAATCCCTTCTCATTCATCGCGATCGTGGCAGCGAAGCTTGATGGCGACGATAAGACCTTTACCGGAATCTGTTCGTAGCTCAATTCGTTCTGCATTTTCATTGTTCGACTTCACAAGAATCGTTGAGGAACTTGTTTACAATAGCCTCGATGCTCGCGCTACAAAGGTATCTCCATTTTTTTCAATGTTTTCGTAATCGTAGCAACGTTATAGAGTGAGAAATGAAAATTGCCATTAACTGTGTGTTGTTTGTTTTAGGTTTCAGTGTTTGTTGATATTGGGAGTTGCTACTTGAAAGTAGTTGATGATGGTAATTTATTGTTTTAGAAATGTATATTTATCATTGAAGCACCGACACCGGATACCGGACATAACACTGATACTGACAAGTTGACCGGTAATTATTTTAGAAAATAGAGTAATTGAATGCAATCACTTGTGCCACACTAGATACGCCTTCAATCTGTAGTGTCAGTGCTACATAGATATTTATATTTGCACGGTCAAAATTTGTAACTAAGTTTTGGTTTTTGACTATCTGTATGGTTTCGATGAATGGATTTGTAGGAGGTGGGATTACTCGAGATGGACTGGAATTGGTGGGAGAAAGATATGGTTTGTACATTTTTCCTTTTTGGTTCTTTATCTTCTACATTGTGTGTGGACCTGTTGCCGGTTAATTCGTGTGAATCTGTGATCATTTTGATATGCCCGCATGTTCCTTTTCTTGTTGGTTGTTTTCTGAATGCAGCAGTCTCGGGCAGTATTTTTTATTTATTTTTTCCATTAAAATAAGTCTGCTGGAAGATATGTGGTGTTTAAAGGGCAATCGAAAGACATTTACATTGTTTTTTAAGATTTTTCTACTTACTAATGGCCATAGTTACTACATAAAGTTGTCTTTATATGGTGTGCCATATGACTAAGTGCGTGTTTGAAGACTTTAATGGAATCTGCTGTCCCTAAACTCTAAATATTATTTAGTAAAGGTAACTGGGTGGATACAGTTTGTTGCTATGCATAAAGCTTGATATCTAAAATGCAACAACGAGTGGGTTTCTATTAGGTGTTTATATTTCATGAATTATGTTTCCTTGCTGCCATTGATTATGGTGTATGCATATTTGTCAAGCAGCTACATCAAAATTTCTTAATTTGGCGGACCTGAATGCTACGAGTGGAAACTTTGGTTTTCGTGGTGAAGCTTTAGCTTCCATATCTGAAGTCTCTTTGTTGGAAATAGTGACAAGAGCTTATGGACGGCCAAATGGATATAGAAAAGTATTGAAGGCAGGGATGACTTCTGATGTTTTATTCTAGCAGACTAATCATAATATTGCTGCTATTGATGCAAAGTTTGATATTTTTATTTATTGACTGCAGGGGTGCAAGTGTATATATCTTGGTATTGATGATGATAGAAAGGAAGTAGGCACAACAGGTGATAATTTTGACTAATCTGACAGTTGCATAGTTCTTGTTTCATTGTTTGACTAGGATGACACCAATTAATGCATAGATGCCATTCATTTTTCCTAAATTTACATGCTGTTGCATGAGATTTAGGTAGTGTTTGATAGATTGATTAGAATATGGTGTAGTATAATATATGGAGTCTGTTATGTATTTGGTGCATATTAAAAGGGGAATAGAATAGAGTATAATGTAAGGAAAGTGATGCATTTTGGTTCCTGAAAGGGTGGAATGAAAGAGTTCTGTTTTGTTCGCATACCAAACACTACTTTAGAGTCATGGAAAACCTACAGAATCATTAATTTTTTACTTTCATTTGAGCTAATTAGGATATCAAGATAGTTATTCTGTGTTTTGTGGCTCTTTCATTTAGGGTCTAATTATTATATGCTTTTGGTCTTTTGACTTATACTTTTTTTTGGTAGTTCTTTTGACTTTCACTTTATAGATTGCTAGATTAGATAATTTTTAATTTGTCTTCTTCCTGCACTTGATACTCAATCTTAAATTTGACTTTTAGTTATATTATTTGCTCTAATAATCTCTCTTCTACACCGGGCAATCCGCAATACATGTTCCATATTCATTGCATTTATGCGACTAGAAAATTCTGTCTTGATGATGACTACTTTTATCTGGTTTACTTAATACAATTAATGCCTTTCAGTCATTGTCAGTGAAATATTCTACAACCAACCAGTTCGGAGGAAACAAATCCAATCCAGGTTACTTTTCTCTTGACCACTGTACAAGTGATATGTTTTCTGAAGTCATAGTTATTTTGTATGGAAACTATGTCTCCTTTACAAACATTTGGGATTGACTGATGAATTCCGTCTCTGAATTGGAAGCCCCAATAAGGTACTTCAATCAATCAAGAAATGTGTGATGCAGCTTGCACTCGTGTGCCCAAATATTTCCTTCAAAGTTGTTGATATTGAAAGGTATCTTCTCTGCAAAACTTCAGGTTGCATCTTTCTTTTGTTGTTTTGTAACACTTTTTATACCTTACATGTAGAGAATATGAACTTTTCTGCTCACATTCTGCTGCTTCTCCACTGTCACTTGTAACCACTGGCTTTGGGGTGGAGGTCACAAACTCTCTCCATGAATTAGAAGTTGAAAACGATATCATAAAGCTTGCTGGATACATATCAGGTCCTTGCAATACCCTGGATATGAAGGTGATTCATATTTCTAATGCAAAAAGTCAATCACCTATCTCATCTCATCGTAACTTCTGGGTTGGTTCTTCTCTGTCTCATCGCCTAACTTTTGGTGTGTTTATATATTTGCTTTGCAGGCCTTACAGTATCTCTGTATCCATGTGACAATATATGAATATATATTGTAATTGTAATAATAGTACAAAATGGATTTGTTGAGGCTTGAAAAAGAATCAAATGATATAAACATTTGTTCCTTGACTTTAACGTGGTTAGATATCAACTCCCAGTTCGTTTGCAAGGGACCTGTTCATAAGCTTTTAAGTCAATTGGCTATTAGGTTTGAGCATCGTAACTCGTGGAGTGCTGATGATGAATGCCAAAACAAAAAGAGAGGCAGATTTCAACCATGCCCGGCATATATCTTGAATTTAAGGTGCCCCCGCTCTTTATATGTTTTGAGCTTTGAGCCGTCAAAAACTTATGTTGAATTCAAGGTAGTCTCCTGGTTTTTCTCTTAACGACCCCTATATTATCTTATTAGTAATTTTGATTTTGTGCTGTATAATTGTTTTCTTAATGTCCATAAACGATTTTTGTATGGTACACGACTGGTTATGAGAACATAGAAGGGAAGTGCAAAAGATTTAAACATAACTATAAGTTCCAAGGATAACTTCGGGTCCTTCTCTAGATTCCATTTATGCGCTTGAAGTAGTATTGTGGTATATATTTTTTGTGGATGATATTGCCTTAATTGGAAAATCGGGAAGGACTGAGAAGTTAGAGACATGGACTCATGGAGCCAAGTCATGTCACACATGATTTCATTTTAAGAAGAAATAGAAGCATAAAACAAAGTATATGGAATACAAATTTAGCATGAGAGGCACAAATTCTTGCAGAGGTAAAATATGGAGAGCATACAATAATACTTTGGGTCCATCGGTACAAAGTGATAGGGAGATAGAGGAAATGTCAACCATAGGAACCAAGCAAATAAAAAAGAGAATGCTTTGGGTGTGATCTATACCACACTTACTTAAAGGAAAATTTACCACACAGTTACAAGACCTGTAATGTCTTATGGAATTAAAGTTGAGCAGTAGAGACTAAAAAAAGAGAGAAGATAACTTGGTATCTCAAATATGAGAATATTACATGGATGAGTGCTTGCACAAAACAAAATAGAATTAGAAATATGATTAGAGAGAAGATTGGGATAGCTCCCATTGTAGAAAAGATGATGGAATCTGGTCTTAGGTAGTTTAAGCATGTGTGAAGAAATGTTGGTAAAGAAGGTTGAAAAGATATAAGATAGTTCAATAGTTAGAAGTAGAGGGAGATCAAAGAAGACTATTGGTCAAATCATTAGGAGATTATTAGAGATATATAGTCTATCTTTGGACCAAATACATGACAAGATTTTATGGCGTCAATTAATCCATGTAGACAGACGACCTCATTTAGTGGGAAAATGTTTGGGTCTTGGAGTTCTAGTTTAGTTTCTAGCCTATATAATACTACATGTAATCTGGTTGGTGTAAATAAACGCCAACAAGGAACGGTTAGCAGAGATTTGAAGTTTCTTACACATGTTATAGTTTCAGTATGAGTTATTTTATCACAGCCCTGCATCCTACACAAATTTGATTGTTTGCTTTTTCCCCAACTTCCAAGGATTGGGATCCAATACTAAACTTCATTGAAAAGGTCATCAAACAGTTCTGGGAGGGAATCATAGCTTGTGGTATACCCTCTCACTGCATCTTATTGATAATATATATAAGTACAAAGAATTACTGATTTTTATGCTTTTATTAATCTCTGAGATGCTTGCAGGAGATTCCTCCAACAAAGCCACTTATATGGTTCAAGAAGATCAACGTGAGAAAGTTGATGCCACCATTTCAGCAGAAGCAGGTAAAATTTCTAATTTGGTGATCAAGTAATATCCTTCCATTACTCTGATTAAGTCTGATAAATTCTGATCAAGTAACATACTTATTGTTGGAAAATATTACTAGAATAGCAATTGTATAAATGCTACGTCGGCTACAGTAGATCATGTTAGTTTGGTTTCTCTTTTAACATTTGAAGATTGTTGTTAAATATCTTTCATGCAGATATATCAAAGTTTGGAAGCCAAAATCATAAGGATTGTTTAGACCTCTTCTTTTCCACTTCAGACAAGCTAAATGAAGATGACAATCATCAGTGCTACAGGGAGGATGTGATAACCTCTGTTGATTACTTACATCGAGGGACCAAGATCTTCAAAGAGAAACAAAATAAGGGAGGCCATCTTTGTCAGACCGGTTATTCTGGCAATTTACTGGATGTTTCTTATGCCAAAAGCATGTCCACCATTATGAAAAAGAGTAACAGTTTTTTGACGTATGATAACAATGATTTATTGCAAGGAGTTCACTTTTTGGATGGTATGTGTCCTGCTGCCGAAAGTTTCTATGATAATATTCCTTCTTATGCGAGAAGTTATTCACGTGGAAGAAAATTAAATGAAGAAGATGCTGGCGTGATCTGTGAATCATTTGAAGGTTATGAATGCCATGGGTTCGGTTATGATGTAGAGATTGGTGGGAATTTTCAAGAGCCTTTTCTAAAGAGCTGCTCTACACAGAAAGGTAGTATCCTGAACGAGAAGACTTTGCTTGTAAATGATGAACTTCAACTCCAAACAGATAGCTTTTGGAGTAAGCAAAACCTAGGGGAGGATTTTTGCAGCGGTAGTAAGGATTTATACACCCGTCCCTGTGTAGAAGTTGCAAAAAAATTAAAGATGTCTGAAGATTCTGATTTTCTCGTAAAAGCATGGCCTGAAGAAAATTGTCTCCCTCTAGATTCATGGTATTCAGCAACACAAATAGGTAACTCTGGTTCTGATAATCGGTTATCAAACTCTGAATGGCATCATGTCTATCAAGAATCCACATCTCGAGCTACTGCATTGAGTGTTTATCATACCAATGATATTAATGATCTTGGAGGATCATCTAGATGCTATAAAAGGATTCCTCGTACACCAATTTTTGATGACAAAGAAAATGGGAACATTTTCAGCTACGATCTTGGAGGAGCATCTAGATGCAGTATTACACATATTTTTGACGACGAAGACAATGGGCACAACTTCAGTTATGACATGTCAAGGGATGCTAACCAGGATCCCTGCACCTCAAGTTTTGCAAATAGTGGATTTAGTTTTGATGGTGCTGTTGATTGTAAAGAAATATTCAACAGATTGGTTGACTGGCCTGATTTCCATGATACACATTTCACAAAAAGGTTGGATATTTTAAATGAGGAGCCAGACTGCCTATTACCTGAGTCATGTGTTAGAAAATGTAATAGACCCAACATTATAAAAGGCGAAAGGGATCTTTTTAGGCACCCAACTTTGGAAAAGACTCGTGTAAGATCTAAAAGAAGCTTCTCAGCTCCTCCATTTCATAGAAGTAGAAGGAGGTTTTTCTCTTTAAATCAGCCTCCTGAAATGGTAGCTAAAAGACCTAGTGGTCTAGCATCCGACCCTGCTTCCAATCTTCTAGGTTTTTCATTTTTTTTCTTTGCATTTACACCTTCTGCTCCCTTTTTTTAATGTAACATCATATTCAATAAATGCTTTTGAATCTGCAGAAGCAAGTGATTTTAAATATTCTCAACATCCTCCTGATGCTCTTATCCCCAACAATGAAGATCTATTGGAAAATCTTAAGTACAGTATTATTATGTTATTGATCCTTACTTAAGCTGATGAACTGTTGGGAATAATTTCTAACTGACTCTTTGTGGTTTTTTCCCCTGATCATAGAACTAATGTGAAACGGAGTTCAGAGGTTTTGGGGGCTACACAGGTTAATGACGCTGTTGAGATTGAAGGCTTTGAAAGTTTCAATGTTCAACAGAATGATCCATTCAGGGGTGAGTTCAATGTGTTGGCAAAACTTTAGTCTCATAAGTCTTGTCCAACAATATTACCTAACTTGAAATAGTTTTTGCACTGAACCATGTCAAATATTGACCTGGTTTGGATTCGGAGTGAGTTGAAAGGGATCAATGTCATATTAGATGTCTTATCTCTAGATGTGATCTTGAGCAACTATTTAACTCTAAAATAAGATGTTTCTTTACAATTAAGTTCTTTATGCATTGTAAAACTGGGTATTTCTCTTTGTTACAAAATCTGCCAAAAATTGTTCCTTGCATTTTCTATTATCTTCTGTGCTGAAGAAGTTTATGGTCAATCTAATTGGACTGTGATTTATTTTTTTTCATGTTTATATGATCAATAAATGAACACTTAAAAAGATTTGTTGTATCATTCACCTAATAATTTGCTGTCAAACTATCATTTATTTCAGACTTGATATCTAGGGAAGTGCAAGATTCCGTAGATTATGGGACTAAATGGAGGAGCTGCGCACCTCAAACTCCAGTAATGTTGTCGGTCTTTTTTGAGGAAATAATGTTGTCAATTTTTTAGACACATATTATATTACATAGGAGACATTCATTTGTATGTAGGATACTTTGATCTGACTAGGATTACAATCTTTGTGCAGAAGAATGATAAAATTGATATTCAAAGTCAAAATAATATTCTTGACATCTCTTCTGGATTCTTGCATCTTGCTGGAGATTCACTGATCCCTGATACCATCAGTAAGAAATGCCTCGAGGATGCCAAAGTTCTTCATCAGGTGGATAAGAAATTCATTCCAATCGTGGCTGGCAGAACCCTTGCTGTTATTGACCAGGTCTGTTGTTGGACATCATTGCATTTTGGTTGAATTTCTGTCCTAGTTAAAATGCATAGGATTTAAGGATATTTACTATGACACATCATTACAAGGACATAACATAACAGATAGTTACAAATTAATTTTCTGAATGACCCATGCAGCTAAGCCCTCCTGGTTAGTCTCTTTGTTGCATCTGTATAGTACAATTCAACATGCACAGTGACTCAAAGCACAACCCACAATTTATTTTTTTATCACGCTCTCCTTTCAAGCAGGCATAGTGTACTCTACTCCTGACACAAACCCACGACATCTTTCCTCAAACACCCCTTGCCTCTACCATACAGACACATTGGGTTGTATCTTCTTCCTCGCCTCCTGGACTTCCCAGCATGTCTTAGATCATTACTTTAAGAACCTTCAGAAACGCCTGCTAAGTGCTTAGACACACACACACACACACGTGTATTCTCCTGACCAGTGAGAACCGAGAATCCCCCTTCAGGGAAGTTGGATGTTTAACATTTTGATTGTACTTTTTTTCACAGCATGCTGGAGACGAAAGAATCAGACTGGAAGACTTGCGTCAAAAGGTAAACTGCTTGCGTTTAGTATGGCATAAATACTATTTCTCCAGTATAACTCACCAAACTAGTTGAATATTTAGGTATTATCTGGAGAAGCAAAAGCAATATCCTATCTAGATGCTGAACAGGAGCTGGTATGCATCCCATCATATGCAATTATGCATTACAGGATTTAATGTAAATGTCAAATGTGAAATGTTTTTTGAGTCTTGATTTTTGAAACTGTTGGAAAGATGCTTCATGCAGGTACTGCCAGAGATTGGTTATCAACTACTTCATAGTTACAGGGAACAGATTAGAGATTGGGGCTGGATATGTAACATTCATACTCAAAATTCTGAATCCTTTAGAAGGTATATCTCATAGGCTGTCTTACTCATACGGTGTTTGAAATAGTCATGAGATAATTAATGTTTCAGTATTGCAGAGTCTTTGATTATCTTGTAATGAATCAAGATTCTGTGATTTCCATAACTTCACCATCCATGCATCACAAAATCGTATAAGATTCTACTTATGAAACTATATCTCAGGCTCAAATTAGATTATATAGAAAAACAGATGCCAAATCCATTCAATTTATTATTCTGGCTTCTTTGATTGTTTTGACTATCTTTGCAGGAATTTGGATCTTCTCAACAGACAACAAATGACAATCGCTCTTGTTGCGGTCGGCACTCTATCTTTTTACGTTTGTTATCAACAGTTTTCTTTTAAATATATGTGTCATGCTTTTGCTTTTCATATTACTGATGTTAATTATTTACTTTTAGGTACCATGTATTTTAGGTGTCAATTTAAACGATGTTGATCTTTTAGAGTTTCTTCAGCAGGTTACAACCTTGATTAAAGCCTTTTTCTTATCTTCAATTTATCATCGTTTAATAATTGGACATCTTTTGCATTTTTAACTTTGAAATTATCTTTACCTTCAGCTAGCTGATACTGACGGATCATCAACAATGCCACCCTCGGTTGTACGACTCCTAAATTCGAAATCGTGCAGAGGTATATGCCTAATCTTACTAGCTACAACCACTTGCGCTCAGTAGTTTGGAAAGCTTTGATCTTACCATGCACAAAAATTCCCATCTTTTGGTAATTTGTTTATCCACATATTGCATTTTCCTTTAATTTTATAAATGCTTTTTTCTGAAGGTGCAATTATGTTTGGGGATTCATTGCTACCATCAGAATGCTCCCTTCTAGTTGAAGAGCTAAAGCATACATCCCTCTGTTTCCAGTGTGCTCATGGCAGACCAACCACTGTTCCTCTAGTCAACTTGGAGGCACTGCATAATCAAATAGCCAAGCTTGGACTGATGAATAAGAGCTCAAGTAACAAGTGGCATGGATTACAAAGACATGAAGTGTCTATTGATCGTGCAGTACAGCGTTTAAGTTCTGATAATAGTTGAGACTTCGGAAGAAACCATGGTTGTTACTTGCTGCTAATAGTGGAGAGATCAGTTCGACATTAATAATGCTTCACTGCTAAATCATTCTTTTTGATCTGACTGTACATAAAAAATAATAAAACAACTGACAACAATTGCTTACATGGATGTTAATGTAATACCATTTGATAAAGTTTTGTAATAACAATGGATCGAATGCAGACACTAAATCAGTCAATAATCAATATGCAATTTTGTTTGGCCCTTATTATCTGTGTAGCACAAACACAAATGCGTAACATCACAAATTAGCTATAGACCTGTTCAACGCACAGGTTATTATTATTACAGGTGCATAACTGCATATGAATTATAAATATACACAAAATAAAAAATGAGAAGAAAAGTATTTGGATTTGGAGTTTCTTAAATTGAAAAGAAAAATGGAACAAACAATTGTGGTGTAATTGTAAATCTAAAATATAGACAGCATCGGTATAAAATAAAACTTGGACACAATTTATTATGTACAATGAAATGTTTTGATAAATGAGACACAGTTCCATACAGAGTCAGGAGAGTAATCAATTTCAATGAAGATTTAAATAAAATTTTTATAATTTATCAATCGAAGAATTTCATATTTGAACTCAAATTGTGTGACCCAAATTGGTAGATACACTTAATTTTATTTTTGGCATGATTAAGATATGTTTTGCAGTTCAAAATACGTCAAATAGGATTACTTGTTCATTTAGTATGAACATTTGGTAGGATTAATGCTATCTTTTTCAGGGAATATTATCTTATTTTCGTGTCAAACTATCAATGTAATTGTTAAGAATCTTGGGATCAAAGAATTGAAGATGAACTTCATATGAGTAGTAGGCTTGATACAAAAGAAAACTCCTTGTGTTTCATTCTGAAAGATTGAATAAAAGATGGTAAAATGAATTTAAGGGGTGCTCATCTATAGAGTTACTAGAGCATTAACTAACTAACCTCCTAATTGCAAACTCTAACTACTGACAACCACATTTAACTAACTCTAGTTTTATTTCCAGAGACATTAAATCTTAGTTAAGTCCAATATTCTAATAGTAATTTCATGAAATAATTAATATAGTTTTTTGGAAATCGTTTATCTCTGTATCTTAGATTATCGTTTTGTATTGGTATCTGCAACTTAGAAATTAACTGAAAATTACTCTTAAAAAAATGAATATTAAAAAAATATGAAATTTATTTATTATAAGTTATATTGATTTATGATGTCCATTAAAATATTTTTTCAAAGTATTTTATATATTAACATTTGTTGTATAATATATCATTTGTTTATCAAATTCCAATTTATAACAACAAACCTATCCCTAAAAAAAACCAATCTATTTTATAACTTAGATATTCAGGACTTTTCAGAGTAATTTTTTCAATCTTTTGTGACACAGTAGTAGTTACATTATAATTTAAAATTTGAATACACTTCTGTGTAAATATTTCATATATATTAAAATGTATATCAAATATAATTCAGATAATATTACCAAAATCACAATTCAATTTAACGAATCATTCCTTTTACCAAGCATGTAGAGTCACATGTATGATGAGTATCAAGTATCAACATAATTAGTAAATAACAAACTTAACAGTGGACAAATACATCTGCCCCTATAGCTCAGTGGTAGAGCGCCAGTCTTGTAAACTGGAGGTCTGTAGTTCGATCCTGCATGGGGGCAGATTTTATTTTTGCTTTTAATTGTTTTTTTGTTACATATATTTTGTGTGTATAGAAAATTTCAGTTTTTGTATGCATTAGTATATGTTTCAAGTTTTTAATCGTCTGTCTCTTTGCTGTCAAAAAAGATGGGTCTCGTTGAACCAAGTCTAGCTCTCATTCCTTGTTTTAGTAGAAATCGTCAAGTAAACTTTGCCTAAAAAAATTAAGCTGAGATTCAAATTCAAATTCAAATTCTATCATTGGTAGGAACTCATTAACCATTGAATTAAATCACCTTTTTTTATTTCACTCATTAGCATAAAAATACAATAATTTAAATAAAAAAAGGCCTCAAATCAAAGTTTGATTTAGTCCTTAATATGTATTGGATGGGCCATGATAGTAAAATTTACAATTTGTCAAAAAATAATAGAAATTACACAATTTTATGTGGTTATTTTAAAAACCAACTAATTATTTGATTGTGTAAGAAAAAGAAAAACTTGTCAATAAAGCCAGTTTAAAAGTAAATGGCATAATTAGAAGAAGAAAAATAATCACATCAAAACTTAGTATGCCTATATGTATATATATATTTAGCAATTCATCTAAGGCTTAAATATGTAAATCGTTCATGTAAGTTCGCGTGTTTTTGTTTTCGTCCTTGTATCTTTTTTTGCTCTAAAACAAACCCTGTAAGTTATAAACGTTTTGCTTTTAGCCTCAAATCAAAGTTGTTTATGTTTGCAAACGGCTATGAAGACGAGAGAAGGAAAAGAACAAGAGAGAATGATTTCTAGAATTGAATTGGGGAAGATTAAAGATTATGCAATGAATTGAGAAAGATTTAAATGATTTCCAGAATTGAATGAAGAATATGAATTTTGGTTAAAAATTGAATGATTTATTTTTAGAATTGAATCAAGAATCTGAATTTTGGTTAGAAATAGAATGATTTTGAGAAACAGAGAAGGGGGTGGTGAGAAGATGTGTGCGTTTCTCGGATTTCCTCTTCTTCTTCCCCTTCTATTTTAATGATTTAAAATCCGAAAATTAACTTAAAATAATAAAAAATTCATTTCTAATTTATTAATTTATTTTCTAATTATTTAAATACATGTAAATGCCACATGTGACACAATTGTACGGTCATTGTGTGCCAAGTATGATGAAAATGTGCCAAATCATCCACAAATTGGGCTCATGGACTATTTTAAAAAACAATTTTTTTTGCAAGGACGTATTTCAAAAAAAAAAAATACAGGGACCAAAAGCCAAATATGTTATATTTGCAGGGACCTTTCATATATTTTAGCCTTAAATAAATTATGGGGGCGTTTGTTTGACGGTTGAAAATTTCATTCTTGGGAATAACCTTTTTTGGGAAATAATAATAGGCATCTTATTCCTGGGCATCTTAAAAAAATTGTGTTTGGTAAATAATTGTCAGATTCATGGAAATTATTTGTGATAGTTGGTATATGGGTAGTTATTTCAATTTTATTACTATTTACATGAGAACATTTTATTCCCTCCCACTTCCTTTGGGAATAAAATCATGGGTAAGTGGAAGTTATTATTTTCCTAGGAATTTTGTATTCTCGAGAGTTATTTTTTTAACTTTGTAGCAAACATAGGAATCTATAATTGCAACCTCCACATTCCTGGGAATAATTTTTTAAACCACGAAACAAACACACCCTATGTAATCAAACTGAGTATGACAAACAATTCTAAAGGAAATCAATTTTGTAAAGGTTGTTTCATTAAAATTGAGTTTAAAGAGAATGGCTGCGCAGTGGAGTAGAGTTTCCAAGCATGCCCTAAATCCAAATTGTGCATGTTCGTATCAATAACAGAACATTCACAAGAGAATAACAACTAAAACACATTTGCATATATAAGTTAGAATTAGAAAAACCTTAACAACTATAAACATCAAGAAATTAGCTGTTTTGAAAAAATAACCTAATTATTCACTTCACTCATGTACTCTATGTATTACCACAACTCAATGCCCTCTACATCACACACACTCACACACGAATACTTTATATGCACACATATTAATGCAATACTCCATCTACAAAACTAAATCAATTAGGCTGCTATAGTCTAATTTGTGTAATGATCATGTATAACCCTTGCTCCATTGTATGGAACTCTTTATTGTCATAATTTTCATGTAAAATGTTACTTCTCAGCGCAAATCCTTTGTGAGTTCTTCAACAAGATCATTAGTTATAAGACATTCTACATCTCTTTCCAATATATTGATCTCATCATTGATTATTCCAGACCAAGGGATTGAAGTCAAGTGTTGAGCCACCAAAGTATCAAGTGAATAGAGAGATATATCAGGTGAAGGATATAACGAAACGCGGATATTTTCCCATACTAACTTCAAGAGTTCCTTTCCTTGAGGGGGCGACAACATGGAAGAGTTGCATAATTTTTTTCTGAATCTAGAAAGTGTCAAAGGTGGTCCAAGAACAACTGAAAGTGATTCATTTAGCAAATCAAGCAAAATCTTGTGGTCTAGTTTGTTCTCACTTTGATCCTTCATAGAATTTTCATCATTCTCCTTGATCATTTTTTTATGTGATTCTTCCACTTCTTCAAAAACAGAATTTCCAATAGGCTTTGCATATGTATCTCCTCTTAACAAAGATTTATTCCAAGAACCAAAGTATAAACCAGAAGCAACAAGTAAATCTCTTATGTAAGATTCTGCTGGATCATTTATTTGCACCAACTCAGACTCAGAAGGTTTCTTGTTCATAGTGAAGTCCTCAACATCATCAGAATCAAGTTGATTGAGTTGTCTCCTTAGCTCTGCCAAATCAACAAGCAAGTAAATCTATCAGAAAAAAGTTTGAAAAGATATTTACTCTGCATTGAAAAAAGATTATTTGTAGATATAATTGCACATGAAGTAAAAACATAATAAAATATCATTAACCGCTTTTTCTTGAATCAAAACTATGGCATCATTGCTCAATGCTTGAAACTTAGAATTGTGGATCGTACCATTTAAACCAGAGCTGATGTCTCTGAAAACTTGTGGTACAGCAGTATCATCTCTTGAGGACAAATCGGGAGTTGATATTGGACTTAAATATTCGGTTCGCCTCCAAAAGTCTTCATGAACACTGCTGCACACAGATGCAGGACTAGGAGGTACCTCAGTGTAGTTCTCCTAAAGAGCATATAGCAGAAAATCAAATGATTTTTTATACAACAACTCTGAATGAAATATAAAGGTCGTCATGGTCAACATTTAAATAAAAATACTCAGCCCGTTCCTTTTTATTGTAGTTTTAAGATTATTTACACACAGTAAGAAAACAAATAAAATTTGTTACTTTTGATGAAATTATTTCTTTTTCTAACTTTTTATTATCTTGTTTCATCTATTTATCCCTCAGCAATAAATAGTTAAGAGTATTATTGACAAGTAGTTAATGTTGCATTAATATTTAAAAACGACAAATAAATATGAACTAATTCTTCCGCAGAAGTGAGGGTTGAAAAGGAATGACTAATGGAGGGAGTATGATGAACTTACATGTCTCTCGCCACCGTCGTTCATAAGAACTGTAGGACCACTTGTGATATCTCTCATTGTCGGACGGTATTCAGTGCCATGTGATTCTACCATTGATTGATTTCTCTTACCAAAAATCCTCCCTCTTAGAGCAAAACTGTATCTCAAATTGGAAACTTTTTCTTTAATATTATTAAATCTCTCTTTTTTCTGTTTTTTAACATCAAGAGACATAGTTTCAACCGCTTCAAGCTTCCTCCGGATATGAGCCCCGGTTAAAATGTGCCGGTCCTCTAGAAGAAGCTTTCCAAATGTTGTTCCTGATCTTGATACAGGAGCAGACAAGGATCTTACAAGGTTCCTTGGAGACAACAGCTCTCTGTGGAACAATATGTTGTTGTCTTGTTCGTGCCTGAAAGATCCTGTTTGTATTTCTGTTTCTTCTTTTGATATTTCCCATTCATCTGCACATTTCAAAATATCTTCTCTCTTCTTGAGTCTAAATCTGTGATTGTCAAATGTATCATGTCTTTCACTTTTTACAACATCTGTTAGCTTTTCTGACAAGTAACTCCTTGAATCTCTACTGATAAATTCGGGGACACTAGGTCCATTGAATTGTCCTTCACCTTCGTATGATGTTGTTGATTCTGAGCAGACTGAATTTGAGTCGGCATCTCTTGTCACGTTTTCTTTGACTTGCTTTACTATTTGACGAGCGATAAGTTTAGGATCAGATGGTTTTTTATTGCATAGTGTCTCAATATCACTTCCTCGGACCGCATAACCTTTTCCGACAGTTTTTCCTTGCAGTTCGCATTTCAAACGCTCTTTCACCTCCTCAAGAAAATCTTCTATACTATGTCTACCTGGTAAAGTCCCTGTCGAACTAGTCCAATTCTCTTCATGATTGAATATGCAATCAGGACCAGGTTTCAAGATAACGATCCGGGTTGGAGAAGATGCATCTAATCTGTTATAAGATTTGATCATTAAGGACTCTTCAAAGTCTCTACTTAGAGTTCTGCTCTTTGAAGGAAAGATTTTCCTTTGCATACTTGTATTATGTGCAAGTGCAACCTTTTCGCTGTTCAGATTCTCTTGAAAAATCAATCTGCTAGAAACACTGCCAATTTCGGCAAACTTTGAACATTCCTGAAACCTTGCTGCTTGATATGCTTCAAACTCTTTCTTGAATCTCTGAAGTTCCTTTTCCTGTGGATGTTCCCGACGCCTTTGTTCTCCAAAACTCTGGCTCCATCCATCATCATCGACGTCATCTTTAACTTTGTGAAATGAGTCGAATTCAATATGGCTAGAAGAATTAAAGTTAGAAGATTCCCAACTAACTGAACTCCTTCCATTTGTTCCTTTGTTTGAAAACTTATTCCCCATATTTTCACTTATTCTTTTATCTGATGGAGCAAAAGGTTTAGTATCTACAGGCATCATATCTAACCCCATCAACCTTGCCACAAGGCTTGGTGCATTCTGCCGTGTGCTTGATCGATTGGATAGTTCTTCATTGATCAGCTTTTTCATTGAACCAGCGTTTGAATAACGATTATTTTCAGACCAGTCTTCTTCTACTTGATAATAGTGCTGAAAATTCAAATCAGACTAAATTCAATTCAAGAATTGGAGTAGATAAACATGATACCAGAACAAGAACTATGGTTTATTTTTGGATATCAATCAAATAATGAATCATGAATGCATCTATCAATCAAATCCATGAAACCGTCATTTATAGAGATGGTGACAAAATGTTTATACTAAAGCCAAGACCAAGCTTATACATGTGCTCTGCTCTCCCACAACCTTGAGGGGGTCTTTCTCAAGATTCTAAAAGGAACATACTGAACATAATTACAATGGCCAATGTTACCAAGAGCAAGACAATATAGGAAGTAAAAATGATGGTGTTTTTCTGGCCAATGATTGTTTCAGCTAGGATTCAAACTCAGGTTCTCTCGAACGATTCGTCCTTAGCTGAAGCTCGTTAACCACTTGGTTAAATATGATGGTGTTTTCAAACACTTAACAAGACATATGAAGAGAAACTTACAGGTAATTCTCCTTGTGGGCCGTACTTCTGAGATGTTTCAACTTGCAGATCTAGACTATTTCGAGGAGTTTCAAAGTCTGTGTGGAACAAAATTTAATCACCAAATCAGCAAAAATATACCAAAACCAATCAAGCAAAAGAGGGAAGGGAAGAGAGAAAAAAATAACAGTCAAGAACATGTGACAACCGAGGAAAATAAGGGGGAAAACCTGAATTTCAGCAAGATATGCATAAAGTTGTAACAAACTAATCACCTCTCATCACAACATGAGTGAAGTTTTTATTTATTTTTTCTTAAATTGTATAAAAACAATACTTACCACTATGATGTCTCTTGTGAGCATGGACTTTCTTGGCCATCCTCCCTTGATTGAATTCAAAAAAGTGTAATAAACCTCCCATACAGTCTACCAAAAGACTCTCATGTCCTCAATTTCAGCTTCCATGTGTCACTCCATTAGAATTACGCCCGTTCTAACTTTTCTTTGTAGTTTTCACCCTACAATGCTACAAGTTATTCTTGTATCAGTCAAAGAGAAGTCATTGTTCTATAACAAAAATTAAAAACCAACGCATCTTTCTTCAAGTTTGATAAAAAAAAATAAAAATCTTATGATTAATCTGAATTGAGAATTTTAATCAACAAATTGTAAGATTCATATATGCTATGATAAAACAGCATATTTCACATGTAAAATTCCTTTATAGACGGACTAATCTGCTACCTTAAGACCAATTGCATACCAATGTTAACTATGTATAGCAAAATTAGCATAAAACAAATCAATAGAAACAACTAACTATTCATGCAAACCAATCTTCCAATGTCAAATAAGCTTTTGAACACTCATGTCAACAAGTCAAACTGAAATGAAAAAATTTACAAAACTTGGTTTTCATGTTAATTCAAAAGAGAATAAGCATTCATTCCAAAAACTCAAAAATCAGTTTCATCGTCAGAATTCACTCATAGAAATCAAACATCAAATTTCTTGAGCATATGCTAGAAATTGAACACTTAAACCAAATCATAGAACTCTTGAACTTTAACAACAATTTGATTATAGCTACAAACAAATTCAGCTTTTTTGAAGATTGCCAAACACAGAATGATTCATTGATTCAAATTTCATGGTAACCAAACACAAAAAAAAAACATCATACCAATAAATGGTGAGAAAATTCAGAATAAGAAGCTTCAGCTACAACTCAATGACACATTCTGATTGAGAAAATGGATAAGTGGGTGTAGATGAAAAGTAGAAAAGCTTCAAACTTTGTGAAAAAATGGAAATGGGTTGAACTAAAAAAGTGGAAAATTATGAAACTGCAATTGTGTGTAATAATGAAGAAGAAACCCAAAAAAATGAAGACTTTTTGAACAATTATAGAAATAATTATTAATTAATTGTGACTAATGATAATGACAGAGGAAAAGGCTACGAGGTTAAGGGAAAGAAGACATTATTCATTGTTCTGTTTTTCTCTCTCTTTCTGTGTTGTGTTGTTTTCTTTATTGGTTAATCATTCTCTTTGTAAATTGTAGTAGTAATTGTTTTTTTTTTCTTCTTCTTTTTATTTTGTGTGATAAAGATGCAGCCAGTGGTGTTTATGATGTTGAAGTGGCTGAAAATCATAGTGCCCACATGACATGCACTTCCTAGGTTTGTCTTGTTTTTTTTAGGATAATAACATATTTACATATCCCCTAAAAATCATATTTACATATAGTCCACTTTTTCATATAGTCCATTCTATATGTAGGAAATTTATCGATGATTAATCTCGTTGAAATATATAGATATAGATTTTTTTTTTTAGTCAAATTCTTTTCCATAACTAAGAGGCAGAAATCGAACTCTTGATCATTTACTTAAGGGTCTAAATCTCTTATAATTTGAGTCAATTCATTGTTGGTTCATATACTCCCCTTTATAATCACAATTTAAAAATAACAACAAATTTTGGATTTTCATTAGACATCGATGTAAAATTAGCTCATTAGTGGTGCCTTGTACCAAGCAAGAAAGACCTTATGGCTTAAAAAACACTTACAAATAGATTTACATTTATCGACTCCAAAATTTGTCTTTTTACCATTATATCAAACTCTTGGAGTTTATTCGTGTTTTGACTCAACTAATTTGATGGTATAAAATAAAGATTTAATTCATATGCATTAACAATGTAATTATGTTTTATAAGAAGATAGGACGGTCAATCATATTCATCGATCGCTAAAAAATTGACTTTCATCACATTTAATTTAAGTCATATAAATGATCCACTATAATTGGATTAAAGTTATTCTCTAAAACTATTTTCACCCACATTACAGGTTTCACTTTCTAAATTGCTGTTGTTTTATTTATACTGTAGTAAGATTGATAGGTTAGTCTTGTGAATAAAATTGGCAACTTGTACGATCTAGGAGGGAATGGTACGGAATTGAATGAATGAATGAATATAATAAAATTGAATGGTTAAATGGGTGATTGACAAAGTTGTGAGTGGCTTTCCTTGTATTTTGAATGCTATCGTTTGGTTTTAATTTAGTTGGGAAATTGAAAGATATAAAGTAGGAAATATCTTAGATGGTGTGACATGTTATTGTGTCGGAAGATAAAGTTTACTGCATGTGTGCTAGCTAATTCAAAGATTATGTATGAAGCTTGTTAAAATATTAAATTAAATACCAGTAATAGATTAATCTAAATACTAAGAAATTTGGATCTCTTAAGCATGTGGTTGTAGGGTTCGATTTCTGACTCAAGTAATTAACTGATTGGAAAGGGAGAACTCAAATTATGTTTCTCACAGGCTTTTTGACGGAGATTTGTCATTGTTAAATTGTGACAAAAACTTCGTAATATCATGATAATAAAAATATTAAATTAAGTGTTTTGTTTAAGTAATTTTGCACTTTAGTCTATATATCAATATCAATCAATAATAATAATAATTTTAGAGGAAGGAATGATGCCGTACGTTCTTAAACAAGATTTTAAAAGTGACAATGACAAGATAGAATTAGATTATTAGTTTATAATAACAGCTCAGAGATGGTGGCAGTGGCTTTTTGCAGTCACTGCATTTGGAGTTAGTTACAACACCTTACCACATTCTCTTTGTTTTCTTTTACTTGTCCCTCTTCTCTTCACACGTTTACACTGCATTCTTCCATTCTACACACTCAAATAAATAATAACTGTTTCTTTGACTTTAGCACCCTCTTTACAATTGTAACGAACTGTACCTGTCGGTCTATTGATTTTTATATGTATATACTAGTATGTATGTATGTATGTGTAAGATTTTTTTTCGTTAACGAATTGTTTAACTGACGCTAAAAAAGAAATTTTCTTTTAAAAATACAACTCAAACATATATGAAAGTCATAATTACACAATTTTTAATATAAAAATTATTATTTTTATTCCTTTTTAATTGTCAACTTTTGACATTTTACATAAACCAAGACAATCAATAAATATTATTATTTTTGATATAATAATTTATACTTTTACTATAATGGTCTTATTCATTTAATATTTCATTTCATATATTTCTCTCTCCGCAATAAATAACTAAGGGTAATATTGGTAAAACAACATTTAATGTTGTATTGAACTTTGAAAGTGACAGTTAAATAGGAACAAAATTTTTTTCCAAAAGAGAGACTTAAAAAGGAACGGAGGGATAACTAATTTTGGATGTTTAAATAATACCCTATGCATATTTGTTGGCATTTTTTTAGAACTCTCTCTGTTTAGGAGAATTTTCATTTTTTTTTGTCAACTATTCTCTCTATCTCTAATTATAAGCCTCTTTAAAAAAAAAAATCTAGTCGTTAAATATAATCTCTTATACAAATTCTAGGTGCATTTATTATTTTTACCTCAACATAGCATTAATTAATACTACTAACTTGCATTGGAATATGAAAAGTAAAATTAATTACACATACTCCCTTCGTTCCAAATTGTAAGCAAAAAAATACTCCCTCTGTCCATTTTTATAGAAGTAGTTTACAAAAATCACGTGTATTAAAAAAAGTTGTTGGAGTAATAAAGTTGTCTCATATGTGTATGACTATTACTAGATTATCCTTAATTAAATATATATTTAATGTTAATATTTCATATACCAAGACAAATTGATAGTATTAATAAGGGGTATATTTAGAAAAAGAATAATCAATGCATCTAGAAATTTGTATACGATCTTATATTTAAGGACAGATTTTTTTTGTAAACTACTCCTATAAATAGGGACGGAGGGAGTATTATTTCACACTTATTAAGAAAACTAAAACATGATAATTTAGAGTATAGTTTCTTGTGTTCTCTTTGAAATTAGTTTCATGGGAAGATGTAAAAACAATTTTCATTTTTTTTAAGAAGTTAAATTAGTTCACCCAAATTGACACCGGAGAAAATGAGAGGGAGAACAAATTAAATGCAATTTGCATTTAATTTCACATTGGAAAAGATAATTTTTTTGAAATAACATAATTAAGTATGACAAAAGTTTGTCTTTTTTGCTTATAATTTAGGACAAAGAAAATGAGTTTTTTTTTTACTTATAATTTGGGACGGAGGAAGTACACACAAAGGACAATTTAGTAAAATCCACACACAAACTAGACATATTAACCACACTACCAACTTTTCATAATATGTGTGAAATTAGTCAAAAGGACTTATAATAAAGGACGAATGGAGTAGCTTAGTGCTAAAAACTCATATTTTAAAGATGAATAAGTAGTGTGACCGATGTTAGTCACTAGTTATTCACCTTTTGATTATCGCCGTTAATTCACCCTTTCATTTATTCCATTGAGAAAGAGAAAGACACAAAATTAAAAAATAATTAATAATAATAGGACTCATTTAGTGGTATGGCTCATTATATATTTTTGTGTATATATCCCTCTAAATGGCATCCTCCATTTATTTTGATAAATGAAGAACATACTAACTCGATTTTTTATGAGTCTTGCTAAAGAGTGCTTTCGGAACACTCCTTAAAAATTCCACATTAAGAAGTTATTTATTAGAAAAATAAAAAACTTCAATATTCAGTACATTGAAATACATAAACTTTCATAAAAACCTATTTAAGGTTGTTAAAGAGTGTCTTGGGAGCACTCATTAACATTCTCATTTTCTTATTTGATTTGATTCTTGAAAAAACATGTGAAGAAATAGTTTAACCATTTAAATGAATCTCAATTATTTTGAGTAATGTCTTTTGGAGCTATGCACAAGGATATTTTGGTTAAAGATACATAACCAGATAATGTAAACGGAAATTAACACGACCATTGTTGTAATGCATATTTTATTTTGTAGAGACAAAAATTGATTTTGACAGGATTAATTTCATTAAAAATAAGTTGAAGTGGAATTTTTTGTATGTTTCGATACATTCCCGTAAATGTGATTCTTATCAATTCAAAGTTGCCTGGATAACTTTAGTTAAAATTTATGTGACGAAAATTGTCTCAAATTCCGTCCCAGATTCAATTGGGACAGAAATTTACATTATTGTGCGAAGGAAAATTCCATCCCAATTCAGTATTTTAAATTTGAGTTTTATCGATTATACCATTTATGATGTATAGATGTTGGTAGCAACAAAAGTAAGTATTTTTATATCGTCTCCACAGGGACTAGTGCGCTATCTCGAGCCGTTCAACAATCGTTATCATTTTGAGTAAGGGTTTTATAACTTTGTTTGCTATAAACTAATGGAATGTAAAAGCGGAAATAAAGACGACAAGTAATAGGGAATAAAAGCGTTGAGATCGGAGTTCCTTAATCGAGCATTGAAAATAATCTAATAATCATGCATATGAATTCTAGCATTTTAGTGAAATTATCACGTATCACTCGACAACACCATTCGTGTCCAAATGACGTCGTGAGATCGATCGTATCGTTTAATCGACGATTTCCCAATCTATCAAACGATCTGAAAGCTTTACGTTCCAATACTTTCTGTGATTATCAAAACCAAATTCCATGTCTAGAATTCTTGTTTTAATAGAAGATTATTCTCACCAAAGATTCAAAAGTATTCGTCAATAGCAATTAAATCAAGCATGAGAATGAAAAGCAAGAATAACTCCAATTATCACAAAAGTTACTAGAATCATATATTTGCAAAATCAAAGATTACATCTAAGCTATATTGAGTACCTCCAATCCCAACAAAGGGGAGTTAGTTGTTCATTTTCATGACAACTATACAAAAGTGTAAAGAAAGATGAAGATCCAAGCCTAAGTCTTGATTTCCCAAAGTCTTAGTTAATCCACACTCCCTTCACTCTTGCTCCATGAAGATCACCTCTCTTAGCCCTATTTTATGTCTAAAACTATAACCTAATAATTTCCTAATTTTTTTTTTAAAAAAGTATGAAACTAAGCTTAAATACTAAAAACTAAAAGTGACATCTCGCTCTGCGAGCTTTCATTCGCCCGGCGAGTTAAGCTTTCTTTGCCAGTGGTTTTCAGCCACGTCTTCAAATAGCATTAAACCGCCTTTGATATCGCTGAGCGATGATAAATTCGCAGGGCGAAATCATTGCTTCCCCTGCTTCTAAAATTCCCTGCCTAAGCTCGCTGAAGACTCGCCCTGAAATCGCCAGGCGAGTTAGATTTTGAAACATTCTGAAATTCCCTGCCTAAGCTCGCCATTCTTTCGCCTTGAGTTCGCTAGGCGCGTTGCCATATTCTTTTCTTCTTGATTCCTTGCTAAATTTCAAGTCCTGGCTTGCATTTTCCTACGCATATTGGGAAGAATAAGGCATACAAAGCATATAATTGGCATTTATTCATAAATTCTATGTTTTTCCTTGGGTAACTTGTAAAACAAGTAACTAAAATGCGTTGTAAAAAGACATGAATTTACTCATTTTCTGCCACTTATCAATAGACAATTTTGAGAGGGAATGAAAATTGATGGTTGAGCAAAGTTCGGTCATAGTACTTGCAAAAATCTACAAAAGAACTAATGGAATCGGTAATAAACATAATTTTTAGTTTTATTTTTATAACAAAAATATTATTGTCAATAGTTTTCTCATACAAACCAATACAAACATTATTATTCACCCTAAATTGACACCTTACGTGACAAAAATATACTTTTCAAAGTGGAAATCAGAAAAGAAAAAAAAATTGAGATGTTTTAAACTTACATGGTCAAAAAGATGTCTGATGACAATGAAATTATTAACGAGTTTGAGAAAAATAATCATAAATGTATTGTTACTCCCCAAACTGGTGAGAAAGATGATGATAAACATTTCATGGGTGTTGTTACTCCCCAAACTTGTGATGACATGACAATAGTAAAAAAAATAATTATCTACTCATAAATTACTCATACAATTGATTCTATATGATTATAAAACGGAATATTTATACGTGTAGATTCTTAGTGATGAACGTAATTTTATTCCCAAGTATGACAAGTCAAAAGGTGATGTCGATATTGAGGTGAAATTTATAACACAAAATTGAAATGAATTTTTGATTAGTTATAAATGATGTAACACCATTTATAAATATTTCAGTAATTAATTTTTTTTCTTTTATTTTTCAGATCAATATTCGTGAACACACTCATGTCGTGCCTGTTTGGTTACCCGTTTTCAACCCCAAACGTCAGTTTTGATACTCAAACGCGATTTGACCATTTTTTGCATATTTGGATAAGTTGCAAAACCAATTCCCAAGAACGTGAATCTGGTCCCAAACGCGAGTCTCTCCAAAGCCATCAATTGAAGCTTCTACGGCAGATTTAACAATCACATTTTTCTCTGAAATTATAATTTACCTATTTACCCAAATTTCAATTTGCATGTTTCCCTCTCTCTCAAACCCACAGGCCACAGCCGTACGGATCTCTCTTCCCCTTGGTAACGTTGAGACTGTCACACTCTACTCACACAAGCATTAAGTGATGGAGAAATGGGAAAAAAATATTGAGAGATATGGGGAAGGAAATCGAATTGGTAGAAATTAAAGATAAGACAAGAAATTGAAGGATCCGTAAAATAATGGAGATCTTGTTTTTTAGAGAGATGGAAGGAGCTGTGAGCTATGGAGTGGCAACGATGGAATGGAGTTTATTAGAAAAGAAAAAGAAATGGAATGTGTTAATAATTGTTTTTGTCAAATTTTTGAAAATATATTAATATTATTTTAATTGGTGCTGAAAATATATTAATTATAACTCTTTTTTTAGGGGATTTTAAAAATAATTTTTGAAACAATAAAAATTCATTTATTATAAGCTCAAATAATTATTTAAAAATAAAAATGAGATATTTAGTTTTAAATACAATTACAATGATGTTTTAAAAAAATAAAATTAAAAGGATAATTTGGTCATTACACATCTAAAATCAATTTTGACTCAAACTATCCAAACAACATCAACTCATAAGAATCACTTTTAAATGAGTGTATCCAAACATAAATCAATTCCCATCAAACTTACTTTTAACCAAAATCAATTCTCTCAAACTCAATTCTATCAAAATCAATTCTGGCCACTACCAAACCAAACACATATGTAACCAAGTTTGTAAGGAAGAAAGTGCAGACTCGGATGTGATATATACGGAAATTGATTGCAGAACTCAGTCATCAACCACTAAGATGCAAAAAGTTGTCAAAATTAAACAAGAACTTAATGATTGGTATTTAAATATTTTTTTGGCTAGACTAATTAAGTTCATTCTGTTTGGAAATTTGGTTGTGTTGTACTTTTATATAAATAAAAAATAGAGAGAACCAATTTCATATATGTGGGGTCCATTAAAAATTATCTTTCCTTCACTATTTCAAAACCTTTCAAACATAACCAAAAGAAGGAAGCAGAAGCCCAAAAAAAACTTTCCTTGTTTCCTTTCCATCCTTCTGCATTTAATGGTTCCAAACAATATGTAAATAAAATATAATTATTATGGATGGAAGTGAAAACTTGACAAGTCATTTTGTATATGAGAAGATACTCTGAAATAAACATAGAGGGTGGGTGATAAGAATGCCATAGATTTAATTCATCCACTACTAAAATAACAACTAACATTTGTTATTTTAAAATTAAAATAAAGCAACTCAATTTAGTAGGAAAAAAAACATTTATAGATTATTTCTTTTTTTCCCTACTTCCAATTTTTCCGATAGAATTTCCCCTACTTCCTATGTGAATACTATGTGTGCCTCCTTTTTTAGGCACTTCATTATTCATATATAGTCATAGTTCATAAGTTTGGGAGTTGTACGAGTCACATGACACATCTATAGGAGTTTGAGCCTTTTCCTTTCCCTTCTTCATGTTGAGCACATGATTGTGTAAATCAATGGGTTTCAGTTGAAGTTTGGAAAATAACATGCATATTATCATTTATCATGAATCATGATATTTGGCCTATTATCATGAAATCCATAATATGGTTGTTATATATATATATATATATATATATATATATATATATATATATATTCATTTTTTCCTAATTTAATCATATCCCAAGGCATCATTTCCACTCCCTTAATTTGCCCTAGTAATGAAGATACATTTTATATATATATGCATGGGAGATGAAAATTTTGGTGTATACACAATAAATCTGGTTATAATCTCCAATTGCCACCCTCAATAAAATATTATTCATCACATAAATCAATTACGACCGTTTTACGCTGGTGTAAATTTCATGTGTTTTGTATGTTTGTGTACATAGATGATAATTTGGTCAGGACCATTTAGGGTTGGTGATGTTTGTGGTAACTGAAAGTAGGAGGATGAATTTGCACCATTTTGAAAACTTTAAGCTAATGAGCTCAAAATTATCGCTGTTTTAATGAGTAAGGTCTTGAAGTACTGTATTAAGATATAAATAGATTTGACTAAAATGTCATTTACCATTGGCTTACAATCAAGCTCTACTAACACTTTATCCAAACCCTAGCTCCATTTATTTAACATTGTCCAACATGACAATGTATCTTTCTATCTTTTATAAGGAAATAAACTATCCAAAGAATTGGTTTTCTCCCACTTGTTTAAATTGCTAAGGTCCCATCTAGTTTATATTTATAATTTGTTATAAAAATATAAAAGACTACACACCTTAATTAAACAAGGAAATAATGTTATTTGTCATCTAGTGCAGTTTTCAAAAATATTTTTAATTAAATACACTTTGCCGAATTCAAACTGGTTAACTTGAATTGTAGTAAGATACATGAAAAGATTGTCGTTTTTAACGTGCTATAAGCCTACAAGTTCTTTGAAGAAAAAGTCCAAGACTAAAAAGTTGGCTACAACTCATTGTTCTCACGTGGAGGGCCAGTACAAAGAGTCTTGGATTAGACACTCTTTTACATTCTTTGGTGAGAAAAACTAAACAAGATTAAGCAAAAATTAAAGTATACTATGTATTAAAATTTAATATTTCTTTTTTGGGGTAAAATATTTTTTTTGAAAGGTTTTTGGGGTAAAATATTGTTATTTGTATGGTAGTCAAAATGTTCATATCACTGCATATATCCAATATATATAATATAAACAAGGATATTAGACAACTTTAATTTACATATACTTATCCAACACCTCATTTTTTTCTCTATCTTTCTCTCTTATCATATCATTATTATATCATAGCATGTTCTCTATTCTTATCTCTCTCAAAGTATAGAATGAATATTGTGCGTCCATCAAGTATGTTATAGTGTTATATATATTTATTTTATTTTTTCTTATATATATTATATATACTATATATAAAGAGAATAGAGGATTTTTGGGGAGATTTTGGGCTGACTTGTTTGTTATTCCAATTATAACCTTAAATAAATATTCCTATAATAATGTTATATTGTTGGTGTAATTAAAAAAGATAAGAAATTTTATTATATTTGTTATATTATTGTTGTCATTGAAAAAAAATATGGTTTCTTGAGTTCGTTACATTTAAAAGTCACAAATATCTATATTTATAATTTTAATCTAAAACAATTTTTTTATATAAAACGTCGTTTGTAATTTACACGCAAAATTTCTATAAAATATCGTTGATAATCTATACGCATTAGCGTAATAAAAAAGAGTGGAGTGTCCGTCTTTCCGCTAGTTTGATATAATATGAATGAGAAATGATATTTATACAACCATTTTGTAACAACTTTTGAACAAACTTTTCTTATATTCACTTCATGTGCTTGTTCTCTTTTGTCATGTTATTGACAAATAGGAAGAGAGAAAAAAAGGTTGTAACAACTATTGTCACCAAATAATGGTACAAATATCACTACTCAAAATTGAATAAACTGATTGTTATAGATAGATAAAAATGAATAAACTGATTCAATCCATATCAAATTTAATTGGATATGATAATATCATATATTTTCTAATGAACCATACCAAAATTAAATGAGCTAAACTGCACGTTGTTATCTTAAGATCAGATGACTTTTTTTTATCTCAAATTGAACTACAAACACTCTAGTAAATATATCGTGGTGATTTCTCAAATTTAACAAAATAATAAAAACCCATACTATTATTTTTCTTTTGACAGAAAAAAACTCATACCGCATTGTTTTATGACTTTTTGAATATATTTATTGTTTTATTTGTTGTGTGCACCGTACCGTATACTCTCGCATACATACATAGATATAATTTGTCAAAAATAAAAAGTAGTCACATCCCCGTGAGCTTAATTCGGTTGATAGAGATATTGTATATTATATGCATGGTCTGAAGTTCGAACAGAAACGGTAAAACTCACACAGTCATGTGCACTAAGTGCGAAGAAAAAGGGCATTGCACATTTCTTTAAATATTTCTTTAATATTTTATCATCTAAGCTGCAATTATATAATAAAGTACAAGAGAAATGAAAGACTTTTACATGACATAAATGGTCGCTCATGTCATGAGGATAGTCAATTGATAATGAATCATCTATACATTAATTTTCATCTGACAAATAATTCAAAGTTAATTCACAACTAATTTGTAGCTAGTTTTATGATTCACTATGAGTCATAAGCAGATATATATGCTAAAATCCATTAAAATAGTGTAGATTCCAAAAGGAGGGGCATGGTTCATCTTGTGGTGGTTCCCATGAAAAAGGCAAAATAAAAGTAAATTCAATCTCTTACAACTCATGGTGCATAATGGTGCCGATAGAACATAAGTTGTAAAGGGTCCCTTTATCATCCTAATTATGTTGATACGATTGATTTGCTCATGTGCATGAGAATGAGAACCTAAAGAAATAGTAAAAATCTAGATAACATGACATCGATGAAAGTAATGATTCCATCACTATAAATGATTTTGGTTTCAATTGGGGACCATTGCCTTGAGTTTATTCTAATTTTTGGATAACTTTAACCAAAGTCACGTGGCTCCATAACAACTTTAGCTTCCTTTTTCTCTTAAGAGGGACATACCTTCATCTTATATTTTTGGGATCTTTCGTAGGAGTTGGTAAGTCTTGTTAGTGCAGTTCTAAGGACAGTGTTACATTGTTGTTATGAGATTGTTCTTTAGACATCTAACAATTGCTTACAAGCATCTAACAATAATGAATGATAGTTAATTATTGTTCATTCATTTTTGAATGGGTAAAACTGATTTAAAAAATGATTAAACTGATTTTGAAAGTGTCCAAATAGTAATTAACTACCGTTCGGTCTTTTTTAGGGTTTCTAAAGAGCAATTGTCTTGTCCATATAGTAATTAACTACCGTTCTGACCCATTTGCAAGTCCAGTAAGATTCCTTATGTTAACAAATTAACATTGTTGTATGTTATATAACAACTGAAAAAAGGACTTAAACGAACAAATTATGTTAACAAAGAACTTAAACAAAGTACATATGTTTGTGGTGAATTACTTAGACCAGATATAGAGGTTCATAACCAAACAAATTACATAGATTAACATCAAGAATTTGGTGAAAAGTAGGTTTGAACAGCAAATGAGGTGCTTTGAAACACTAAAATAACGTAACTGACAGTTTTATTCACTGTTCGGTCGTATAAAACAGGCACCCGGAGATCCTCCAACTGATAACTCTAACCCTTTGAAATGTATCTACTGGACTGGACGTATATATTACGGATAAAAATGGAATTTTGGGGGGCCTAAAAGATAATTGAGGGCGCTTAAAAAGAAATTCTCATGCATGGTTGGTAGATTTTAGCCTGGCAAATTAGGCCCATTAATAAATAATACTTGGGTCAGAAGTTCAATTTTAAGAAACTTATACCTCATACCCCAAATTATACTCCTACCCCCACCCTTAAGCCCTGAACTTCTAAAATACCTTGATTCTAACAAATTAAAAACAATTTATTTTTTCCTAAAATCCTACAAGACCAAGTTGTTTAAAGAATTAGCTGAAGTATCATATTAAAAAGATCCAATATAAATATTCATACCGAAAATTTTAAATTCAAAAGATTCGATACCAATATCATATAAAAAAAAAAACAAATTTGACTTTCGGTATGAACTACAAAATTGAAAAGAAAAAAAAAAGTTTCAAAATCATCAGTAAAATCAATTTTTCAAAACAAGTTTGTCACTTTGAGCAGCTGATGGGTAAATGGTAGTATGTTATTTTGTTGAGAGCCACTTCTCTAGAAACACATTAGCACAATGAGCTGCATTACTAGGACTTTCTGCATCATAACCCAAAGCTTCTTGTTTCCTCCTGGCCAAATAAAAGCGATTATGAAAATACTGTGTAATTATATCCACCAAATTTATTTATGAACTAAAGTGAATTAAACAACAACCGAGTAATTTGGCTCAAGTGTTTAATGAGTTTCACCAAAGGACAAATTGTTCGGGATAACTCAAGTTCTAGTGGTGAAACAATTTTTGATCAAACTATAATTACATCTTCCTTTAAAAACCGGAGGGTTAATACCAAAAAAAAAATCAATTAAACAATTTATAGAAGAATAATGCTGACAACATGTACACTCTTCTCAACACATAATTGAATGCAATTCAAATGTGCCGTACTAAATTTACGTGCATCTACATGATTCAGTAGCATACACACTTTTTAATCGATTGAAATTCAACGGTGTCCTAATAAGCTTATGTGTGGCATACATGATTAAGTGAAATTTAAGTCCATATCATCTAATTTTACACAAAATAACAAAATAATAACTTTTTTAGCATTATTACGAAAGAAATACTAGTTACAAAAAAAAAAAAAAAGAATAAAAGAAAAGGGACAAAACGAACTAAAACTCAATTCTTTAGAAGTCTAGATTTATATCCATTTTAATAAGTGAACCCTAGCATAAATCTCATTAATATTTCACTTTCGTTTTTTTTTTAATATTTCATTTATGTGTATCTCTCTCGTAAATGAACTTAAATTTTAAGGATGTATTTGTTTCACGGACTCAAAAGTTACTCCTAGGAACAACATATCTAGGAATATAAAGACAGGAGTTTGATTCCTTGGTGTTTTTATATTTAAATTATTTGGCACATTCTTGAATATTTCTAATAAATTTGGTAGTTATTTTAAAAAAAAAAGTATACAAAATTTCATTGGAACTCATTTTCTCATCCTTTAAATTGAGAATAATTTCATATGAATGTTGGAAGTTATGAGAAGTTATTTCATTCCTGAAACCTTTATACCCAGGAATAATGATTTTTCAATCTTAAAACAAACATGTGTATACACATTCTCTACCCATGTATTCTCATTGTTGGTTTTGAATTTACAAACTGTTGTCTTTGGATTTCCAAATTCTATTTTGAAAGAGAATATCTACTGAAGTTGTTAATAGGTTGAGTCACGACCAGGTCGCTCGCTTTAAGATGTTTCGTGGCACTGCCCAAAATTGTGCAAGACAGACTATCAACCACGCCGCCTCCAGGATAAAACAAGCTCAACTACAACTGTGTGGTTAACTATTGCACTGTAGAAAACCGTTCGAGATTTACACCTCCAATATGATGAAGGTGAGAAAAACACAAGAAGGGGGGTTGAATTGTGTTGGCTTTTTCTTCTTCTTGACTAAGTCCAAAGTTTAGCTTCTGATAGATTTCAGAATTTGAAGCAATGTTCAGAGTTAGATGCAGCGGATAAAAAAAAGGTTAAGAGAGAGAAGAGAAAGACACAAAACAATTATCCTGGTTTCTTCCACAACCCGAAAGTAGTTCAGTCCCCTTGTCACTTACAAGAGATATTTCACTATAATCACAAAGATTACAAATGCTCAAGCACACAAGCAAGAGACTTCTTATAAACAAAGATTACAAAGAAAGAATGTTTGTTTGAACACTTGATATACAATCAGAGGTGTTCACAAAATACAACACAATTCAGACTCTAGAACTTAAGAATTTCTAAGATATAAAAGTTGTTAAGAAATTCTAAGAGTTTGATGCGAAATTCAATTTGACAGAGTTTTAGCACTTTCAAAATATTGCAGAGTCTTCATAAATTCTTCAAGTCTTCAATTCTTTATATAGAGCTTGAAAAGAGACGTTGAAGAGAGTGTCAACGCATCATAGAGTCGTTAGAGAAGCTTGATCAATCACCAATGATTTGTTGCTTGATTTGGTTCATGTCCTATGAATGAATGTATTTGAATATATTCCTTGATATAGAATGAACTGTTCTTTTCCAAAGATACACAGCTTGCAGCAACGTACAATTGCACATGGGAATGTTGGAGGTACGGGTTGTACTATGTTCTTTCCTGAAAGTGACATCTATTGACTTCTGAAACTTCAGAACCACCATGTCTGAACTTGCAGTGGCTTCAGTAACAAACGACTTCAGCTTTCCTGTGTCTGGCTTCTAGTGAATATGACCAGTAGAGTCTGGGTCTTCAGCTTCTGAGAAGTCTTCAGAGTCTGATTCTTCAGCTTCTGAGAAGTCTTCAGAGTTTGAGTCTCAGCTTCTGATCTTCAGATTCCGACCTTCAGATTCTGACTTGGAACTTGCTTCTCTTGAAAATCATTTGCTCCTTACTTGTTCTTTCAGAACCAATACATGAATAAATCAATATAATTTTTGTCTATGATCCTGCACACTTGAACAAATATTAGCATATCAAATTGATCTTTTAATACCTTGTTATCATCAAAACTCAAGAGGCATTGTTTAGACTTATTTTGTTCCAACATATGGTACTTAGACCACTCTTTAATACTGAAACTATTCTAATATGGTATTGTGACCACTCTATTATGGTGCTAAGACCACTAAAATATGGTGTTATCACTATTCTAACCTTTAAGTTCTCCAAAAATTCAATATGGTACTACGACCACTCAAATATGGTGATACCACCATTCTGACTTTTTAACTTCTCCAAGAGTAGAAAAATATCGAAAGAATATTTATATATCATTAAGATCATTCTTAATTCCGACGGGACATTATTATTCAAAAAGGGACTATGATCTTAAAAGTACTCTTTATTCCGAAGGGACATATATTATCGAAGGGACTATGTTCTTAAGACCTTTCTTAAATCTGAAGGGACATTATACTGAATAGGAACTAAGGTCTTAAGAACACTTTTAAATTCGAAGGGACAGAAAAAGGAGATAAGGAGAATAATAGCTCGTTAACAGAAGCTGGGGGAGAAGAGAGAAAGAGTTCTCGACAACTCAATAGAACTCTTTGGTGTAATTTTTGAACTGGGAGGAGTCCTCTATTTATATAGAGATTTTGTAACTGTTTTAGCTAAAATAGCGGCAATAGTTACTCTAATGGATAAGATCAAAAGAAAATTTAACCACTAATCAGTTCAACAACATTTGTGGATAAGATAAAAAAGAAACAAATCCACAAAAGTGAAGGAAACAAACTCATTGGATATGAATGAAGGAAAGATAAGAAACTCAGTTGAATTCTTATTCTTATAACAAACAACATAGCTAAATTTATGAAAAGTGATATTCACGAATAAAAATAATAATCTATATTATTATTTTTATCACAAACAACATAGCTAAATTTATTTCTTGGTGTTTAATCTTTCAATTTCCTTCCAACTTCACACCAATGTTCCAACACTCATGAATGTAAATCTTAAACTTGAAAGAAACATCTATATTCCTCTCATGATTGATAAACCTTGCAATGCCATATTGATTTACAACTATACTATTTCCAATTCGAAACAAAGTGTGTGCAAAAAACTCATCATTTAAGTACGAATTAAGATAATCTTAACTACAATTATATTAATCCAAAACAATAATAAAAATAAGTCTGTACTGACTGAGAGTACAATCTAGAAACTAGGGTTTTGGGATCTGTTTTGGTCATGCCTTGGGAATGATCTCAAGGTTACTATTTGTAGCCTAAATTTGGACTTAATTGGTCATGGTTTTGGGCCCAATTCGTTTGGGGTCAAAACCATGGCTAGAGCGCCCTATTTGATCCTAGGAGCTCTTTTAGGGGGTGCCTTTAGCACGACCCCCTAAGGTTATGTGAGATCTTCAGATGGGCTTCGTGTTCTTCTGGTGGGCGCCCAGCCCTACTTTAGGGCTTCAAGCCTTAAATGGCGAGATTGACGGTCCAAAGTTTATCGTCTAATATTCCATAATAAAGCAGCAATATTGTTACGAAGAAGCAGTATAACTCATTTTTATCTCTCTTTGCATGATCGTTGGTATTTCCTGTATTTAATAAATTTACTTTTTATTTTAAATTATAATAAAACATAAGGGGTAAAACTGGTATTTAAATAAAATAGTAAGGGTAAAAGAGGAAGAAAAAACAATAAGTTATAAGTTATAAGCTCAAACACTACTTGAAATAGCGTCTGAAAAATAAGTTATAAGCTCCTGAAATAAGCTATAAGCTCCAGACGAAAAGTGTTACCAAACAGATCTTTTTTTGCCAGACAAGCTTATAAGCTATAAACTATAAGACATAAGCTTCTTTTTGTGTCTTGCCAAACAGACTCTTACTCTCCCAACATGTGAAGCACCGTGCAGACCCTATTGATATGTATATACAAGCAAATAGAGCATTTCATTTTACATCATATTTTCAACTAATTGCAGTAAATATCCCCATTTACGGTTTTAGAAGCTGATTTAATAAGTTTTAAGCTCTCGTTTGAATAGGTCTAATAAAGCAAATTCGATTACGTCAATATTCATATTCAAGCCAAAATGCTTGAGCATCTTTGCGAACAACAATTCCATAAGGCAGTGAGAAAATGATGCATATCAGTTGACTTTCTTATCTGGTAAATCAACTTTTTTTGGCCAAAAATATGTTGTAACATTCCAAGCAATGCTGATTCAACTAGTCATTTAGAGTAAATATGATATGACATTAAAAGACAAGAAAAAAGTTATGAGGCAAAAGAGAAGTCTACAACTTCATGGTGTCAATATTAGTAGCCCCAAATTAAGCTAAATTTAGTTAACCAATTTCACATGATCATCCTCCATCAACGTGTGAGCAAAAGAAACAAATCAAGGAAAAGATAATAATTTTCTAATGAGAGCCATATAACCAAGATCCAAAACCAACAGAAGGTCTCGCCAAATCTTTGAGAGTTCAACAAATAAATCAGACACTTTCCCACAAGAACCGAAAAAATAATGAGTCCATATACAATTATTATCCCTCAAAAGGCCTCCAAAACTTGCATTATATGGGTTACCGAAGTAAGAATCACTCACATTATCTTTGATATAACCAGTTTTTTGTCAACAAATGTCATTGTGATGCTTGTAAGGCTGAGGTCAATTGGTAATGTTGATATTGATGGATCGGACACCTTAATTTGAATTTAAACTCAAAATCTCTTAATTGTGTGTATATAAATTTTATATGATACGATCACTTCATCTACGAACAAAAAAAATCATTATGGTTTCATTTTTATACTATTTATGATTAAAAAAAAGTTATAACCCCTTGTTTGATAGATTTTTGAATCCGCTCATACATACGACAAGACAATTTGTTTGGGAAAAACGAAAATCATTCTTAAATTTTTCAAAGATGTTGATATCAATTTTTTATTTATTTATAGTACTTGCCCTTTGTTTTATTGGGAAGGGTAAGGAGTAATGACCAAGTCAAATAATAATAATTTTACGTAAATATTATATTTCTCATCAAATATATCGCTTGATTCCTTAGTCTCAGTAAAATTGTTTGTTTTGAGGGTTCCATAGCTCAGCTATTTTAAGTTAAATGATAAAAAGTTAGAGATTTTGGTTCAAATCAACGAATGAGAAAAAAATAATCTAACAACTAATCTCTAACATTTATCATTTAAAAAAAATCATTTTTTGCTTTTAATTTTTGTTGTTTAATTAATCTCTGTTAGTATTTATTTTTGAGTTAGGTTGTATCATATTTTATTTATTTTGATTTTAGTCTTACTGCAGTCTATATATATTTTAAGGAACTAATAATTAAAGTCAATGGTCAACATATTCTAGAAATCTTGCATAAAAAGCATATTATAGAAATTAATTCAAATATTAACAAATAATATTATACAAAATCAACCCAAAAAACCTCTAAGAAAAAAATCAACCCAAAAAATAATAATATTACACAAATTAGAGATGGCAAAGCGGGCCGCCCTTCTCTTTTAGGTGTGTCAGTCGAGAAAATTTAGATGACCGAGTCTAAAATCTCATCATGCCCGGCTTAGTGGCTGACTAACAAGTTGGCGAGCGGGTCCGTCGACAAAAAAATAATTTGTAATGCACTTTTTTTGATAATATTGTTATGAAAAAACATGTTATTTAAAAAAATAAAAACTAGCAGCAAATAAATTTGTGGTAAAGTCAAACGTATGAGAAAAATTGGGGTTGTGATTGTTATTTGGTCGCTCCACTTTAAATATTGTCTGATCCGTTAAACAAAAAAATAAATAATGGCAAATTGACAAGTTTGCGAGTCGACCTGTCCATCCATGCCCACCCTATTTTTCAATCAGTTAAGTTGTACGAGTCAACTAGATGGAATGAGTTTGAAATTTTGGCTTAACCTACAAAAAAATAATTGGCTAAACAGGTCAGCCCGATGGGTTGAGCCCGTTTTACCATCCATAACACAAATCATAATAAAACAAGAACTAAAAATGAATCGAAACTTTGTACCAAAAACAAAACAAATAAAAAAAGAGAAAACTATTGTTTTGTTTGTCTCTGTCTAAAAATTCTTCGGAGAAAGAGAAACTGAAATAAACTAACTACTACAAAATTAATTTCTACTATGTTTTTCGATCATCACAAAGTATATTTGATGAGTTTGACATTACACAATTAATTTCTCTCTTTTTCTCTTCATCATGTTCGTCAAGAAGCTCGTGGAGAAAGCTACTATAAAGAAGGTATGTTAATATCGATTTTCCCTTTCACCTTTTTCTGATCAAACAGTATATATATTTCTACTTAATTGCTTGCATGTTTTTTATATATCATACTTTAGTATTTTCACTTTCTTTTGCTAATAAGTAATTTCACTTTCTTGTAGATTAGTTCTTCGTTTAATTTAATTCTAAAATACTTGTATCACCAATATATATACATATAATTTGTCCAAAAAAAACAATATATACATATTAATGTGTGTTTGAGAAAAATTGAAAGTTATGTACACAACGAACTCTCCAGTTTCTAGCCTTTGATATTCACACGATGATATTAGTCATAGAACATGAGAATGCAAATTTAAACATGGAACCAAACAGGCCATAAGTCAATAATTATGAAAGATAATTTTGTGTCCAATTCATTATTCAAGATTTCCTAATAGCACCCAAACATGATTTCAGATGATATTACATTTTACACTTCGCACGGGCACTCACTAGTCAAACTTATAGCGGATTTTCCATTATTGGCTAATATTTGCGAGTATTTATAGGTACAATTATTTTTTAGAAAAAATAAATTTCTTTTAAAATAAAGTGCTTCTTCATGCAATAATTGTAATTGTATATCAACTAAATAACTATTACAAATTGATTTTTTTTTCATAAATTCTATTACGTTATATAAAAATACATCATAATATTAATATATATTGACACAAAATTACTAATAAAACTACATATTTTTTTTAGGGAAAAACTACATAATCTTTTAAAAGCGAATATTTGTCAGTAATAATACCGTGAGATAGTCGTTTATCCTCTAAAAAACAGATAGTTGTTTTTTTTCATCTTTTAAATAGATAGTTGTTTATTTTATTTCGTGAGTATTTTATTAAACTACCCGTCCAGTATTCATTGTGGGTACATGTTTTCTGCATTCCTAACCCCCTTTGTTTGGAGGAAAAATTAATATCTTGTAGTACAATAATACTAAATGGAAAAAACAAAAATTTGTCTTTTTAACCTAAATGGAAAAAGAAATTTGTCTTTCTAAAATGATTCTTTCCACTAGCACATCATGTGTGTAAGTTTTTTTCGGTCTTTCATTATTGAGTTTAACTTATTTTTACAAAATCGACTTGTAAGGTGAAAAAATTTTATCTTCATAAACTCTTATCAGACCTTATTTTTTATTTATGCGGGAATTGGATTTTCACAATAGTTGTTGATGTTCCTTTCTCAAGTTTCAAATGAATAGGGAGCTATAATTTGTTAAAAGGTGTCACAGAGAGTTGATGAGTGTCGGGGTTTATAAACTACATTTGGTTTCGATTCTCAAGCAATATGTGACTTTGTGAGACTTTTTGGTCTAACAGAACAGTAGTCCCTCAGTCAATGCTAAAGGACTAAAGGGAATGTGAGCTTAGACCCCTACCTTGTGTCATTGTTCTTGCCTCAAATATGATGCATCGCATTTCCGATGTATTGTCCGGTTTGGATCTCGTTCGTAAGCCCTCACAATTTTGTCCTTAAATAAATGTGTTTTGGTAGGTTGATGAGTGTGGGTGTTTGCAAACCACCCTTACCTTGATTTCTAAGCAATATGAGATTGTTGGTGTACCAAAAGAGTAAAGAACAACAAAACTGTAAATAAAATAGTTTAAATAAATTATAATTACATGAAAAAAAAAATGTCGCATCAAAACTTGGTATCTCGTTTATATATAAATATAGATGTATCAAACAAAATCATAATTAGTTTTGACATTCTATTATATTTAGAGAAATTTTACATATCTCACATTAATTATATTTTTTTATAAAATTTCACATATAAACAATCGATTTAGCTCTTAAAGTTTTTAAAAATTTATCAATTTCGTCTCGAACATCTTAATATCTTAGACCAAATTGACGAATTTTATTACTTTAAAATCTACTTGTCATATTTAAATAGTTTAGAGACAAAATTGAAGCGAGGGTGATAATTTGGATTTTAAATTGATGGGTTTATTCAAAATCTCATATTAAACTTAGACTAGAAAAATTGGTTAACACTATTTAAGAGCATGTCAAGCAGCTACAAAACAAAACAAAAAAATCCCAACTGTATAATTTCCTTTGCAGCCTGGTGGAAATTCATCAAATGGATTAAAAGCTAGTGATGTTGATCCACGTTTGGTATTTCATCATGGTGTACCATCAGGTGCTACCAAGTTTACCTGTGACAATATTCACAACATATTGGCTCTTTCTACCAAGTATGTTCATTCTTTCCATTTGTATAATACTCCTTAATATTTTTTGTACACATTCCTTAATTTCTGACATCTGGAAGAGAATTAAATTGTCACAACTATATATTTTCTTGAACTTATGCTTCAAGTTGATTTTTTATGACATTTTTTTTTTATTTTGAAGTGATGGGAGGATTAAATTATTTGGTAAAGATAATGCTCAAGTCCTACTTGAATCTAATAAGCTGGTGCCTAGCAAGTTTTTACAGGTTATATTTTTCTATCCTTTTCAAATGTCTCATGTTTTTGATGTTTTGAAAATGTGTTTTCTAGGATATCAAATATGTTTGTCTAACTAACAATACTATGGTGTTTAATATGCATGCACAGTTCATCCAGAATCAAGGCATCCTTATAAATGTCACCTCAAATAACTATATTGAGGCAAGTATATATATGTTTATGAACTTGTTCAAATTTGTTATACTCTTCAACGTTTCTATTGCATTTCATTGTTACTAGGTACTGTTCAATGACCAAGAATTACTTTGTTGATATTTCCTTTAAATCATGTTCATTCAGTAATTTATACATTTCACACTTAGGTTTGGGACATAGACAAGAAACTGTTGTCTGACTTGTACATTGTTAAAGAAGAAATCACATCTTTTGCAGTCATTCAGAATAGCCTCTATATGTAAGTAAAACGCCTACTTCGAGATAAAATATTGAGAAAAAGGAAACATACATTTTGATCTATGTGTGAGGCGATGTCATTATAGTCTCTGAATGTATTGAAATTACAAAAACATCCTTAAGTTTGTCTTTTATTAGTAACTTCATAGATAAATTGATTAACAGAAGACACATTTGATGATCAAACTACAAAAGACACATTCAGGACCAAACTGACTAATGAAAATCTCATTTAGGTATGTTAGTGCATGTTTGAATTAGCGGTGAATTTAATAGAATCACGCAAGACAATGCGATTTGGCAAAAACTACACTTTGGAGTTTCAACAAAATCATGGTGTCATAGTCATTTCGTCAAACTCACCGTGATTTCAAACATGTACTTATAAATTTTAATACATTCAAATACTATTGTGACAACGCATCACACATGCAAGGACAGAAATGATTGTTTACTCTATTGAAAATAACATTTTGAAGGACCATCAAAGGCTATGAACATGTATCTGCATTGGCAGGTATATTGGGGTTTCTAGTGGTAATATTTTAGTTTTGAAGCTTGATCAAGATTTGCATGTGGTACGGATGAGTTACACCATACCCCTCTCTGCTTCTATTGGTGAGATGGGATACATTTTTTGGCCTTTTATTGCGCTTCTGCATTCACTTGTTACAATTAAATCTTCATTTAGAATATATAGATAGATTATTGTAATCTAAGTTCTTTGATAATCTTCTAGGGAATTCAACTGAAGTGTTTGATGATACTGTTGTGACACACATATTGCCTCAACCAGCCGCTGAAAGTAAGAGGTAATACTGATTTGCACAAACCCTTCCTTCCTTTAAGACATAGCTATATAATTAATTGGGATCCTGCTTTTACTTTATCAATATTTTTTGAGTTCAATATCTATGCGCTGACACTTCAAAATGTTTTAGACAGAAATCCAATTACATTTCAAATAACCTTAAATCATAATATTATTTTCTAAAATATTTGTACAAATATCTACATGGTAAGATATAATTGTATATCTACAACAATAACAATCAAGCCTTATTCAACTAGTCAGTTGCATGAGTCAAACAACACTATGTGATTGGATATATGTGTAAAAGAAAATACCCTGTCAGTGTTAGTGTGTACGTAGTAATTAAATTCATTTTTTGTTTATGCAACACACAAAAATAAAACTTTTCTTCTTCAATGTGTTCAATGCAGAGTTGTCATAATCTTTAGAAATGGTCAAATAATATTATGGGATATTAGAGAAAGCAAATGCATTTTCAGAACTGGTGGAAATGTGTCACAGCAGCCACTTCATAATGAAACAAAGAAAGTGTCTTGTGCATGTTGGGTGTGTCCTTTTGGAAGCAAAGTGGTTGTAGGGTACAACAATGGAGAGCTCTTCATTTGGAGCATCCCTTCTATAACCACAGGAAATAACTCAGCTTCTTATTATAGCAGCAAAAACATTCCTATGTTCAAATTTAACTTAGGATATAAATCAGAAAAAACTTGTATAGGATCAGTGAAATGGATATATGCTGAAGGAAAGGCTAGTAGACTATATGTCATGGGAGCTTCTAAGTCAATGCAGGTATTTTAATACTATGCTTACATCATTTAATTAATGCAGCTTGATCAAGTGCTTATCATAAAATGCTTATATATAAGCTCTTTCGAACAGTCTTACAACTTTCCTGCAAGTGCTTATGGCAGTAGATAAGCTCAAATAAGTCAATTCAAACAAACCCTTATGTGTACTGATATGATTGTATGAATCAGGTAGTGTTGTTGAACGATCATACCGAAACTCGCACAACTAAATTAGGACTTTATTTGACTGAATGTTGTGTTGACATGGAGATCATACCAACCTCAAATGAGCAAAGCAAACATAAACAAAATTCTTTGATTTTGCTTGGAAAATCAGGCCGTGTGTATCAGTATGATGATAGTTTGATTGAAAGGTATCTATTGCAAGGCCAATCTAAGTCCACTCCTTCACTGCCAAAGGAAGTTATGGTGAGGTTACCACTTGTTGATTCAAGCATCACCATAGCAAAATTCATCTCCAACACTACCGATGTGTTTTATTCTGCAGATGAGGTAATAGGGTTGTGAAACTATTCTGTTACTGGATCAAATCCTTTTAATAGTTTAATTTTGATACACTATCAGTGTAAAAAAAGTTTTGCACTATCAACAAGTTATATGTTTGACTTTCAAAGTAGTAATGATAGAAGTCAAACGTTTTTAATGATCTGATAATTATGATAGATTGACGGTGTAAAAATATTTATACTGACGATGTATATGAATTGTATCTTTCTTTAATTATTATTATTAAAAATCAGATTTCTCAATGTATTATTCATTTGAGTTTTCTTTTTGGTCACAGTATTACAGTCAGATGATCAAAAATTATCCACAGCTTATTTCAATTGAAACAAATCACAAAGATGGGATTAACCTGAGTTCTGCAAACTTCTCTGGATTCTCAAACATTAAAAACTTGTACATAACTGGACACCATAATGGAGCCATAACTTTTTGGGATGCATCATGTCCCTTCTTCATCCCAGTTTTGCAATTAAAGCAGCAGGTAATCTTTTAATCAAAAAAAAAATTGATTGGTGACTTGGTGTTCAAATGTTAGCTTTATTACTTTAAGTATGCAAAAGAAAACTATTAGCTTCTTCCAAAATATCAATACTATAAGTTCAATTTGTTGTTGGACAAAATATAGGCTTTTAGTATTTAATATCAGTCACTTGTATGCTTAGCTAATAAAGATCAACTTGTAGAAGTATCAATGGCAGTTATTATCTTAACTATGTATTTAAGTCTAAGCACATGTACTTGGCTCATGATTATTCTTTCATTCATGTTCATGCAGAGTGAAAATGATCATTCTTTAAGTGGTGTACCTTTGACAGAGTTATATTTTGATATCAAATCTCTTCTCCTTGTTTCTGGTGACCAGAGCGGAATGGTGAGGTTTATTCAACAATGAATGGATGAAAATTGATATTCTCTTTTTTGCAAATTTTCAGCAGCCTTGCTTATTTTATATTATGCATGATATGAACGTGATTTACAGGTTCGTATATTCAGATTCAAACCCGAACCATATGCCTCCAACAGCTTCATGTCTCTTACAGGTATTTTATGATTTGATTTCGCCCAGTAACTGTGTGTCGTAGTTATTGATCTATATTCTCTGGTTTCAAATCATCGGTAAAAGTTATTCAAATATGATTTGGTGAAGGTGTAATATAAACCGACCGATCTCAAATTGATGGCTGAGATCAATTAATGTGTAACTACGTGTATTTTAAAATGCAAGTACACACTTCTGTTTATAGTGACTAGCATTTCCATTTCTCTTTTGTAGGAGGTACAAAGAATGTAATCCAGAGTGTGAAACTTGTAAAAACTATTGGTGCTGTAATTTGTATGAATATAGATCATAGCTCAAGGCATCTTGCTGTTGGTTCTGATCAAGGAAATGTGAGATGCTTTTATAGTTATCAACTTTTCTAGATATTAGAATTTAGAATCTTTCACTTGGAGTTTATGGTTGTTTATTAGCTTCACATTACTAATTTGTGCAATGATTTATCAATTTGTTACAGGTTTCAGTTCTTAACATAGATGGTCCATCTTTGTTGTATCAGAAACATATTGCAAGTGAAATTTCTATTGGTATCATCTCTATGCAGTTCATAACCTGCAGTGTATACGGTTTCGCAAAAAACATCTTAGCAGTCGGAACAAAGGACTCGTCTGTTCTGGTATTGGATAGTGAAACCGGAAACACACTGAGCACTGGAACTGGAGCTGTCCGTCCTAAGAATCCGTCTAAAGCTCTATTTTTGCAGATTTTGGGTAAGAGTTTGCACTGAGATCAATTATTAAAACACACCGATATAAATTATCAATGATCTGAATGCTTATTCAGTTTAGAATTCAAATGTCTAAACTATTTTTGCTATGTTGTACAGATGGACAGTGTGAACCAATTACAAGATCAGTTAGAAAAGATAGCTTGGATTTGAGAGAAGGGAATCATGTTGAGAATGCAACAACAAAGAATTTGTACATTTTGTTGTGTTCTGAAAAGGCTTTATATATCTATTCATTTGAGTATGCTCTACTGGTATGGTCTTCTTTATCTCTACCCTTATGAGTTATAAAGAACAAGCAGATTAGCTAGTTGAAATTACTCTCTATTGTTTTAGGGAATCAAAAAGGTGCTTTACAAAAAGAAGTTCTTTCCTTCTTCCTGTTGCTGGGCATCAACTTTTTACAGCGCCTCTGACATTGGTCTCGTACTACTTTTCACCACTGGAAAAGTAGAATTAAGGTAGTGGTTCTTTCTCATGTCTACGCAAAAATGGATTCCCTACAGCAGTTAAACAGTACAGCGGCTGTGAAGATCGTAAAATCTAGAAAGAAGTTTTGTCTCACATACAGAATCATCTATTCATAAATCCTCATGTATCCTAATTCCGTAACAGTCTCACATTCCTAATTTTATGACACATTGTTTTTAACTATTCTTCTTCATTGATTTAGGTCTTTGCCAGAATTGTCTTTGATAGTGAAGACTTCAATTAGAGGTTTCACTTATTCGCCTCCGAAATTGAAGTCGTTTTCTGACAGCCAGATAAGTTGTTCATCCAGAGGTGACCTTGTTTTGGTATGACTGTATCTTTGACTAGGATAACAAGCTTCTGATACTTGTGAAATCAAATTAACTCGAGGCAATTTTACAGGTGAATGGTGACCAGGAAATATATGTTTTCTCATTGTTGACCCAGAGGAACATTTTCAGGTATATAATATGGTTAAAGATTGGAACTGAGAATCTTTTTATCAATCTCATACAGTTCAAATACTTATTCCTGGCTATAATAAATAACCTAGAGTCTTATAACAGTAATACTGATGATGATGGTAGATTAGCAGTCTCATTACATAATTTTTTACTTCATCGTAGACTCTTGGACTCTGTTGGCTGCATCTACAGGAAGGAAAGGATGCTATCAAAAGAAGAGCTTGTTTCTAACCCGGTCATATATAAGGAAAAGAAGGTTGACAGTAACATCTTAATAACTTATCCAACTATATCCATTATTTTTGTAACAGGATCTACTTAATCTTGTCTATTGGCAGAGCATATTCAACTCCGTTATCAAAGATATTACTGGCAGTAAAGAAAAGCACATGCCCCTTATGGAAAAAGAAGATCCTAAAGAAAGTATCCAGGAACTCTCTGCAATATTTTCACGTGCAAATTTTTCAATGGATGCCAACGATACAGTAGATGAAAAACAGCCAGAATTAAACTTAGGTATAACAATGCCTCAGATATGTATGACAAACAGGAGAAATTAGTGCTTTGTGAATAGCATATAGATACTTGAGTTTAAGTATTCTCTTTTCCTCTTATGTAGATGACATCGATCTGGAAGATCATAAAGAAATACGCAAAGAGCAAAGCATATTAGGAGCTCTTAATAAGAAGAAATTGGCTGGCAAATTTCAGGCTCTAAAAGGTTTGTGACAATGAATTCAATTTTATGTGAATTATCATTTCGTGTGTTCATATTTCACCTAAGAAACAAGAACTTGAATAGATGCAATGAAACATGAGCCAGTATAGAGGATTTATGCAGAGGTCAGGGTCTTGTTATGTATTCCAGTACTCATGGTCAAATTGATAATAATCTCTCATGTTTTGTCCTTGGTTTTGTGGCAAAATGCACAGGTAAGGCTGGAGTAAACCGTGTTAATTTTTAAGCATAATGTTAATACTTAATGAGTTATATCACTAATGAGATTCTGCTTTTTAATGAGTTGGATCCAAATATGGTTTATGATAGAATACTATGGTGTAATTTGATCCATGTAGCCGACCCCACTTAGTGGGATAAGGCTTGGTTGTTGTTGTTGTATGCTCAGTGCTACTACTAATCACAATAGGCTGGTGATAAATATAATAACTCTAATATGCTACTATAATTCTGGCATGATTTGTATTTATTTGGAGAAATACCAGTTAAGTAAAATACGTTTTGCCTACCAAAAAGAAGAGAAAGACGGAAGATGGTAAAGAGTTTTACTATATACTAACAAATTTTATTGGGTATCCAATATTCAGGAAAAGTGAGAGAGATGAAGGGCAACAACCAGAAAGCATCAGATAAGGAAGAGCAACAAGATGAGAAAGCTGGTGCAGTCAATCAAATTAAGAAGAGATATGGATTCTCCTCTATGTCGAATGTAAGAATATATTTATCATATCCACCATCATTATAAGGCTTGTCTTGCATTCTACCATGTAACAGTTCACAAGCATGGCACCTCTTTACACGTGATTGTTAATGCAAATGTAGTTAAGATTCATCATTATCAATTACAATAAGCTGCAATATACAGTTCAGAACACCATTTTAAGATTTTCAATCAGCGTGAAAATGATAGTATATTGCAAAAGAATCAACTATTCACAAAGACTTGTTTGTTCAAATACAACTTTTTAATTTACATAAAATCAAAAGTATACTGCAACACATGTGATGACATATACTTAAAAGTCAAAAGATTATTTCTTTCTGAAATATGAACAATAATTACAAATCTGGCGCTGCAGAAAACAACAAGGGTTGCTAAATTGGCAGAAAGCAAGCTGCGGGAAAACACAAGGAAATTGCAGGCACCTTATATGTCGACGAAGTCACAAAAATGTTGCGGTATGTCATTAGCACGTGCAAACTTATGCAAGAAGAATAAGAATGTGAAAATTCCAAGATATATTTGTTTACATATTTTCTTATAACTCGGCAGGGTGTTGAGCGACGTACCGCAGAGATGGAAAATACAGCAAAATCATTTTTATCAATGGCAAAACAAGTGCTTCAAAATGCTGAACAGGACAAACGAAGTTGATAAGACCTGGTAGGTAGTAATGTGCAATGTGGTATTTTATTTTATTGTCCTTTTTCAATTGTTTGTGTATTCTTTTTAATATTGTGAATGTAAGTTTTCTCAAATTGTGTTTGTATTTATACTTAGCTTCTCATTTCACACTGATGCAAAGCTAAGATGCTGCCAGGGATTTTGGACTTTATGTTATTTATGTGTTTCATAGGTCCTAATTCCTTTGGTATTTAAGGCTCACAAACTCACCAACCTACAATTTATCTAAAAGAAAAACTAATTTTGCTTTATTTATTCTGTGCAAGTTTTGCTCTTTTTAAACTAACCTGCTCCATTACTGTCATATGTTGCAGAGTAGAGAAGCTTGATTGTTGCACTTAACGCTCCCTCAAGTAAAGATGACTTACTACAACAAACAGTGCAAATAAACAGCAATCGCTCCTACTTTAGGTCATACAATATACTAAGACCCGGAACTGATTCAAGGACGTATACGAGTCATTTTTTCAGGAATTTGTAAATTAAAATATTATAAGCTTTTGTTCATATTTTCTCTCCACTTTCTCACTCTTTGGAGAGAATAATTATTTCGGTAGAACTGTTTCCACCTAGGAATATTTACACATACACACAATAGCAAATTAAAATGCCAACTCTTAAACATGACAGTTAAAAGGTCACATCCAAATTGCATCGAGATTTTATTTCACTAATTGGACTATTAGCACATGGTCGTGACAGATGGTGATCCTTATCACTATGCATTTAGAATTTAAAGAAAGTTCCACATAGTGTGAGTTCAGAAGACAAACTTTGCAACGATTAGTGTTTTATCACCAGATCTTCCAGAAGTGAGTGTATTTGTTCTCTAACAGCATCCCTGTTACTAACACTCAATGTAAACAAAGTTGCTCCTGCATGATTCCTCAACCTTGCGACTGCCAAAATGTACAACATTAGTCAGTTATAGGCTCAGAAAATCGATTAGCCAGATAGTGGCTTCAAAACGTCAATAGATCTTCGAGATTTATGCCAATCAAGTCTCATGACAGATTTGTCCCATCTCGATTATTTAAAGTGTCAAGAAAAGAAAAATCATTCATGTCAAGAAAGAAACATGTTTGAAAAATGGATACTTTGAAAGTATGGGAAATTTACCGGCAGGTATATCTCTGCCAAATTTTGGAACTGGAATGGAAGCCAAAATTGGAATATTTGACTCCAAAACTTTTAGAACTGCAGGGAAGAACAACGAACTGTATAACTCCATCCTACCAACTTCGTCAATGATGAAAAGATCAGTGTCTTCTCTAACCTAGCCATTAAGTGAGTCTCTTCAAATTTCAAAGACTGGTCTAACATATGGGAATCTGCAAATAATATCTTTGTATATACTGAAGGACAAATTTACACTCAGAAATGCAATGGAGCAACTCAAGAACAGCATACTAGTACTACATTTTTTTTTGACAAAACAGCATACTAGTATTACATTTTTATATGCATTTAAATACATGCAAGGATGGTCATATATTGTACAAAATATGCATCTATTCTCCACATACTGTTACTATAATCTTGCATAAAGGTGAGAAAAATGTGAAAGCAAAACATCGGTGACAAGCAGTACACAAAAGCAAGCTCACCTGTAACTCAGGCAGTGCTAGTGACTCGAAAGATGCTACATCAACTTTATACTTCCCAACGTTCGGCCATCTATGAGACTCTTGGCTGCCAATGCCATTAAATAACACCCTTTAATCAAATAAGCAAAGATTTGACAGCACTAAACAATCTATCCAGTGAAACCAATGTTATGTAGGATCCGGGTTGTTTGCTCTGCTGCCACATGAAGTAACAGCAGTCAGCACACTGCACATATCAGTCCTTGGATCAAGATTTTTCATATTTCGACTTCACCAAAGCAAATTACAGATATAAATTTCGAACTAAAACCGTCAAATCTTGATGCCACATGAAATGTTTCTAACTGCAGTGACTAAGGATATGTTTGAGAATTGGTTTTTGGAGGGTTTTGAAAGGCTAAGTCTATATCTTGATATATATTTGAGATTTTGATAAATACATGATAAATGGTCATATAATATCTCAATCACCCTTTTAGTCAATTTTAGAAACATTTCATAATTTCTTAAATTTAGAAATGAAAAATCAGTCTTCCCCTCCCTTTCCTTCACAAACTCAACTGCCAAACATAGCCTAAGAGTATTTTGACTGCATCTAATCCAAATTTAGTTATGTCGCAACATTTTTAGAAGCACCTAGAAAAACATCTCAAGTTTTTTGTTTGTTCTTGCTAAAAGCATATCCATAAGCACCATCATCACCAAGAAACACAAAATAACATTGCTACTAGACCCTGTTTTGATAAATAGCTTAATTATGTGTTTATCAATAAGCACTTATACATAAGTTATTTCTATAACGAGATAAAATAAAGTCAAACTCATTTCATATAAGCTATAAGTTGTTCATAAGTTATTTCTATAAGTTCTCCCAAACAAGCATTATGTCCTTAAATAAGTTTGTATCCTTGGCAAGGGAATGAAAAATAGAACCTTGAAATGTTGGAGGATGCAAGTGGGCAAGTGCGACCATCAAGAGTGACAACTTCAAAACCAACCCTCTCACCAGAAAGTCTAACTTCACCTACAAAACAAAACAAACCATTGAAAAGTTTTGGAAATTGGTGAAGGAAAGGGGAAGAGATGCTTACGTGTGTAGAAACCCTGAACCTTGAGGGTGGGATATGAGGCTTTGAGGGTCTCGAATACTCTCATAATAAGAGTGCTTTTTCCCACACCCTAAAATCAATTATATGAATGATGAGTAATGATGGAAGTAATAGAGATTTCAAACAGAGGAGTTAAAATTGATGGAGGAATCACTCACCGGAGGACCTGTCACTAGAAACCATTTTCCAGCACCAGCCATTGTTTCTGTTTCTCAACCCTCACCCAAGTGATGAATATTTTTAGTCCTGTGATGCAACTTAATTACATTTTTTATTATAAAAAGGGGTATAAAAGTTCTTTAAGTTTTATAATTAATGATAATGATAATAATAGATATAACTAAGGCGGAAAAAATGAATTTGGTTCCTAGGAAAAAGAAAAATTAGATGCATCGTTGTCGACTCATTGATTAGTCTTATAGTGGATTTAAATGGTCTAAGTCGTGAAGATATTTTGGATCGACTATTAGGGGTCAAAGATCCTTTCTAGTTACAATGGGTTAGCAAGATATAAGGCGAGAACAAAGTATCTTGAACCAACGTCGGATTTCTTAAGCAAGTCTCGGGTTTGAGCCTTATGATTGAAAGAGGAGAATCATAAGGTGGCTCCCGACTAATTCATCAATATAAGTGAGATTTAGCAACTCAGTTTGCTTATATCCTAATAAACCTCGTTAGAGTTTCGATGGTTAGGTAAAAAAAAATTACAATCATTTAAAATTGTTGTCACCTCTGTATCATCATCCCAAGTGTTTCATGAAATTCACCACTCCAGTCTATCCGTACGATGACATTTTTCTAATCCCAATGATAGACAATGAAGCGCAAAAGCCAATAGAATCCCAAGGGAAGTGTAACCTTGATCTTTGAAACACCCGCCATCAATATTGTATTTGTTAAGTTTTAGACCTTCAAGAGTGATTTCACACAATTTCTTCCACATCATAGCAAACTTAACCATTGAAGAATCCTCCAAGCCTCTAAGGATGCGTTCACACTTTTATGCTGAGATCTAAGGAGCAATCCACACTTGCAAGATCCAACTTTGGAGCAGAAACTCAACATTAGCTCAAACAACTTTGTAGTGGCTCTGCTATGTAACTGCTAACTTGTGTATCACTTGCACAAAGCATGCACAAAGCAAGTGGTACTGGTACTATATTACCACAAAAAAATACCATCCATATAGCTCTGAATCTAATCGTACAAAACTCATATGTACTTCTTTGTATGTTGTATATATTATTACTCTTCTTAAAAAGTACAACTTTTTTTTAACATAACCAACAACCCATAATCTACTCAAATCCAAATATATCTGTTCATTATGCTCACAAAAAGTACATGTTGACAAACAACAGCATGTAAGTATGGGAACCAAGTTGTCCATGAAGCTGTTACTTCTAGTTCTAGGCATCAAAGTACTAGTTTGCTCAACAAGGGCCTTCTTCTTCAACTCCTTTCCAAGTACATGATCAACATTTATCAACACTCAACACATCAACATTTCATTAATCTCGTCCTTAGTTTATCAATTGCTAAAGTTACATACATAGTCATTTGTACAAAATTGTAGCCGATACAGTACACAAACATTACTACCATTTCCATTCCATTCATCAGATAGTGAATCAACTTGAATTTCTTATTCAAGCTTTCTTACTCAGGTGAAAAATAATAAATATCCAAAACTTGTATTTAAATATAAGGCTTAAATGCACTTTTGGCCCCCTATGTTTGAAAAAGTTGCGATTTTGGCCCCCTTTTAAAAAAAATGGATTATTAGACCCCTAACTTTTGCCCCTTTTGCGAAAGGCTGATTTTGACCAAGTCAACGCATACGTGGCATGTCACTTAACTGATTTGGCAGACAACTGTGTAATTTTCAATTTAAAAATAAATAAAAATGTTACATGTGTAATGCTTTAATTAAAAAAAAACAAAAAAAAATAAACTCCTTTCTCTTCTCTCACGTCTCCTCTCATATCTCTTCTTCTTTCTTCTTCTTTCTCTTCTCTCTCCATTAACAAAAGAACAAACAATAATCATTCTTACCAACCCACCACCATAACCATTACTATAAGCCCTCTCTTCTCCACGTAACAAAACCCATTTCTTCTTCTTTCTCAATTTCAGTCATCCCTCCTTCAACTACATCATCACTCACATGAAAAAATCAACATCAATAGCCGCGCAACAGCAACAACAAATCAACAACATCACATCGTCGCCGGCTTCATGTAGATTTGAGTTTGATGAACAATTTTTTTTTGTTTGAAAAACATGAAAAAACAAACAGAAGAGTGAATAATTTTATATCTAGAAGTCAAAATTATATCATGGATTGTCGAAAGGGAAGAAGAAGAGGGAATTGTTGTTGTGTTTGACTAATGAACTGAAAAAGAGGAATTTTGTTATGTTGTTGTTCGATTTATGGAAGAGAAAATATTGTTAAGGATGAGAGAGATTGATTGGGTTGTTGATAATGAAATCCAATTTTTGATTTTTTTTTTTTTTAATTTGATAATTACAGACGTGGATTTTTGTTTGATTTTTTAATTTATAATTACATAGTTTTCTGCTCAATCAGTTAAGTGACCTGCCACGTATGCGTTGACTTAGTCAAAATCAGCCTTTCGCAGAATGAGCAAAAGTTAATGGTCTAATAATCCATTTTTTTAAAAGGGGACCAAAATCATAACTTTTTCAAACATAGGAGACCAAAAGTGCATTTAAGCCTAAATATAAAACAGAATAAAGAAAGAAGCTACGAGTTTCAAGTAACTGTGTTTGGATTTAGACATAGCCTTTTCGCTTAAGAAGCCACACAAAAATAGCTTACATACTAGTAGTTTTAAACAAACACGATGCTAGATACAAAATAAAAACGGCATTCAAACCGAGTCTGTATTAATAAAGGTGGATTTAAGTACAGATCATGAAGCTGAATCTAGACTTAAACTATGCGCTAATATAAACCTAAGAACTGTTTGTTTATCACAAAACAGCTTTGGATCTAAAAAGTCTCCCAATTACATTCCAACCTATAATAATGAAAATTATTCTATTGCAGTTACTCCTACGCTTCTTCCTTCATCAACGCCAACTTTACTCCTCATCCTCCTCCTGAAAAACATAAAATAATTAAGTCAAAAATTAATATAGCAAAAAACATTAAAAAAAAAAAAACTCATAGAATAATCCAAACGATGAGAAGAATCTTACATCATCACCATCCTCGTCATCATCATTAACTTCAGACTTTGACTTATCCGATCCTTCTTCCTCCGAAGCATTTTTCTCAGTCTAATCCATCAAAATCAATTCAAATCAACAACAAATAACATAAATCCAAGTAAAATCAGAACAGTAAAAATTTACAGTAACAGAAGGGTTATAAATGTAATTACAATTCCCATATTGTAAGCACGCATTGTCTTCTCGTACTCCTCCTTCAACTTCTCAGCCTTAGCAATGAATGGAGCCTTATCCTAAAATACACATAAATCACAAAAACGAATTTAAAATCAAAACACGAAATAAGATTTAGATTAATTTTCTTCAGTGAAGCAGAAGCGAAATCCTCACAGCATCAGACAGAGCTTTCCATTCCTTTCCACCAGCTTTCCCAACCTAATTCAAATTTACCGTAAATCACGTTAGAAAACTCAAATAACATCCAAAAATTTATACAAATCAAATTCAACGGTAAAAACTAGATCGCGTCAGAAAACTCACCACAGCAACTGATTTGTTATTTGGATTCTCCTTCTTAAACCTCTCTCTGAACTCAGACCTATAAACCACAACAACAAAAAATTAAAACAAAAAAATAAAATCATCAGAATCAAATCGAACTTCAACGAAACAAATTCGTAACAAAAACATTTATCACTGATTCGAACTTCAACGAAACTCATAAAAAACGGAATAAAAATAAAACGACACTCATCAGAATCAAATCAAACTTCAACGGAACAAATTCGTGAACATTTAGCACCGATTCGAAGAATTGTAAACACCGAAGCTTACATGAAAACGAAGAAAGCACTTGGAGGCCTCTTCGGCTTGTTAGGATCCTTAGCTTTCTTCGATTGCTTAGTTCCAGTTCCAGCGCCCTTGCGCTTCAACCTAAAAAACAAAATCAAATCAAAAACGTTAACAAAAAATTCAGATCTAACAAATCAACAGATGAAAATCACGAATCTCGAAGTCGGAAGAAGAAACTCACCGGTTATCAGCAGGTTTGGCGTCAGAAACAGCTTTCGGCATGGTGAAACGGTGGTGATTGAACTTCGAAGAGAGAGAGAGAGAGAAAACGGTGAAAGAGAAGAAGAAGAAAAAGGGTTTTGAAGAGTGAAGATGAAAATGTGAGAAATGAAAGAGCGTGAGTGGGTTTTTGTATTGAGAGGGATAAAGAGGGAAATTGAAAATTGAAGCACGGGTTTGCGCGGGATAATGAAATATTTTGTGCCACGTCAGCGATCCGCGTGCTTTCGAACTAGCTTGTGTTTTCTTTGTGAGAAGAAGTGGAAGTGTTTTGAGGGTTGAGAAGTTGTGAAGTGTACACGTGAGGGTGATACGTGTGGTATTTGAGGGAAATGACTGTTTTGGGTTTTGAGATTTTGGGAATTTACGAAGATGGCGTGAGTTTGTTGCACCGCTACAGGGGAAATTTGAAGGCTACGCTCGTAAAATCGGTTTTGTCTAGAATGATATTTCAAGGAATTTTTTCCTGTTGCGCAAATTTGTGTTGTTCTAAACTTCTACTTTCATATCCTGATCAATATATATATATATATATAAAATGATAAAAGAATATATTTATTTATTTTAATTCATATGATATGATGTATTGTGGATTTGGGATCTAACGTTGAGGCTCTGATTGGATTAAAAAATTAATGGGGCTTGTTTTTGTAATGGATCTAAAATTATTTATTATAATTTTGACCTAAAAAATTATTTGAAATGATAAAATTTATTAGTTTTATTTGATTTGATTATACGACAAAAATTGAAACGTATCATGAATCAATGATCTTAGAAATGCCGATTGGATGAAAGGAAGCATTAGAGAAACATGAACCTCGGATTGAGAGTAGTTTAGGTTATCAACAGTAGGGAAAACGAAGACGAGGCGACGTCTTACCCTTCAAGGAGTCATCAATTGGAGCATCAAAGTGTTGAACTTAGTAACGCATAGATAAATGAGATTGATATACGACTGCATTTTGATGTTTAATGACAGGTTTGACAAAGGGAAAATCCAACGGCGGTATTTGTGATGAGAATAAGAAGCGACATGTAGTAGTTAGGTCTGTCTTTGATATATATGGTTACATGTGTTTTTGTGCAAAGAATCTATCTCTAGATTTGTTTTATGTCAAATAAGGTTAGTAATAGTAATACTCGCACATAAAATCATGCGTATCTGAATGGGGCTAACTTTTATATTAATAAATGGTTTGGGATTGTTCTCAATTTCAAACAAAAGGTGTGTTATAAAAATATTTTTCTAACAATCTCTCTAACACACGTTTTCTTATTGAATGAAACTAATGTGGGTCCCACAATGTGTAAATAGATCCCACATAACATGGTGAGTGTCAGAGAAAACATTAGAAAGAGACTATTCCTAGCATTTCACTTCCGGGCAATAGTGTTCTTTTAATCCACAAGCAATGAATGGTGCAAGAGCACATAGATCGACGATGTGGCAAAAAAAAATTGTTATCTCGCGTAAACCCATACTTCAATTTTTAGCTTTCCTCCTTGAGCCTCTAGTTTTCGCTAACAAAAAAACCCAACACACTCTCTCGTTCCTCAAAAAACCAACTTTACTTTCAGAAACCGTTACTCTTCAATTTTGTTTTTATTTTGTTTGTCAGGTTCAAGCGCAGGGGCACTAGTGTTAGAACTGGGCAATCAAAGAGAGCCAAGGATCTGATTAAACCGAATAGACCTCCCGGCGATTTCTTCATTTTCATGTAAGTTACGGAGTTGAATGTTGTTTGAATCCCTTATATTAAAAAAATACACGTATATGCCTCGACACCCTAGGAAATTCTAATTACAGTGACAACTTTGGTGCATGTATATGCCTCGGCATGATTATGTAGAACTGTCGTGACAATCTAGGAAGTTCTAATTATGCAAAGAGGTCAGTTCTCGAACACTTCTTAAGTTCAAGATTTTCACCAGAAAACGATGTCAGGTCTACATGGAACTAGCTATCATAATGCCATTAAAATGTAATGTTAGTATAAAGAATTGTAGGGCAGACTCACTTACCAAACAAGCAGTGAAAGGAAGGGAATTGGCCATGACCTAATCACTCGTTCTCTTTGCTTGTGTCGACTCAACCATCGCCAAGTGAACCCCCTTCCCCTTGTTACTTAATTTCGATATAATATGCGGTAGTAAGTAAGTAGGAATTTCACAATCCTTAGGAAATTTATGGATATATTCATTTAATTATTTTTGAATAACTTTTTATCATTTTTTCCAATTATAAATACAGTGAATTGTTAAGTACGATCTGTTATATAAATTTTGAGTATAATTTTTTTGGCTTTAACCCTCTGATTCTCGAAGGAAGGGAACCTTGATAATTTGAAGGTCAATTGTGAGGTAAGTATAGTCTGACCAAGAATTGTTCCACCCAATAATCAATATCGGGTTATCTCTGATGGAGTTCATTAACCAATTGAGTTCAATCACTTGGTTAAAATTTGGAGTTGAATTATCCCTTGAGTTGTATAACAAAAAAATTGAAATGATCAGCGACCTTATTTATTATTCATACAAATAGACTAACTAAAACCATCTTATCAATTGTACCAAAATAAAATTAAATAAAACAATATCGGATCAAAGATATCGATAACATCTAAAGTATAAAAAAAACTTCATGTTTGTTTTATATATTTACTAAATAAATTTATTTTGATTAGTTAATCATGAATAAGTTGGATAATTTACATGAAAATAATTTATACGTCTTTGTTCAATTTTTTTACGAAGCAAAAACCATTGCAATTCATTATAAATAAAGTGTGAAATACGACGAGGGGGATAGTAGAAAACTATAGAACATGATAAAGTTTTTATAATTCTTGTAAGGTTCTCTTCACCAGCACAACATTGTAATGTTGTAAACTAATTTATATAATGTAACGATATCTCACAACTATAATGCGTGTATAATTAAAATTATCAACTATTATTTTTTATCCAAGCTCAGAGACAACAATATTGTATAAGAAAATACAATAACATACTTTTTTTTTAAATATAATAACATATCTTAAACATCATAGAAAAAAATACAATCACACTGTTGATCTATGCAATGAAATGAAGAAATGTATAAAAAAAACATCATAATAAATTTTTTCTCTCACAACAATATGATGAAATAGGAAAGTCAAACATTAAACAAGGAAAGGTAATGGTGATAAAAAGAGAAAACTTCGCCAAGCCCAACTCTTGGATAAAGACCCAAGTTGGACCTTATGTATTTCCTTTGTTTTTTTTTTTCTCTCTCTCAAAGATAAAAAAATAAATAAAGTATTATAGCAATCAACCTAGAACACACGTACTGAAGTTTATTATACATCAACTTCCTTAAAATTGGATCACAAAGGAGAGTAAATTATGGGAGACGAAGAAATCCAAGAACGTCAAAGGTCATTTGCAGCTCCTTTCATATTTATGATCGTTGTCGCTTTTCAGTTTGCATATTACTGTCTCGATCGTTTGAATAAGGTATCGTTCTCCTTTGTCATTTTAATAATTGAAAAGAGATCAATGTTAGAAATTGTAACGGTAATATTATATTATATATTTTGATTTCATCTATCATCTAAGAATATCAATATTTATTCATAAATTAAATAAATGAAACAAAATTTTATCATCGTTTTGAATTGAGAAAAAAATTAGCATTGCCGCAAGATCTCTTTACGAATCAAAAGATTGCACCATATAAGGATGTAGGAATAAAATATTTATAATATCAATTATTGATTGTTATAATAGTAATTAATTTCTAATTATCATATAATTTGTTTACAGAACAAGTCTGATAGTGAAAAAGAAAATGAATTGCGTCGAGAAATTAAACGTCTTTTGAAGGAGGCAAATTTACTGTCACAGTAAGTAATTCACATTGGTCGCACACCATGTTTGTGTTGTTTCTTGTTGTTTTGATTTAGTTAAGTCCATAACATTTCTTCCACGTTGGTTTGAACAAATTACGAAGCATTTGAGAAATTTATCATGTAGAAATTGATATATTATCTTATGTACATGACTCTCGTTTAGAAGAGTCGTTGTCATTTTTACCGTTTTAGTTTTTTTTTTTCTCTACGACTATTTGTTGAAAATCTTATCCAAGTTAACCCTATATGAGTGATTGTATTGCTCTTTCAGACATTCGACATTTGCACAGGCAGCAAGACTTAAAAGGCTAGCAAATGCCAAGGAGAAGGAACTTGCAAAGTGTGAGTTTATTTTATTTGTGAATTTTGACTCTCATATAATACAGTGTAGACTAATTGTTGCAACACAACATATGTTTTAAGTCACCAATCATGAATCAACGTTGTTAAAATAATAATCATTAATGAATCAACTATACAATGATTATATGAGTTTAATATAAACTATACTCTCTATTGTTATGGTAGAGATTATGATTAAAATAAAAAAAAGTTAAAATATGTTTTAGGTCCCTATAACTATTCCAACTTTTCGTTTTGGTTTCTAGGGCTGAGCACAAAAACCGGACCCGCCCGAAACCCGTCTAAACCGCTACTCATTTTAATTAATCGGGTCGGGCGGGTCGGTTGTCGGGTTCAAACAATAAAGAAAATCGAGTACGTATGGTTTCCAACGGTTGGTTACGGTTTCTAGATCTATGATCCATCGGTACCCACAACCGACCGAATAATAGGCTTATCTTGCTATGCCTTTCTTGAAGTTCAACTCCCTATAAAAAATTGTAGTAGTGTCTGACTCTCTTTACACCCAGTGGCCTAATTTAAATCACTTTATTACTTAATAAATCACTTACATATAAATGTTAAGTAGTCTGATTACATGAATCCCTAACCCTAATGCAACCCTAACACCCAAAATGACACATTTCTCCCTAACTTTTCTTTTGAAAGAAATTTATGAAAAAAAATCCTTGCTGAGAGTTGAACCACAGACCAACTTCTAATAGGTCACAGCTGTAACCACTGGATCACTAATGGTTTTTGTGACTTATAATTGCTTTTATTTTATATATATCTACGGCAATTATAAAAAGGGGGGTTTGAATGAAGGAATTAAGTAGTGTTTTAATTAAATCTAAAATATTTTTATGCACAATCTAATATATTTTGGTTTGTGATATGAAATATATTTTAATACTCAATAATATATTTTTATACTGAATATGATATATTTTGGTACTCAATTTGAGATATTTTTGAATTAAATCTAATATACTATTTTTATATTGAATATGTTAGAAAGTGATTTCTTAGTCCCCAAGTTTTGCTAAAATATTTTTATGCACAATCTAATATATTTTGGTTTGTGATATGAAATATATTTTAATACTCAATAATATATTTTTATACTGAATATGATATATTTTGGTACTCAATTTGAGATATTTTTGAATTAAATCTAATATACTATTTTTATATTGAATATGATATATTTTGGTACTCAATTTGAGATATTTTTGAATTAAATCTAATATACTATTTTTATATTGAATATGATATATATGATATATTTTGGTACTCAATTTGAGATATTTTTGTACTAAATCTAATATATTTTTGTACTTAATAATATATTTTAAAATTGAAGAGTAAACCCGTTAAATAGTTATGAGAGAAACCTAGCTCAGTTAAAAGGTTATAAATAGAGGAGAGCATTAGAGAATTAGGGTTACAACAAACAAGAAAAGATTAGAGATCAAAGGAAAACTAGGGTTGTGGAGAGAAGAAGCAAGGAGACAAGTGAGAAGAACCTGGAGAGAGATTTTACCGTAGGAATATCAAATTCTGCAAACCAAAGGTAAGGGGGAGTCTCTATTCACCATAAGGGGGAGTCTCTATTCTCATGTCTTTTATTTTGGCCTAAAAAATAGGAAAATCTTCCAGGTCATGGCAAATAAGTTATTAACATATATATAATGATGTGGCTTTGCAGTTTTTCTTTAAACCTTATAATGTGCCTTTGTTGTTGCCCATGTTCTGTTTTCAATAACTTCAAAAATCCTTGAATCTATCCTCTCTATTAGAATCAAAAATCAGCCAAAGTATGTTCTAAAATTTAGTGAGATTAATATACTTCACATTTATAATTCACATTTTTTGTGTTATGTATCATAACTAATGTGGATCACATCTGTTTTAGGATGACATTAGTGAAAGCAACCCCCATCTCTGATATCGTGTGCGGTAAGACTGATTTTAATGTCATGGCTCGGGTCATTCATCTCTGGTCAATTCCAGACCGAAACAAACATACTTAGCTATTTCGCATTTATTTGATTAGATTAGATATCTCTGTTTATGTGTTATGCATTTCTTTACTAAGCCAAATTCGACACTTTTGTAGGAAAATCAATGAAGATGACCCAGATCTCATAGTCAATTTAATAGTTTTATATGAAGCTATACAAAACCCGTGCATCGCACGGGTTAAAGTCTAGTATTTTAAAAGCCTTCCTCTGACACCTCACGTTTCCACTCACATATGATAAATAATTTTAAAGCCTCACATAACTAGTTTCTGGCTCTCTCTCCTCTATTATTACCATAGATATGAGAACAAAAACATTAAGAAGATCATCTTCTCTCTTCTGATCTTCTCTCTTCTGATCTTCTCCTTAAAAAAGAAAGATCATATTCTCTCTTTAACACTTTTTTGGTTGCTATTGTTCAACAAAACTCACTACTAACTATCCAAATTAAAATTGAAATTCAGCAATCAGCAGTTGAGAACCAAACAACACAAACGATTTTGATTCATCAATTCTCAAATCTTCTTATTTTCTATTAGTTTGCTTCAAACTTTACTCACCTTTCTTGTTGTTTCAGGGGAGAAACAGTTTCTTGTTGAGTCTCTGGAAAACCACCTTGTTAAAGGGATTTTCTACTCTCATTATTTCTCTTTCCTTATTTCTCTCTCCAAATCTGAACCCGAAATAAACCGCCCGAGACAAACCGCCGCCCGTTGAAACCGTCATCCGGCAAAACAGAAAGCATGAACGGTCGGAAAAGGGTCTAGATTTAGTGGTCGCGGTTTCGTGTCGGCTCGACGTTTTCGGACCGAACCCGACCGTTGCTCAATCCTACTGGTTTCTCAAAATTTTCCTTCGAGTTTTGGTCCATATAAAATTTTTCATCCCTAAGTTTGGTCCCTGCAATCAAATGAGGCTAACGACAGCTGACATGACAACGTCAAGTTGATGATTTCTAATGATTGTGCGATGATTGGACATGTCTTGTAGGATCCTGATCAAATTTTATTAAAAGATATTAACAAAATTCTAAAAACTGTATTTTAATTAATTTTTGTGTTATTAAAGTAAAAAAAAGTCCTTTATTTTTACAATAGAATGAAAAATGCATTTCATTCATCATTCCTTCAACCTTCCATTTCTCCCAAATAAAAATCATCTCTCTCTGTATCTCTCATTGTTAGTGTAGCTGAAAAGATCAAACCCTAAATCCCCTAGTCTTCAACCTAAACTTCAAAAATTGAGACTCAAACTCAATCTTCTTATGTGGTCGAAATTGAAACTCAATTGAAACCCGCATAGCTTTCGAAACCATTGCTTCTTCATGTTTTTGAAATAAAGAATGGAAGTTTATACAGGTTGTTGTCGGGGATGAATTTTTGGGTTTGAGATAAATTCGAGGATGAGATTATGGGTTTGAGACAAAATATTTTTGTTCATAAACTCGTGTTTAAATCTTGAATTTTGATGTTTAAATTACGTGAAATCATGGTTTTCATGTTTTGGGTCGCGTGGTCTTCCACTGGGTTAGACTGGCACGTGCGAAGGCTGAAGACGAAGTTAAAAAAAGGGAAAAAATATCTGAAAACTTATAAATTGGGGGCCAACTAGTGTTGTTGAACCCATGACATACTACCCAAATGTTAACAAACATACCAATAGGCTGCACATAAAATTCAATAATTTTTGCATTTAGTGATAATATATTGGGTTCAACTCTGCAAAATTAAAATTGTCGTGTGTACCTGCCACATGAACGCCCATTAGTGAAAGTTAACAGAGGTGACTAAAAGTGTGGACGATTTTTTTTAAGGAATCAAACGTCGACGAAATTTTTATGGGACTAAAATAAAAAATTAAGATATTTATAGAAACCAAAAACATATTTAACACAAAAAAAAACTATAGCAAAAAAGCACAGTACACACTAAATAATAACAAAAGTATAGACACAGAAACTCGTGAATATCCATCTTTCTGCCAATTGATATAAGATTCATCTTTATTTCTTATTTGTTACATCCTCATTATTAGTAAAAAAAATTGCTCATTGCTTTGTGAAACTTATAATCAAATATAAATTGCAGATCAAACTTTGCACAACAAAGATTTGGTTTTGTATCTAAATTTAGTTCTCGCTGGAAAGGTTTGATTTTCATTTATAAAATCTTTAAAGTTGTACATCTTTTTTCAGGTTATATAAGTTTTTAGTCCCTATAAATATAGTGAATTTCATGTTTAGTCCTCATAAAAAATGACATTTTTTTGTCCCTATAAAAAATCTCAGCACATAGTTTTAGTCCCTGTTAAATAAAAGTTTGTTTAATGATACTTCAAATTTAAAACTTTTTAATGTTTTTTTATAGACATGTTAAAAACGGTATAAAAAACTCTTGTATAAAAAAATTAGATTGTAAAAAATTAAATATAATATTTTTTAAACACCAAAATTTCAAGGTAAAGGTAGTGAAAATTTGGATCTAAAAATCAAATTTTGAGCTCATTTTTTGTGGAGAAATTTTTTATAATGTTCTAAACAAGTCTCTAAAAATTTAAGCATAATTAAACAAATTTTTATTTAACAAAGACTAAAACTACATGCTGAAAATTTTTATAGGGATCAAAACATGACATTTTTTTATGAGGATTAAAAATGAAACTGACTATATTTATAGGAATAAAAAACTTATTTAATCTTGTATCTTATTAGTGGAGGGTCATGTGATACTATGTTGGTTTTATCATGCAGTATTTAACTTACGGACTGCTGCTAATTTGGTTTTGGCGTGTTCCCGTTGCTAGCATATCTCAACAATTTGTACAACCATTTGGTAATGTAGCCTGCAATTGACATTTCGTTCAAAAATCATGTTTCATTTTGCATTGTATATGTTTATATTTTCATGTGAATACCAAACAATTCAATCACATGTCTATTGGTTTTTTGTTCCCAACAAAGATTAAAACAATAAGCTTTTTATTTTCATTCTCATCATATTTTTCAATTATTGTAGGAAGATTATTATCATGGAAGACTGGGGCAGATCAAGACAACAATATTATGGTAAGTAATTGTTCATATATTTTCAAGATATAATTTATTTCGGATAAGGATGTGATTTATATTCGATATAGAATGTAATAAATATGAAATACAAGGTGATGTGTAGATTTAAGAAGAATACTAATCATGGTAATTAGAGTTCGGGATGATGAAACAACAAACCTAGAAGAAAAAATGGTAAATTATAATATTGCCGGTGAGTTAGGTATAACATATATATATGTGTGTGTGTGTGTGTGACAATAGCTTATAAGTAAGTCAAAATAAAGACAAGTGAATGTTATTTTTGACTCAAAAAGTTTGAAAATTATCGCGAGTGTTAGTGTTCTTTTGATTGGCTGATGAACTATTTCATTTTTCTATTATTGTCTCGTAATTATTTACCTCCGAGATGATTATTGCTCTAATTGTAAGTTTAAAGAGAAATTACCACTTTTAGTATAAAATTTTATGGGTTGAGACAAAAATTGTAACACTAATGACTGCTAATTGAGGGACCAACAAATTTGATTTTAAAATAAGGGACCAACAAATAAAATTAAGCTTCTATAATCATAACATGTTTTTGCATATGTTGGAACATTGGTGTGAAGTTGGAAGGAAATTGAATGATTAAACACCAAGTAATAAGACTTTGAGCTAGTGTGATGTGAATTGAAAAAATAGAGAGTGGGGGTCCCACATAAAATAGAACACACACATTAGTAGTGTTTAAATTGCGGTATTTAATTTTAAATACTTTATAATGATAAAAATAATAGTAATTATTATTTTTATTTGTGAATATCACTTCACATAAATTTAGTTTATGTTGTTTGTGATAAGAATAAGAATTTAACTGAGTTCTTATCTTTCCTTCATTCATATCCAATGAGTTTGTTTCCTCCATTTTTGTGGATTTGTTTCTTTTTTATCTTATCCACAAATGTTGTTGAACTGATTAGTGATGAAGTTTCTTTTTGATCTTATCCATTAGAGTGACTGCTGCCGCAATTTTAGCTAAAACAGTTACAAAATCTCTATATAAATAGAGGACTTCACTCAGTTCAAAAATCACACCAAAGAGTTCTATTGAGTTGTCGAGAACTCTTTCTCTCTTCTCCCCCCAGCTTGTGTTAACGAGCTATTCTTCTCCTTATCTCCTTTTTCTGTCCCTTCGGATTTAAGAGTGTTCTTAAGACCTTAGTCCCTATTCGGTATAATGTCCCTTCGGAATTAAGAAAGGTCTTAAAACATAGTCCCTTCGATAATATATGTCCCTTCGGAATAAAGAGTACTTTTAAGATCATAGTCCCTTTTGAAATAAAAATGTCCCGTCGGAATTAAGAATGATCTTAACGGTATATAAATATTCTTTCGATATTTTTCTACTCTTGGAGAATTAAAAAGTCAGAATGGTGGTATCACCATATTTGAGTGGTCTTAGTACCATATTGATATTTTGGAGAGCTCAAATGTTAGAATGGTGATAACACCATATTTGAGTGGTCTTAGCACCATAATAGAGTGGTCACAGTACCATATTAGAAAGTGGTTTCAGTATTAAAGAGTGGTCTTAGTACCATATTGGAGGTGTAAATCTCGAACGGTTTTCTACAGTGCAGTAGTTAACCGCACAGTTGTAGCTGAGCTTGTTTTATCTTGGAGGTGGCGTGGTTGATAGTCTGCCTTGCACAATTTTGGGCAGTGCCACGAAACGTCTTAAAGAGAGCGACCTGGTCGTGACTCAACCTAGTAACAACTTCGGTAGATATTCTATTTCAAAATAGAATTTGGAAATCCAAATACAACAGTTTAGAAATCCAAAACCAACAGCATATATATGATTTAAATCACAATTCACTGTATTTAACTTATTCACTCTCAACTTCTCTTTTATTCTTCCAAATTGGACACATAAAGTTTCAAGAAAAATCAACAACATACTTTTTTTTTTTTAATTTAGAGACATTCAAAATAATTATAATTATTTTATACAATTACAGGTTGGGATAATAGCATGGTTAATAGTGTCGGCCAGAGTCTGCAGATATGTTCGTCGAGCTTGTAGGAAATTGTCATGATTTTCATTGTGTGATAACAAATAATTGCAATTTGCTTTTATTTTGTTTTTTTTTCAAGAAAATTTTGATTATTAATTTTAATGTGTCAAGCTTAACATATACATTATATAATTTATGAGATATTTTTCCTTATATTTGTATCTTAAGTGTAATTGATCAATGACTCTGTGTAATTTGAAGAAACAATGCATCCACATTAAATTTAAAACAATTGGTACCCGACTTATGACATCTCATGACAACTCTCGAAGAGATCAATGCTTGTAGGTTAGAAACCATCATCAACGTCAACGTCTAATCTTCTATCATAACCAAACCATTTTGGATAATAATTGACGACTCTCTGGATAAGTTCTTCCAAATTTGATATTTTTATTCATCCATAAACTCCAAGGGATATTAACAATTGTCAATCTTTGGTTATGATTTAAAGTTCTGTTCGCTTGAAAGTACAAAAATAAAAAGTTGAAAATCATGCTATGTAAATTTCTTTGGAGCACATAACACCAGTTTTTAAAAAAACCAGACCACTGATCGACCTAGTCAAGACATTAGGTCACAAGTTGAATCATTGGATCAATAATCCAACCACATGAATGTGCTCAATAACTCACTTGTATAACTCAGTCTCTATAAAAAACTTCAAAGATACTTAATCAGATTTAACTAAATGACCCAGTCTATGAAAAAAATTCAAAAAAATAGCTATAACACTTGTATAATATCAAAACAAATCACTGCATAATTGTTTTGTATTAATATTCAAGTATGATGACGAAATATGTTTTAATACAATAACAAATACATTATTTATAAAATCATAAATATTTTGTAAGCATATTTTAACATATACATTTTATAATTAAGGTCCTTTTGTGCGTGTGTGCTGAAGAGAGGTCACGGGAAACCCCTTCCCTCACCTGTACCCTGATTTGTTTTTCTTTTTGTCATTCCACAAAAAAAAAATGTTAACTTGTTTCTTAAAAAAAATATCCTTGAGAATTCATGCTAAAAATGATACTTTTAGACAATTTAAAGTTGCCCCATGCCTTTTCAGACAATTTAAAGTTTGCCCTGCTCGTTTGAACAATTTAAAGTTGACCTTGTCCTCAAAGTTGCCCCCTACCTTTTCACACATTTATGAATCATTCGATAGTACTTCTCCTAAATCATTAGAAAATCATAAATATTTTGTAAGGCTGTTTTGACATATACATTTTGTAATTAAGGTCTTTTTGCGTGTATACTAAAGAGAGGTCAGGGGGGAACCCATTCCCTCACCTATACCCTGTTTTTTTCTTCCTTTTGTCATTCCACCAAAAAAATGTTAACTTGTTTTTTTTTTAAAAAATTATCTTAGAGAATTCATGCTAAAAATGATACTTTTGGACAATTTAAAGTTGCCCCCTACCTTTCCAGACAATTTAAAGTTTGCCATGCTCGTTTGAACAATTTAAAGTTGACCTTGTCCTCAAAGTCGCCCCCTGCCTTTTCACACATTTATGGATCATCCGATAGTACTTCTCCTAAATCAGTAGGCTTGTCAGACCTTACCTATACGATGACAAATTAATATTCACTTCAAGATCCTAACATTCAAGCTCTCCCCTCGTTAGCCTAAACTACTCATTTAAAGCACCTTCTGTAGTACAAATTAAAATCCCTCTCAATTCATCATCTAAGGGGTAATCATTAAAGCTGTAGAAATTAGGCCGAACCCAATGGGCCAACCCATTAGCTCATGGATTGGACTTGGTCGGCTGTAAAAAAGCAAATCCAAAAATATTAGTTTTTTACTTTTCCCATCCTATGGCATTCTCGCGCGCCTTATTTTTTTAAAAAAATTACCCTTCGTTTGTATTTTATAATCCGAACACAGTTTGAATTATAAAATCCGAAAAGTGTAAAAAATTGAGGGAAACTGAAGGTCAGCATGACTGGGAGCCATCCTGGACAAAAATAGGGTGAAAAAACTTTCAGATTATAGAATCCAAATAATATTTACATGTTTCGGTAAATATAATCCGAAATATCAACTTTTAAAAAACCGGGAAAAATATCAGAATTTTTCATATTATATAATCCGAAATGTTCTGATATATAAGGTTCACCCAGAACCTAGCAGAACTTCACCACTTTTATCACCAAACACTCCCTACACCTCCAAAAACACACCATTTTGGGCGAAAACGTGATTTGGAGCAGCAATCTGGTCATCAAGGGGCGATTACAACATCATTTTTGTCTGAATGCAAATGTAATGTTTATATAAAACCTCCCTCATTCGATTTCTAGGCGCTTTTCTTTTGATCACGTCAATGAATCTGTACTGGCACGGTTCATAATATAAAATTCAGAACCCAACAATATGGTTCATATTATAAAATCCGGACAACACCAGTACAAAAACTGCTTGCATTTTCTAACCATGCTTTCGCACTATTTCAGTAATGGATGTTCCTGTTGATGCCTCCAATGAATTGCCACCTGAGATTGAATCACATAATGTGTTGCCGGTTGTTGCACTTAAGGTTATAGATGAATCCGGAAATGCCAAACCCGAGGATCCTTCACCGAAAGTTGACATTCCTTCTGGTGATACGAAAGTAGAGGATGCACCTTCGGTTGTTGTACTTCAAGATGTTGTTGTTTCTATTGATCATCGAGAACATTTTACCACCAAACAAAAATTTGCTACGCGGAACGATTTGTTGGAGTGGGTTCGAGAGGAAGCAAGGAAGCTTGGATTTTCAATCGTTATCGGTAAATCTGATAAAGGTGGCAATGGGAGAAATGCATTTGTTACTATGATATGTGAAAGAGGAGGTTCATATACCGAGTACAAGAAGCTAACTAGGCGCAAAATATTTAGTTCGGTTAAATGTAAGTGTGTGTTTCGGCTGAGAGATTATTTGTTGATTGTTGGTGATTGGAGCCTCAAAGTTGGTGATGGTAGACACAATCATGACATGGCAGAGGTGTTGAAAGGTCATAAAACCGCTGGACGTCTAAACCCAAATGAACGTATACACTTTCACGAGACGGCAGAGTCAAACGTTCCTCTGAGGCAAATTCTTACCAACTTAAGGAAGAGGTACGATACCACTAATTCAACTACTATCAAACATATTTATAATGCTTGTCACATGTATAGGCAGTCCATTAGGGGTAAAAGAACAAATATGCAACATCTCTTGAAATCGTTGGTTTAAAATGAGTATGTGTATCACTGTAGGAAGTATCCTGAATCCGATGATGTCAGTGATATTTTATGGGCGCATCCAAATGGTATCAAGTTGTTTAACACGTTCTCTACGGTGCTTGTGTTGGAATGAGTTGATAAGGGTGCAAGTATAAAAAAAAGATAGTGAATGAGTTGATTAACAATTTGACAAAATTAAAGTACCTGAGTCGACAAAAATTATAAATTTTCAAAATAATTTGATACTTTACAATAACTTTTTTTTTGGTATAAATCATATATCCTTTACGCGCAACTATAATGACTAGCCACTTCAGCCGAGTAGAACTACAATGAATGGTAAAACTCTACTTTTTATAATAACTTTAATCGAATATATAACAACTATTTAAGAAAACAAAAAAAAGGTCGACTATAAAATTACATGGTTATAAATCTCAGATTTATATAAAAAATATTTATTTTAGTTTATTTCAAAATTTTATTTTATTTTTGAAGGAAAATATATGTTTAATTTTTGTTGACAAACTATATACGTGTTTAATCAATGATATAATATAAAAAATAAAACAATTGATATTGGTAAAATTTAATATTTATATCATCGTATTCTATTCTAAAATGTTTTTTGGTCGAATATTATCATATTTTGACAATCTAGATGCTTATGTATAATTACATCCTAGCAAAAGATTACATGCTTGTGTATATACATACCATACCAACAATCTATATGTTTCCCTAAAATATAAGACTTAATTGCACTTTTGTCCCCTATCTTTTGTCAATTGTGCGATTTTGCACCCCATCCTTTTTTTTGAGCGATTTTGCACCATATCATTTACCCCTTTCTGATTTTGTAGCCCCCTCGTGTGTTTTTTTGCCTTCGCCTTGACTTCGCTCTGCGATAGGGTGCAAAAAAACACATGAGGGGCTACAAAATCAGAAAGTGGGTAAATGATAGGGTGCAAAATCGTTCAAAAAAAAGAATGGGGTGCAAAATCGCACAATTGGCAAAAGATAGGGGGCAAAAGTGCAATTAAGCCAAAATATAATCTATATGTTATCGACTATTTCGATTATGATTTTGTTGGTTATGCCAATTCTCGTAAATGATAATCATGGTACATTTCTATGGTGGCCGGTGGAGTTATGGAGAAGTAATAAATAAACTTTGGTTTCTATTTTTATAATAGAAAGTGAGTTTGTTTTTTGTTTTGAGGCCGTTTCTCGTGGTGTATGACTTGAGAGTTTTATTTATGAGTTTAGAATGGTAGATTAAATCTCTAGGCCTCCAAAATTTTATGCATCATTCGACCATTGTCTTTATGTCCGAGAAAGTGAAAGTCAAGGCAAACTTATTAACACTAAGTACATAGCCACTAGAGAAATAGTTAATGATAAAACAGTGGTCATTGAACACATTAGCACTGATTTGATGATCGTGGATATTGATCCTTTGACTAAGGACATGCCACCACTGAAATTCAAGAATCATCACTTACATATAAATGTTAAGCAGTCTGATTACATGAATCCTTAACCCTAATGCAACCCTAACACCCAAAATGACACATTTCTCTCTAACTTTTCTTTTGAAAGAAATTTATGAAAAAAAATCCTTGCTGAGAGTTGAACCACAGACCAACTTCTAATAGGTCACAGCTGTAACCACTGGATCACTAATGGTTTTTGTGACTTATAATTGCTTTTATTTTATATATATCTACGGCAATTATAAAAAGGGGGTTTGAATGAAGGAATTAAGTAGTGTTTTAATTAAATCTAAAATATTTTTATGCACAATCTAATATATTTTGGTTTGTGATATGAAATATATTTTAATACTCAATAATATATTTTTATACTGAATATGATATATTTTGGTACTCAATTTGAGATATTTTTGAATTAAATCTAATATACTATTTTTATATTGAATATGTTAGAAAGTGATTTCTTAGTCCCCAAGTTTTGCTAAAATATTTTTATGCACAATCTAATATATTTTGGTTTGTGATATGAAATATATTTTAATACTCAATAATATATTTTTATACTGAATATGATATATTTTGGTACTCAATTTGAGATATTTTTGAATTAAATCTAATATACTATTTTTATATTGAATATGATATATTTTGGTACTCAATTTGAGATATTTTTGAATTAAATCTAATATACTATTTTTATATTGAATATGATATATATGATATATTTTGGTACTCAATTTGAGATATTTTTGTACTAAATCTAATATATTTTTGTACTTAATAATATATTTTAAAATTGATTTATGAAAAAAAATATTTTGCTAAAATATTTTTATGCACAATCTAATATATTTTGGTTTGTGATATGAAATATATTTTAATACTCAATAATATATTTTTATCCGTTAAATAGTTATGAGAGAAACCTAGCTCAGTTAAAAGGTTATAAATAGAGGAGAGCATTAGAGAATTAGGGTTACAACAAACAAGAAAAGATTAGAGATCAAAGGAAAACTAGGGTTGTGGAGAGAAGAAGCAAGGAGACAAGTGAGAAGAACCTGGAGAGATTTTACCGTAGGAATATCAAATTCTGCAAACCAAAGGTAAGGGGGAGTCTCTATTCACCATAAGGGGGAGTCTCTATTCTCATGTCTTTTATTTTGGCCTAAAAAATAGGAAAATCTTCCAGGTCATGGCAAATAAGTTATTAACATATATATAATGATGTGGCTTTGCAGTTTTTCTTTAAACCTTATAATGTGCCTTTGTTGTTGCCCATGTTCTGTTTTCAATAACTTCAAAAATCCTTGAATCTATCCTCTCTATTAGAATCAAAAATCAGCCAAAGTATGTTCTAAAATTTAGTGAGATTAATATACTTCACATTTATAATTCACATTTTTTGTGTTATGTATCATAACTAATGTGGATCACATCTGTTTTAGGATGACATTGGTGAAAGCAACCCCCATCTCTGATATCGTGTGCGGTAAGACTGATTTTAATGTCATGGCTCGGGTCATTCATCTCTGGTCAATTCCAGACCGAAACAAACATACTTAGCTATTTCGCATTTATTTGATACCCGTGCATCGCACGGGTTAAAGTCTAGTGTATAGAAAACGGTGCTAAGTTCCTTTTTATAACTGTATGCATACAACTTGTTAATAAAACTCTTATATTATGATGTTTTATGTGTACCCACTTTAGTTTTGAAAAAATATACTTCATTTGGACAAAAATAACATGTGGTTTATTCATTGAGTTTTTATTACCATAATAATATGAATTTACTTGAGAAACTAAACACGTAGGAGTAGTAGTAGTAATAATAATAAGGAACTATCACTGTATATATAATAAGGACTCGTATGAACATGGTGGGAGAATCTAATAAGACATCAGTTTTTATAAATATTGATTGATTATTTGCAAAAAAAAAACACCTCCAATAGGTCTATAGGTCTATAGGGTCTCAAGTTTAAAGGTCTCCACTCTTGAATATTGGGGTGCCATTTGCTATACACCCAACACAAATTTGTGTATGGTAATAAAATGTTTGCCAATCAATAACAACCATTGATATATTATTAAAAAATGTGCATGGCTAGGATTGAAGAATAGAAAATTGTTGATGACTTGTTGGTGGCTTAATGGAAAAAAAATTGTAACCCCACCAAAGGATTATTTTATGAATATTGTGTTTTGAGCTTTAGTAAATGAGCTTTTGTACATCTTTTGAAAATTATGTTATATAATTCCACATAATTGGTAATTGCTGCATGTATTAAAATTTTTTGGAGAATAATTATTGTAATCTTGTAATTACGCACGGTCTGTTGCTAAAAACGCACGGACTGTGCGTAATTTCAGAGTTGATTTGAAGTGAAGGGAAGGGAAGAAGAAAATGCCATGGGGAAGGAGAAATATGAGGTTCAAGTCAAGGGATCTTGAAGAAGTTTAATGATGATTAACTTTTGATTTAGAGATGATGAGAAATATGAGAAGAAATATGAAGAAGGCGAAGTGAATGGAAGGGAAAAACAAAAAATTGGATTGAAGTTGAAATATGAGGTGTTATGGGTGATCGAATTAAATGAATTGCTATTTAAGCTTGGAGGTGTAATTCAAAAAAGGGAAGTGTTAAAGCGATACAACCATTCATTTAATTGCAATAAAATATGATTATGTTTTTTTTTCCAACAGGTAAACAGAAAAGTTAAAACTGGCCGATGACTTTTTTTTTTTTAAATTTATGCACCATACATAGGGATGAGAATAGGCCAGGCCGGCCTACAGGGGCCTACGACCTAGCCTACGACAGGCCAGACTTTTTTCTTAAATAGAGAAGACCTAGGTTTTTTTCGAAGCCTATTTAGCTTAAAAGGCCGGACCGCATGCCATTTAAAAAGCCTCTTAAGCCTATTAGGCCGGCCTATTTAAGTAAATATGAATAATATTATTTATTATTATAATATATTGTGTACTTTGACTTAAAATATAAATTCGTTAGTAATTTAAGCTTATTAGTATACATTAATTTTTCGCATATACAACAGTATTATTATAAACTAGAATTGAAATATGATACGATATATAGTTAAATTCCCTAAAAACTCATGTTGATTACTAAAAGAGAGTTTAATCTAATTGATCTATTAGTTCGCAGTCTATTTAAACTTAAATCACATTGCTTACTTAAAGATGTTCATATGATATAAGCTTTTAAACAAGTTAGCAGACCTTATCAGGCTTTCTGAAGGCCAGACTCAGGCCTCAAAAGTAAGTCTATGACAGGCCGCAGGCCAGACTTAGGCCTTAAAAAATTTGGCAGGCCAGACTTAGGCCTTGCAAAGCCTAGCTCGGCCTAGCCTATTCACACCCCTAACCATACACAAATTTGTGTAGGGTGCATAGTAAATGCCACCGAATATTGGCTCTAAACTTTTTAAAAACAACATTTTTTTTTTGACAAGATTAAAAACAACATTGCTTTCGTTCTATTATATTATATAGAATATACACACTATATATATATATATATTTATTTTTATTTACGCAATAAACTATCCACATTAGAGGGTAAGAACTTGGAATAACCAAAGACAATGCACTACAACATTAAAACATTTGTATGCAATCAAATAATTTTAGAATGCCATTTTAAGGCAAGTTCTTAAAATGTATTTACAAATTGATTGATAGATAAACAAATGATTTGATTTTTTGCTAAAAAAAACAAATGATTTTAGTTAGTGTACTCCATCAGTATATAATTATTTTACGCATATATTGAATGATGTATTGTCATATCAATTATTTTTTTTAAATAACATTAATTAATGAATATAACAATTCATTTATGTTTTAATGTTTTTTTTAAGAAATATATTTATTACCAATTGAGATGACAACACATCATTAAATATATGTATAAAATGATTAGAAACCGACAGTGTAAATTAATTAAATTCTGAAAAGCATATTTAAAAATGAATTTAAAATTGATGGATCGTTGATTCAAAACAACTTTACGCAGACAACCGATGAAAAATATAAAAGTGGAAGAATAGTTGCATTTGTTTTTCATTGTTATTTTATTAATATGATTTGACATGTAAAATTGTTTTAAACCGGCGGTCCACCATTTTAAACTTTAAAAATATCTATTTAATTGGGTGCATACTTGCGGGTGCATATAATTTGTATGCACTGACAGCAATAGAGTTTTACACCGTCGGTCAATCACATATTATCAGTCAAATGTTCGTGTAAGGGAAAATATATGCTGGTGAAACGACAACTACAAGGTCGTTTCCTTCAAACACACAACTTTCCCACCCATTCTTTGATTTATCTCTCGGCACAGACGGCGAATAGCCCCTACGCGCCGTCGTCGCCATGTCCGAAACCCTTGAATCCTCCCCCTACCCTCCGATAGACCCAATCAACTTCGATCTTATAATCGTCGGCACTGGCCTCTCCGAATCTATCATCTCCGCAGCCGCATCCGCCGTCGGAAAAACAATCCTCCACCTCGATCCCAATCCCTTCTACGGTAGCCATTTCGCTTCTCTCTCCTTCGAAGATCTCATCTCTCACTTCAATTCCCCTCCCAAATCCATCACCACCACCGCCACCGCCACCACATCCAACACCGACAATTCCGACTACACCACCGTAAACCTCATCCAACAACCTCTATTCTCCGACGCGGAGTTCAATTCATGCAATTCCATCGATGAATCCCAATTCCTTTGCGAAAATTCGAGAAAATTCAATCTCGATTTAGCAGGACCTAGGGCGTTATTCAGCGCGGACAAAACAATCGATTTGTTGTTGAAATCAGGCGCTGCACAGTACTTAGAATTCAAAGGAATCGATGCGAGTCTCGTGTTTGACGCGAATGAGGGTTTGGTGAATGTGCCTGATTCTCGTGGAGCGATTTTTAGAGACAAGAATCTTTCACTTAAGGAGAAGAATCAGTTGATGAAGTTCTTTAAGCTTGTTCAGCAACATTTGGGTGGTAACGAGGATGAGAAGATTTCGGAGGAAGATATGGAGAGTTCGTTTGTTAGTTTCTTGGAGAAGATTGGTTTGCCGTCGAAGATAAAAGCGTATTTACCATTTCTATTTGCTAGTGAGATTTGATGTACTTTATATGTTATTGTTTCTTTCATTTTTTGCATAGAAGCATAGGAATTTATATGCCATTGTTTGTTTCATTGTTCTATCTGATTATTATAGAATAAGGTGTATGCATGAATGTGATTATGTTTATACTAGTTTATTAGTTTTGTGATGATTGCATAGCTTCATAGACTAATGTTGATTTGTTATATATGATAATTAATAACATTCTGGAGATGGTTGTTTCTGCAATTCCATGTTACTCTTAGCACTAGTCATTTGGTATGTGAACATTTGACAGAATAATGGGAAGATATTATTCTTCATGCTGTTGAAATTTGTGGATTCTAACTTGATTTTTTATCTCTGTAACCTTTTCCGTTTCCTTGTCATTTTAGAGATGAGAATATAAGAGTGAGGAATTTTTCATGCCCGGCTTTGAAAATCATAATCAAATCATCTAGCAGATGTGAATTTACACAAGGGGAATAATTAAGAGACTCTTTTGGACACCTTTGATATTTTCCCCTCCATTAATTGGTGAATCGGCGCTTGACTAGTTTTTAAATTATATGCCTAATGCTAGCAAATCACTCTCTAACTCACTCTTCTCAACACATACTCTATTGGTTGAAAATCAAATGAGTCCCACTAAATTTATGTGAGGATACACGATTTAGTCACATAATTTTAGAGGGACCCATTAGAATTTCAACAATGTGAGCATACATGATTTAGCCACATAAATTTAGTGGGACCCATTGGAATGTCAACAAATTAGAGAACTGTTGATAAGAGTGTGTTGCTAGCACTCCTCACATTATACCAGACTATGTATGCTTAAACATTCTGTCGGGGTGTTGTGTATATTTTTCTTTGAAAAAGTTAAATTGATCACCTTCTTATGCAATGGAGTGTTTATAGTGCATGCATAACTTGTTGACCTGCGTAAGTATGCTAAGGCCTCTTTGTCTTCAACAGGATTCTTTTGTATGCTATAGCCATGGTAGATTATGATCAAGAAAATGACGAGGTTTGTAAAGACTTACTTAAAACAAAAGACGGAATAGATCGTTTAGCTCAATACAGCTCATCGGTTGGAAGGTGAGTTCTTATTCACTTTGTTTCTTGGCGTTACATTTGCCTTGATGTTTTTATTCAAGGGATCCCAATTAATGTCTTTCAAATGATACTTACCTTTGTTCTTTCAGGTATCCCAATGCCCCCGGGGCTTTGCTTTATCCTATTTATGGCGAAGGGGAACTACCACAAGCTTTTTGTCGTCGTGCTGCTGTCAAAGGTTGCATTTATGTAAGTTTTAAAGGATTTATGAATTATGTGTCTGTTTCAGAAAAATTATAAATAACTTAATTTCATCATCTTTAAATCTTTCATGTTTTTGTTCTATACATTTTTATCAACAAAAGTAATCGCGGTTTAACAATCCTTGTAATTGAATTTTCCATACCTGGCATACCCTATATCTTTATGAAAGTTATGGTTGAAGGAATTACAATAAATTGTTACCAGATGGGGGTACCTATTATTGAATTTAGCGAGGCGATTATCTTTGTGCTAATTGCTGTCATCACAACAATATATCTTTTTGGTTCAGATGAAACTAATTAGTTCCTGTTCTTTTGATATCTATGTTTGGTCATTTTCTGATATTTTATGGGGTGTCTAAATGACTTCATTAACTATTTCCTTGCATAATTTTGTTTTTTAAATTTTTTGTTGTTGCTTTGCTGAACATATATGCTTATATACAGCTTAAACTTTCGTGAATCAGGTTCTTAGAATGCCGGTTATTTCCCTGCTTATAGATAAGGTGCGTAAATAATTCTTTGATGTGGGTTCTTTAATAATATTTTTGATAAGAGATGAGGTTGAATATCCCCAAGTGCAAAGCAATTTCATCCTTGTCATTTTTATAACAAATGTTGCAGGTTACTGGGTCGTATAAGGGTGTTAGGTTATCTTCAGGTCAAGATTTATATAGTCATAAGTTAATCCTAGACCCATCCTTCACGATTCCATCAACTCCGTCTTTGTCTCCTAAAGATTTTTCCACTGAAACGCTCCAGATGTTGAGTCAGTTAGATATTAAAGGAATGGTTGCTAGGGGAATATGCATCACAAGGAGTTCCATAAAGCCAGATGTATCAAATTGCTCTGTGGTGTATCCTCCTGGATGTAAGAAAGTTTTACTATCTGCATTTTGTTAATCAGAGGCATATTAAACATGAGAAAGAAATTAACTTTTTTTCTCTTCCTTCTAGCCCTGTATCCTGATCAAGTTACATCAGTCAGAGCCCTTCAGATAGGATCGAATCTTGCTGTTTGTCCTGCGGGCACGTAAGTTATTTTACTTGATAAAAATGAAATGCTCTTATTTGTAGTACCCTTTTCTTTTCTCCCCTTCTGTAAATCATGTTTTTTGATGTCAGAATTTGTTTCATCGTTTTATCTAGATTGGATTCTGGTATTCGTGTAGTATTGCAGTGTTCCAAGCAGTTTATTTTGCATAATAGAGTACCTAACTGATTTAAATATTTTTTTCAAAACTTCTTGGTGTTAGTTCCACTTGGATGATAATCCTTTCTTGAGGTAAAATGCTTAAAACCCAGTCAACCGTACCCACTCTGCAAGTTACCTCCGGAGTTCAAAATTAGCGTGCAAAAGATCCTCTGTATGAGTGAAGCTAAGGAAGAGAGGCTGAGAAATGAGAAAGGCAGGACTTTAGTAACTGAGATGTTTTTGAAAAACCCAAATTGAAACAGCTGAATGATAATCCATCTTAGAGTTTGTGGTTGGGCCTAACACTATCTCACGAAACCGGCTTTGTGTTAGGCTCAACCGCAAATTCTAAGATGGTATCAAAGCCGGTTTTGTGAGGTTGTGTTAGGCCGAACACAAATTCTAAGATTTTGCAGTATAAAAAACCAAGGTGATCAAAATTGGACTAGACAGTCTTACCCGGAATTGGTCATTTTTAGCTTAATATTTGTATCTTGTTTGGTGCAAGATATTAAAAATTAATAAAAAATATTTTTTAATTACTAGTAGTCGGACCCCAGTCCAACCCCGGTCAGACTATTGAACCTTAGAGGAGTGCTAAGGACACTCTCTTTTCAACAATCTTTCCCAACACTCAAAAGTGTTGGACTCATTGATTTCACTCAATAAAAGAGTGTTTAGAGAGAGTGTTCATAGCACTCCTCTTGAACTTTATACCGGTTCAATATCCGGTCTAGTTTTAATTACCTTGTAAAAAACATCAACCTCGCAATTGCCCTGCTTCACTCCACATTATCCAACACTCCAATACGAACCCATGACACCCGTCTGCACAGGAGATGAAGGATGCTGTATTTAGTGTCAACCCCGTAGCAGCGTAGCCCCCAACATGAAAGAAGTCATGAGTTGAAAAACATGACCAAACTCATTATTGCAATAGTGCAGTGAACCCAATAGGCCAATGGAGTGAATGAACCTAGCTGGCTAGCACTCGACTCCACGTTATCTAACACCCCAATGCGAACCCATTTGCAAAGGAGGTGAATGATGTTGTATTAAGTCTCAGACCCATAGCTCATAGAATAAATGAAAACGCAAACATGAAAATATCAACAAACTAATCGCTGCAAGTTTGCGATGGGCAAGAGCTAACCAAATCGGTCTGGTCCATGTACTCTCGAGAACTAACATTTAAAAATACTTAGTTCTTATGCATATTTTATTTGTTTGTTTTGGTTTTAGCTGTGAATTCACAGACTTATATTTTTTTTTTTATTTTTTTGTATATCATTATGCTATGTATTTTGGTTGTAGACTTTAAGATTGTAACAGTTTCCCTAGCCGAGTGAACTTTTGAATTTAAACTAACCATATTTGCCTTTTCTTTCTCAGCTTTGTTTTATACTTTTCCACTTTGTGCAATGATGCCGATGAAGGCAAGAAGTCACTAAAGGCATCCATGAATGCTCTTCTTACACTGCCTGTATCTGGAAACACAGAAAGTACTCCCAATGTTCAAAGTGAAAGGGAAGATAAAAAACCTGTTGTGCTCTGGAGTGCCTTTTATATTCAAAAATTAACTTCGGTATGCTTCTAATACTGATTTGTACACAGATTTTTTTTATTCCATGATGTTTTTTTTTATTAGGCAGTGTTTTAAGTATTTTGTCAAGAAAGATGCGATGCAGACACATGTGACATTGATATGGACACCCTTTTCTTGATAATGGATTTTATTTCTATTTCAGAGTAGATTTGAAGCCATTAGTTCCACTCCGACACCAGATGGAAGTCTAAACTACGTTGACCTTTTAGACGAAACCGAGAAGGTAGTCTTTATTCTTCTGTTAACTTTTCAGTGTATGTCTGTAAGATTAATTGTTGCTGTTAATTAATAGCTACACACTGTCTTTTAAACTTGTTATCTTGAGTTTGGTCTTGAATATCTTGTTACTATGATTGAAAATATTAAGAAACAAAAGAAATCAAGTCGCTGAATAAGTAGGGAAATGAGTTGGGAAAATCTTTTTTCCCTCAAGCATCAATCCATACTAACCAAAAACTAGTTATGATCGTTAATTGATAACTATCAGTGTCACTAATGCTACTAGTTTGATGATGGTATTCTTGCAGCTATTTGGTCAAATGTATCCGGATGAAGAATTCTTTCCAAAGACGACATCCCCTGAAGATACCATGGATGACGATGATAATGGGATTATTATGGAGAACTAATCAAGATCAAATTGCCTTGCACAACTCACGTGAGAACTACACCCAAGATCTCGGAGAAAGGGAGTTGTGAAATTATATGCACATTCACAGATAGATTGAAGATATATATTAAAATTGTTGAGGTGAATGGTTATGGGTCCTGCTTTTTGTGTAAACTGAAATATAGGGGCCAGACCCTCAAGGCAGGTTACAAAGCAGTCGTTAGTGTTAATTATGAATTTTTTGTCAAGCATAAAATACTGATTCGGTGTTGTATATGCACTTGTGAACTTTTGTAGAACAAATTGCTACTCAATGAAGGTGTGGAATCGTCTAGGTTTCAAAGCTATGGTAGGGGCTGAAGTATAGCGCTCAAAGTTTTATATCTAGATTTGTAGTTTGTATTTGGAAAACGATTTGATTGTACAATTTTTTTGTATAAAGTTATTTATGACCTGTGTGAATCTTGCAACAATATCAAAATGAAGACCTGAAACAATGTAGATTGTACAAAGTACAAACACATTTGGGAAAAATTTGACTGATTCAAACTTCTCTTTTGTTGCCATGAGGTTTTCTTTTCCTTACGTAGTCAACGCATGCCCAACATCAAGATGACCCAAAGCATCCCACAACAAATATGGGTAAAGCAATGCTATGAAAAGTGCTATGGAAAAGGCCATAATTATGCATAGAATAATGCTGCATAATGAATCTTAGTGGTTAGTTAGTATATAGCAGCATACTGTAATAGTAATACTTTCAATTGTAAAGGAGAAATACGACGACGAAAGACGGGTACAATAGGTGGAGGAGTAGGGATCTTCTCCATAGTCCCATATGAGTGTTTTGTATATATGCACTTGCATAATTAATCATGGATGGAAAGCCATTGCATTAGATTACAAAGAAAATGAAATATGACATTCAATGTTTTTTTTAACTCGACCGAAAATCATACAGAAAAACCAAGTGTATGTCCATCAATTAAGAGGGTCATTCACTAAACTATATATATTTTTCTTAGAGCACCTCAAATGATACAGCCTATTATTACAAGTGTCTTATACTGTATTTCTTATATTTTGATCTTGTCACATAATTTTGAAGCAACTTATTTATTGTTTATTTAAAGGAAATGTGCTCTAAGGGCACAAATTAATAACTTATTTATTATCTTAAGAAACCTTCATGGCCAAAAGGTGTCACAATCACAATGTTACTTAGTTACGTGGCAACTCCATGAACCAAAACTAAACCACTTTACCAAACCCAAAAATAGAAGAAGAAGAAACAAAAGCACTTTTCTGTCTACTGGAAATTTGTACTGCATTATGCTTCTGAAGAAGTTATCTTTGCTAGAGGGAATGGAGTCAAGTTCCCTTATACTGATCCTACATCAACACCGCAAAGCATAAACAACGAGAAGCTTCCCTGTTCTGTGAAGAAAGGTAATATCATTCCTTTATAAAAAATCAATTCCATTGTTCGGTTTTTCTCTCTTTCATAATAATTTTATTGCAAAGTTGTATTTGATGTTTTGGGTCAGTTGCAAAAAAAGAGGTTTGAGTCTGTCAGACAACCGTGTGACCATCCCGGCCAGTTGAACTAGGCCGAGTACGATCATCTACAGCTGAAGATGATGGACAACATCATCCTGGCCGTTAATCACGCTCTGATCACACAGTCATGATTCATCCACCAGACGTATGTTCCTGTCTCTTTAGAAATCAAAGACACAGTAGTACGATCCTATAGAACAGATCCTGTTCAAGTAAGGTCGTGCTTGAAATTCCTCAGTTTCAGGTATATAAACGATTAAAAGTTTCTGTTATCAAGCGATGTGGGACTAAGTTTGCAGTTTTTGTTTAATTTTCTTTTTTTGTGATTTATTATATATAAAATGCTTTCAAGATTCTGTAACAAAACAAGAAGTTCTGGTGGTGCTACCGTTTCAAGAAGCTGGGGCCCATTTTTAGCTTTTCAAGATTGATAAGGTTTTACAACAGACATTAATTAATACGTTTGCAGTTACTAGTAGGCTAGTAGCAAATACTTAGTGCATGTTTGAATTGACGGTAATGGCGAGTAACCATGATTTTGGCAAATGGCACAACATCAACAAAATCACGGTGCCAACTTGATTTTGTCAAAATTACCATGATTCAAGTAATCGTATGAATGTTTTCGTTAAAAGTTGCATATAGTAAAAAGCATTCGGAGTTTAACAAATTTGTTCGATGGTGTGAAAATTTGGCAACAAAATGCAAATATGCATTTACGAGTCATTTTGAAACAGCTTTCATACTTTTTGTCTGCTTATTGTTAGAAAAAAGTATTTGCCGAGTGAAACAATATGAATTATACAATGAAGTGTACCATGCTCTTTAAAAAAGTTAAATTGATCACCTTCTTGTGCAATGAAGAGTACTGTCTCATTTCATCTTTCATTGGTATTTTTGAATCAAGTATGTTAAACCTAATAACTGTTTATAGTGCATGCATAACCTGTTGACCAGCATCAGTACACTAAGATAGTCTCATTGTCTACAACAAGATTCTTCTGTATTCTATAGCCATGGTAGATTTTGATCAAGAAAATGGTGAATTACTTGAAACAAAAGATGGAATAGGTCGTTTAATTAGATTAATACAGCTCATCTGTGTTCTTATTCATGTTGTTTGCTTCGAGATATTGAAGAAAGAAACCTCTGTATCTTAGCCTCTTTGGAAGGAATGCTTCAATCAATTTCAATGTTCTAGCTTTGAGATATTGAAGAAAATAAAATGGTTTTAAATATATGAAATTGAAGAGAAAAGATTAAACATTTCAGAAAAATGTGTAGATGAATGAATAGGGGAAAGATGTGACAACAGGTTCTTCATTGAGAAAAGATTAAACATTTCAGAAAAATGTGTAGATGAATGAATAGGGGAAAGATGTGACAACAGGTTCTTCATTCTCAAGGGGAGAAAGAAAGGGAAGGAGTCAATTGAGTAGGTGTGTGACAAAAGTCCCACATCGACCAATGCATAAACTAAACTATGCTGCTCACATATAAAATGAAAGGACCTGTACTTGTTAAAATCACGGAGCTGCATGATGATCACACAGCGAACTATTCTTTCGCCTTTTACTAAAGAATACCGTGTGAGTGTCACAATTAGCGGCATACACTAGTTTTTGGAAGCGTCCTCTTCAATGGGGGCTCTGCAATTTTAGTTCAATATTTTAATTTAATTTTTTTTTTGAAGAGTGCTCTTCATTGAGGACTCCTCAAACAATTTTAGTTCAATATTTTTTGGTTGCTATTGGTGTGCTTGTTGCTTAAGCAGCGCCATTCCTTTACCATTTGTGTATCAGTCCATTGTTGCAGGTCATTGAGTCGTATGAAGGTGTTAGATCCATCCTCTATGATTGCATCAACACAGTCTTTGTCTCCTAAAGGAATGGTTGCTAGGGGAATGGTTGCTCTGTAGAAGGCGGTGGTGTTATCTTCGAAGATTTTATTGGACCGTATTCCGACAAGAATAAACCTTCGAAGAAGAACAATTCTTCCTCCGGATGCCTCCGTGTCTTGTGTTTGGTGCCAAACGGAGGAGGAATCGGTTAATCACCTTTTTCTCCATTGTAGTAAGGCGATTAGTTTATAGTCTAAGTTGATGAATTGGATCGGAAGTAGCTTCATTATGCCACCGGATTTGTTTATCCATTGAGAATGTTGGAGTTCAGACGCTAGGAAAAAGAACTTGTGGAAGGGATTGTGGCTCATGTGGCAAGCGGCTATTTGGGTGATTTGGAAGGCAAGAAACCATTGCATCTTTAGAAATGGGAGGATGGAGGAGGAGGAGATGGTGGAGGAAATTAAGATGTTGTCTTGGCGGTGGTGGTTGTGTAGATTGAAGATTACCAAATGTCTTTATTACTAATGGTGCTGGAATCCGAGGGAGTGCCTTATGAGATAAGCTATGAAAATGGGGAGTTGACAGTAGTTCTGTGTGAGTGTTTTGATGTTGCTGCGGCTGCTAGGTGCTGTCTGCAGCTTGACTGCAAGCATGCGTTTTGTGTCCTGCTATTTGGATTTTTTGGGAGCACGCTGCTATATGGCTTTTTTCTGTCTCTAGGCTTTGGTTTTGGAGTTTTTTTTTATTGTATTAGGTGAGGATAGCAGCTGCTGGTGTTTTAAGTGGGTAGGCTGGTGTTTTAAGTGGCTTGCGGTTTGATTGTGTGCTGCTAGACTTGTTGTGGCTTCTCTATGTATTTGTACAATTGGCATCAGTTAATCCTCTACCTGCTACGTCTTGTTCAGGTGGAGTGTATTAATAAATTCGCTGTTTCAACAAAAAAAAAAATAATCACATGACTAGATTTGTTAGTGAAATAAAATTAGTTTGTGAATACCATTTGAAAATTTATTCTCAAAGCTAATTTTTATTGATTGTTGGGTAAATTACATAATTTTTTTTAAGTATAACATAGGTCTAAAAAAATATACCTCATATTAGATTACACAAAATGAAATGAGATGGTTAATATCCTCGCACACACTTTTTAACACAATATCTTTTATTATGTTAAAATTAACATGAATTCTACTAATTCATTTGAGTCCCATTTAAATTTGATGTAATTCATATGAATTTTGATCAATAAGATAAATGCGTTAGACAATCTATTCAAAATATGTGTTAGAATTATTCAAATGAAATATGAATTTCTCAGTTTTTTTTTTTGGAATAAACTTCAATGTCTTTTTAACTCAACCCAAAATCCTAAAAAAAAATGTGTGCCTCATCTTGTGTAGGGAATGAATTCTTTCAAGTAAGAATATTAAATGTGTGGTTGAGATGTAAGAATTAATTTTTTTTGATAAACTTACACTTATAAAAAATCCATTCTCCATCAAGTGCAACTCACTACACTAGACCGCTTATTGTCTAAACTCTAAATAGAATAATGGCCCCAAAACGTGTCACAATGTTAAAGTCTATTATTACCCTTGAACATAAATGAAGCTTCAAATCAATGGTAAGAGCATCATTAACTGAATGAATGATCTCCAACCATTCTATTAGAATAAAGGTATTCCTAACAGTAAATCTCACACTCTCATCATCATAGATGATGATTCTTCCACTACTTTTGGTCCTCAGTTTCACATATATAAATGTTTAAGTTATGTTGCGCTTCACCAATATGGGACTAACATCATGGTTTTTGTTGTAACTCTGCAGATTCTCTAACAAAAACAAAGTAGCTCTGGTGGTGCTACCATTTCAGGAATCTGGGCTCCACTTTGAGCTTTTCATGATTAGTAAGAATTTACAGTTGACATTATAAATATTATAAATATTAACGTATTATTAAATGGAGATTTTTTTATTGAAGTTGCATGCTTTTTAAAGAACACTTTTCACTTCAGAAGAGTTCTGCTTTGGATGGATTTGCTGTTTACGCCGATGTAAATTAACTGATAACATGTTTTACTGGTTGTGCATATCTAAACAATGATGATTTGAGTGTATATTGTTTATTTACAAGTTAATATGGTACACTTTCAATTCCACTAAATGATTAGAAAATAATCTGTAAGCCCTCACTTTCACTTATGCGATGATACTTTATTTTTTAGGAAGAAAATCCATAACACTTACTTGCTATTGAGCTATATTGCATATGGAGTTGACACATTCTACTCAAATTAGATTGAAGTTTTTCTAGTGTATCTTGAAATTATCATAATCATATGCGTTTTTGAGATTTAAACTTTTGTTACAAGGTTGGAATCAAAACATTTTTTTTTTTAGAAAAGGTAAACCAGAATTCATTAATATTACAGAAGGTAAACATATATTAACCTTATTGTTTATTTTAAGGACTTTTAACTTGAAAAGAGACCGAGGGAGTGATTTTGAAGCAACTTATAAATAATAAATTAAAGAAATTAAATATAGTAAACATTTAAATATAGTAACATTTCCTTGAAATCAGTGCATTTACTTTTTCAAAAGTTTTAAAATATTTTTTTAACACATAATTTCTAGTTTAAGATAACTTAACATGTGCTTTTAGCACAAGTTAGCATAATAATTCTTTAATATACAACTTTTAAAAACCCATGATAAGACAAGAATTTACCTTACATATTATTAGTATTTAATTTATATTTGATTTTATTTTAACAAGCAAATTAAAAGCAACAAACAAGTAAAACATCAAATTAGTTCATGAATTTGTAGAGCACTTTTAAATAAGTCTCTCCCTTTATAAATATTTTAAAAAGGTTCTTTGACTCTATTAAAGTCATTGATCACTATATTTAACTACTTTATTATCAATTAAGTCTCTACAAATTAAGTCTCTATATTTTAATAACTTACTATAAATTTATCTACTTACTATGAATTTAGTCTCTAATATATTTTTTGAAGGATTAATATCAGTATAATTTGAGAGAATCAGAAATATTGTCCTACACAATTAAATCATGAATTAATTTGTTGATCTAATAAAAAAATATTGGAAAGACTATTCACCAAAGAAAAGAAACCTTGATGGCCAAAAAGGTGTCACAACCACAATGTTATTTAGTTACGTGGCTACTTCACAAACCAAACTAAACCACTTTGCCAAACCCAAAAAATAGAAAAAGAAACAAAAAGCACTTTTCTTTTCTGTCTACAGGAAATTTGAACTGCATTATGCTTCTGAAGAAGTTATCTTTGCTAGAGGGAATGGAACCAAGTTTCCTTTCACTGATCCTACATCAACACCACAAAGCTTCCATGCTCTGTTTTGTGAAGAAAGGTAATACCATTCCTTTATAAAAAATCAACTTCATTGTTCTGTTGCAAAAAAAAAAAAAAAAGAGGTTTTGAGTCTGTCAGACAACCGTGTGACCATCCCGGGTCAGTTGAACTAGCCGAGAACGATCATCTACAGCTGAAGATGATGCACAACACCATCCTGGCCGTTAATCACGCTCTGATCACACGGTCATGGTTCATCCACCAAACGTATGTTCCTGTCTCCTTTGAAATCAAAGACACAGTAGTACGATCCTATAGAACAGATCCTGTTCAAGTAAGGTCGTGCTTAAATGTGCTCAATTTCAGGTATATAAACAATTAAAAGTTTTTGTTATTAAGCGATGTGGGACTAAGTTTGTGGTTTTTGTTTAACTCTCGTTTTATGGGATTTATTATATATAAAATGCTTTCAAGATTCTGTAACAAAACAAAAGCAGCTCTGGTGGTGCTACCGTTTCAAGAAGCTTGGGTCTATTTTCAGCTTTTCATGATTGATAAGATTTTACAACTGATATTAATTACTATCTTTCCGGTGCTTTTTAGTTGTAGTTAGCAGTAGCTAATACTTTAGTGCATGTTTCAATTGACGGTGAATTAGGGGAAATCACGACGAGCCACCATGATTCCTGTAAAAGGTGTAGCATCAACAAAATCACAGTGCCATCATAATTTCGTCAAACACACCATGATTCAAGTTATCATATGAATGTTTTCATTAAAATTGCATGCTTTTTAAAATAAAGTTTTTTACCTTAGAAGAGTTCTGCTTAGAATAAGAGTTACATTTTCACCATCCATCAACTATAGTGACAATAGAGAATAACATAACTCTAATTAAAACAAATATAACTCTAATAATAGTCTCCATGAAAGTTGGTTACAATAGATAAATGATAAACCATACCACAGACAACTTATAAAAGGGGTATGTTATACTAGCAACCATCTCCAGTTATATTGTTAGATGTAAGTAGTTTGAACAACCAACCAACAAAGTGGTATATGAATTGTTTAAAATGTTGTTTTTAAACATGTATACATGAGGTTGATCATATTCTGAGGTGCAACACAAATAGTAAAAAGCATATTGAATTAGATTTTACATGTTAGAATAACTCTTGAGATTAGTTACACTGTAATCAGATCAGATCCACTCCTACACCGGATGGAAATCTAAACTACAATGACCTTTTAGGTGCAACTGTTGACCTTAATTTATGAGGTTATCTTGAGTTTGGTCTTGAATATCTTATTACTAATGAAGAGTACTATGTTCTTTCATCTTTTATTGGCATTTTTGAATAGAGTATTTCAAGCATAACTGTTGACCTCTGTCGGTACACTAAGATAAAGTCTCTTTTGTCTTCAGCAGGATTCTTTTGCATGCTATAGCCATGGTAGATTTTGATCAAGAAAATGGTGAATCACTTAAAACAAAAGATGGAATAGATAGTTTAATTAGATTAATACAGCTCATCTGAGTTCTTATTCATGTTGTTTCACGTGTTTAATGTTCTAGCTTCAAGATATTGAAGAAAGAAACCCTATGAAGCACGGACACGATACATGTATCGGATACGACATGTATCCGATACGGCGATACGTTAGTCATTGAAAATATAGGATACAATACGTTTAAGATACATATATAAAAAAATTAAAATTAAATGGAAATTAAAATAAAATCAGAACACAAACTCAAGAGAAGTAGTGTTTCAAAGGTGTGATACTCTACTGGTTTGGCTCAAGGAGTGCTCTACTGCCCTTTCCTTCAAAGGTGGATACTCTAATAGTGACTAGTGAGTTTGTGTGTATCCTCTATATAGTGGTTTGTTCAGACTTCAGAATTGGTAATTGTGAATATGCACAACCGTGAATTGAATTTGCACACTAAAAGAATTCTGGGAAAAATAAACCAATCTTGAAAAATGCTTAGAAGTTAAATGGGTGCATCAGAATTTATATGAATCAATTAAAGTAGAGAGATGATGTCACTAAATAAAAAAATAGTAATTAAGGAGAGGAAAGCTAAACAGTCAAACATATCTGAAGCATGTCGGAGACGTGTCGATGGCGTGTCAGCGACGTATCGGAATATTTTATTTTTATTTTTTAATTAAATTTTTTTGGATACTCCTCCGATACGTAACGACGGCGTATCGGAGCGTATCGGGTATGATTCGGTGGCTATTTAGGCGTATCTGTGCTTCATAGAAGAAACCTCTGTATCTTCGCCTCTTTGGAAGGAGTGCTTCAATCAATGTTTAATGTTCTAGATTTGAGATATTGAAGAAAACTAAATGATTTAAAACATATGAAATTGAGGAGAAAACATTTCAGAAAAATGTGTGGATGAGTGAATAGGGGAAAGATGTGAGAACAGGTGGGTGTCTGATAAAGTCCCACATCGACCAATTCATAAACTAAACTATGCAGCTGATATATAAAAAGAAAGGACCACTACATCTCATAACCACGGAGCCGTGTGATGATCACATAGCGAACTATTCTTTCGCCTTTTACTAAAGAATACCGTGTGAGCGTTACAATTAGCGGCATACGCTAGTTTTTGGAAGAGTCCTCTTCATGGAGGGCTCTACAATTTAGTTCAATATTTCTTGGTTGCTATTGTTATTGTTATGCTTCTTGCTTAAGCGGCGCCAATCTATTACCATTTAAACATTGTTGGTAAAATTCCCTATTCTAATTCGAAGTGCAGTGGTACTTGAACTGTGACATAGTAGAGAGAGACAACAATTTCAATGGAATTTTCATATAAAAAATTATTCCAAGTCTAGTATTTTTTTTCCAGATTTTCTAACCATTTCAATGTGCTAGGACCCGCTTTGTGGTTTTCATGATAGGTAAGATGTTACAGCTGACATTGTAAAACGTTGTAAATAGTTTTGCAAGTTGATTTCTTTAACAGTAGCAAGTTGATGCTGTAAACATTTTCAAGTTATCGTATGGAGATTTTCATTAAAAGTTGCATGCTTTTTAAAGAACACTTTTCACCTCAGAAGAGTTCTGCTTTGGATATATATTGTTTATGTCAAGTTAAATTAACAGATAATACGTGTTATATTTTAGTTCCAATAGTGATGGATATCTAAACAATGATGATTTGAGTGTGTATATATTGTGTGATACACTGATATATGCACATTCAATTGAGCTATGAGTGAGCTAGTTGTAAACTACTGTCCACATGAAACTTTATTTTTAGGAAGAAAATCCACAACAATATCTTGCTATTGAAGTGTTTCTGGTGTAATCTTGGAATTATTTGAATCAGGTGTATTTTTGGAATTTTTCTTCAGTTCTGTTATTTTTATATTATCCCTTACTAGTAGCTCTGGGATATGCATCACACTATTCAAAGGAAACTAAGATTATTTTTAGTGCATATTTGGATTAGCGGTGAATTTGACAGAATCACGGTACCACCTTGATTCCGAACAAGAGTTCATATTCTGAATGGTTTTCCATAATCTTTCATTTGATTGGCTTTGTTCTTCTTTTTAAAGCAGAACATCTCCTTGATGGTCCTTGTGTATCACTGCAACATAATATTATTTGCTTGCTACTGAAACACTCCTGTGTCGCCCATTCCTTGCACTATAATGTGGTTGTTATTACATGATGTAAATAGTAAATAGCCAGTCCATTATTTAACTCTAGTTAGATTCAGTTAATCATAGTTGTAACTGAATAGTTTTGCTAAACTAAGGGTTAGTTAGTTAGATATCTTTTCATATATAAACAACAACTGTACATTGTAATAGTCAGTTTTACAATGAATGAAATTCCTTTTTGTAATTCTCTCTCTCTCTCTCTCTCTCTCTCTCTCACATTGTGAACTCAACATGGTATCAGATTGAAGTTCTCTTCACGCCCTTCTTCGCTTCTTCTCTTCTTCGTTTTCATCTCTATTTTCTGCAAAATTTCTTGGTGCTCCACCGCAACAATGGTGATTTCCTACTCTGATTTTGCTACAAATCCTTCCAATCCATACTATATGCATCCCAATGAGAATCCCTCTCTTGTTCTTGTTCAACCCGCGCTTGACAACAAAAAATTATCAGATCTGGTCCCGATCGATGAAGGTGGCTCTTATCTCCAAAAACAAGGTCAAATTCGTCGACGGCACTCTTTTACCACCTCCAATCTCCGATCCACTCTATGAACCATGGATTCGATGCAACAACCTTGTTCTATCATGGCTCCAACGATCAATTTCTGAAGACATTGCGAAATCTCTTCTCTGGTGCGATCGTGCTTCCATTGTATGGAATAGCTTGGAAAAAAGCTTTTCTCAGGGCGATATCTTTCGAATCGCTGACATTCAAGACGAATTAGCGCGTCTTCAACAAGGAACTCTTGACATTTCTTCGTATTTCACCAAATTTATGACACATTGGGAAGAAATTGAGAATTTCCGCCCAATTCGTGACTGCACTTGTGCTATACCGTGTTCTTGTGGTGCTGCTACAGATCTACGCAAATTCAAGGAGCAAGATAAGGTGATTAAATTCTTGAAAGGTCTTGGTGATCAATACTCTCACGTTCGTTCGCAAATCATGTTGATGTTTCCTCTTCCGATGCTTGACAATGTGTTTAATATGGTGCTTCAACAAGAACGACAGTTCGGTCTCCTATCAACCACTGATTCTTCAATTGAGAATCAATCGTCGGTGAATCACTTCTCTCAGACGCCTTCTCGCACTTTCAACAACTCCGGTCGTGGTCGTGGCCGCGGGAATTCCTCTGGTGGCCGAGGTAATCGTCTCTGCACTCACTGTGGCCGCACCAACCACACTATTGAGACTTGCTTCCTCAAACACGGTTATCCTTCTGGGTTTCAGCATCGTAAACCGAATTCTTCAACAATTGCTTTTGCTACTTCTGCTTCTGTGGTGAATTCTGTTCAAGATTCCGGCTCCACCCAATCTAATTCTCCCTCATCTGCTTCCCCATTAACAACTACATCAGGTGTTTCGTTGTCCACGATACAAGAGCAATGCACTCAGATTTTACAGCTCCTTCAACAATCAAACTTGCAATCCACCTCACCTTCCTCTGTTAACTCTGTCTTTGCCACCAATTCCGCTTCCCATACCTCTTCATCTTCCTCATCTGGTAAGACATATTACAAATTACATTGTGATAAGAACACTAGTTGGTGGATCGTAGACACTGGTGCTACTGATCACATAACTCATACCTTTACCAATTTTATCTCCACATATCATATTGCACCCAAATCCATGACCATGCCTAATGGTGACACTGTCACCACCACAATAGCTGGTTCTGTCTTGTTATTTGGTTCCCTCATTCTTCATAATGTTTACTATTTTCCTTCATTCCATGTGAATATCATTTATGTTACTACCTTGTTTGATTCACTCTTATATGATGTCAAACTCTATCCTGATTGTTGTGAAATTTTGCAGCTATTCCATCCCAAGATGACTGGATTTACAGCTACGAGGATTGGCAAATTGTATGTGCTTGACACCAACTCATCTTTGGCTTCTTCTCCTACACCTGGTTCTGTCAATACCTTTATTTCTTCTCAGTTAGATTCTGCTAAGAATGATCCTGCCACTATTTGGCATTTTAGATTAGGACATTTAAGTCCTCATATACACAAATGTATTTCATTTCAATTTCCCTTTGTAACTTTCAATGATAATCATAAACCTTGTAATACTTGCCATTTGGCTAAACAAAGAAACTTACCCTTTGCTCATAGTAATACTAAGTCTGTTGCTGTTTTTGACTTAATTCATGCTGATATTTGGGGACCTCTTTCCACCCCTTCTATATGTGGTCACAAGTACTTCTTGACTCTAGTAGATGACTGTAGCAGATTTACTTGGACAATATTCATGAAAAACAAAAGTGAAACCAGAAATCACCTAGTAAATTTCATTGCATTCATTGAAACTCAATTCAACAAGAAACTAAAATGCATTCGCAGTGACAATGGTCCTGAGTTTCTTATGTCTAATTTTTACCTTTCTAAAGGCATCATACATCATAGATCATGTGTTGAGACACCTCAACAAAATGGCATAGTGGAAAGAAAGTACCAACACATTTTAAATGTGGCACGTGCCCTTTCTTTTCAGTCTCACTTACCTCATAACCTTTGGCATCTCTCCAAACAACAAGCCATTCACATCATCAACAGACTTCCCACACCTCTGTTAAACAACCTCACACCTTACCAAATACTTCATTCTACTCCTCCTAGCCTTGTTCACTTACGAGTGTTTGGTTGTCTTGCATATTCATCCACTTTACATAACCATAGAACCAAATTTGAGCCAAGGGCAAGAAAATCTATCTTCCTTGGTTACAGAGAAGGCACCAAAGGCTATCTTCTCTATGATCCAAACACTCATGAATTCTTTGTTTCAAGGAATGTTGTCTTTCATGAAAATGTCTTTCCATTTTCCTCACCTTCACTCAACAACTCTGTCATTAGCAATAATCCTACCACTGTCACCTCAGATACAGACACAACAGACCTTCTCACAGATTTTTCCTTACCTTCAACTCCCCCAATTGACCCTCCCTCCCCTCCTCCTTTTCAACAATTACCTCCTTCACCACCTACCACCACCTCTCCAACTTCTCTTCCCCCTCCTGCACCAACCAGAAAATCTACCAGACCAACCAAACCTCATGCTTATCTCTCTGAGTATCACTGCAATTTGCTATCCTCAAAGCTGCCAGCATCTGAACCAGGTACCTCTCATTATCCTATTTCTTCTGTTTTGACATATGTTCATTGTAGTCCATCCCATCAACAATTTTGTTTTTTCCATTAGTTCCCCTACAGAACCCAAAACCTATAAATAGGCTTGCAAGCTTGATTGTTGGCAGGTTGCTATGAAAGCTGAGTCAGATGCTCTTGCATCCACAAACACTTGGTCTGTTGTTGATTTGCCTGCAGGTAAGCAACCAATTGGTTACAAATGGGTCTATAAGATCAAGCATCATGCTGATGGATCCATTGAAAGATATAAGGCTCGTTTGGTGGCCAAGGGATACACTCAACTAGAGGGTGTGGACTACTATGACACCTTCTCACCTGTAGCTAAGCTAACAACCATTCGTACCCTTCTCTCTGTAGCTGCTATTAAGGGCTGGAATTTAGAACAGCTTGATGTTAACAATGCTTTCCTTCATGGTGACTTACATGAGGAAGTGTATATGGATTTACCTCCTGGGCTACTGACTTCTAATGACTCTTCTAATAAAGTCTGTAAATTGAATAAGTCATTATATGGACTAAAACAGGCTAGTAGACAGTGGTACTCCAAGTTATCTACTGCTCTCATCTCTCTTGGATACTCTCACTCATCTGCTGATCATTCTTTCTTCACTAAGCTACACAACTCTCACTTTACTGCCCTTCTAATCTATGTTGATGATATTGTCTTAGCTGGTGACGATTTGCAGGAGATTCAATCAGTTAAGAGCTTCCTTGACTCACAGTTTAAGATCAAGGACCTTGGCAAGCTTAAATACTTCCTTGGATTGGAAGTAGCAAGATCTGCTCACGACATATTTCTCAATCAGAGGAAATATACCTTGGAATTACTTGAGGACAGTGGCTTATTAGCTACTAAGCCTAGTACTACTCCCTTTGATTGTTCCTTGAACCTTCATGACAGTGACTCTCCACCTCATGAAGATGAAACAACTTATAGACGACTTGTTGGCAGATTATTGTATCTAACTACAACACGACCTGACATTGCCTTCATTGTTCAGCAACTTAGTCAGTTTATATCTAAGCCTTTGCAGGTTCATCATTTGGCTGCTATTAGAGTTCTCAAATATCTCAAAGGTGCTCCTGCAATATCTCTTCCAGGATCTTCACATCTCTGTTGATCAACCAGCTTCAGTGTATTGTGACAACAAAAGTGCAATCTACCTTGCCCACAACCCCATCTTTCATGAGAGGACAAAACATATAGAAATTGACTGTCATGTCATACGTGAGAAGATTCAAAATGGCCTCATTCACCTTCTGCCAGTTTCTTCTGCTGCCCAATTGGCAGATGTGCTCACCAAACCACTGCCAGCTTCCTCTTTCCATTCTTTTGTTTCCAAGCTTGGTCTATTGGACATCCATAGTCCAGCTTGTGGGGGGATATTACATGATGTAAATAGTAAATAGCCAGTCCATTATTTAACTCTAGTTAGATTCAGTTAATCATAGTTGTAACTGAATAGTTTTGCTAAACTAAGGGTTAGTTAATTAGATATCTTTTCATATATAAACAGCAATTGTACATTGTAATAGTCAGTTTTACAATGAATGAAATTCCTTTTTGTAATTCTCTCTCTCTCTCTCTCACACATTGTGAACTCAACAGTTGTAGCACATTCTCCAATTTAGTTTTAAATGTTTTATTGTTCTGGTGTTCATCATTTGTGTCTTTTTGTATACTCTTACTCGGTGAAAACCTTAAGTCATATGATTAACAATTTGGAACAAAGATTATGTGTAAGACCATAACAGATTTGTTTGATGGTGTGAGGATTTGGCAACAAAAATACAAATTTGTATTCATCAGCCATTTCAAAGCAGCATTGCCATTCATATACTTTATGTGTGCTTATTCTTGAAAAAAAGTGTTTCCAAGTGCAACACAAGCCTCTGCATTCTCAAGGCATACGACTGCTTTTCAGAAATTTACACATTTTCAAGATTGCTTATTTTGTAAAAATACATAGCCTTGTTTTTTTTTGTTTATTTTAATGTCATATTATAAAATAATGTTTTATTGTCGTAGATTATTAACTATTATATTCTTTAGAAGTATGACTATAAGAAACACTGGGTAAATGATCAACGAGTCACTAAATAACATAGTTGTACAATTCATACACGAGACTCATAACGCCATTTTTATGATTAATGAGATCTTTATTATTTAAATAATTTTATATATTTTTAATTTACCACTTTATAATACTTAATAACAACTATTTCAAAGATTTTATCTTGGGCAAATTACTCTTTAAAAAAAAAATGGACAAATTACACTAACCTCCCTTAAGGTCTTCTTAAATAACACAAACACCCCCTCTATTTTTTAACTAAACATTAATCTTCCATTTTTTGTTATCAAATTGACAAGCACTTCCCTTATAATTTAAACGGCTTAAACTCCGTTAATTCCATTTTTTTGAACAATTGACTTCTTCATACAAGTATGAACTCCCTTCATTTTCGACCATTTTTCTTTCCAAGTTTCACTTTTGTGATTTTTCCAAACTTAGGAGATCACTCATTGTTCCTCTGTTAAGGTGGTTTGATTTTTAACTCTAATATAATAAAATCGATATATAAAAGATTATTTCCTTTTTGTTGGCCAACCACAATGTTCATCCACCAAAATCCTTCCCATTTTTATATTCTTTTTTACTCTCTTATGTAATTGTCGATGTTTAATTATATTTGGTGGTAAAAACGATTGTTGTTATTGTTTCTCCGTTGCGAAAAAAAAACTCATTCAACTTAATCGCCAAAAGAGAAAAAAGATACAAGATATATCAAACCAAACTAACTGAAATTAAATTGTGTATTTGCAAGGTTATTGAAATGAAATTGGATAAAATGAAGGGAGAGTATTGTGTTGAGAAAATCATGGAGCCGTGTGTTGATCACATAGCAAACTATTCTTTCGTCTTTTACTAAAGAATACTGTGTGAGCGTCACAATTAACGACATACACTAGTTTTCAGAAGATCCTCTTCATTGAGGGTTCTGCAATTTTAGTTCGATTTTTGTTTTTGTTTTTATTAAGTGGTTGCTATGTTATCGGCATGCTTCTTGTTTAAGGGGGTCTAAGTCCTTACCATTTGTATATCAATTCATTGTTGTTAAAATTCCCTATTATGATTCTAATTTCTTTTATGTGACATGGTAGAGACAACAATTTCGATTATCGGGTGCAGAAGTGGAAAAATGTATTTAATTTGGGTAATAATCATTTTGCTCCTTGAATGTGTAGGAAGTAGACACAATAGTTTAAGATAATCTCTGATTGTATACTTTGTTAGTCAAAATAATCACCGACGTTAAAATAGTCCCCTAATGCCGACATTAACTCTTTTCATATGGGGACTGATATAACAATAGGTAATTATAAGGACTAATATGACAAGAAGTAAGTATATTGAGATACTAATATGACAATATTAACGAAGTATTTTAATATCAAAGACTATTTTGACTAAAAAAGTGCATAATCAACGACTATTTTAAAATTTTGATACATTGATAGACTATTATGACTATTAGTTACATATTTAGAGACCAAAATAACTATTACCTTGTATTGAATTACAAGGTGATTCAAATACAACAACAAATTTTTAACAGAGGATGATTCAGACAACAATAAAACTTTAACTTGCTATTTGGTAGGGAAGAAATAAGAAGGTCTTGGAAATGATGTAGAAAAACATGTTAGGCCTACTAAGCAAATATGAATAATTTTTTTTATTATATTGAATTTTATAATTTGGATTAAATTATTAATTTGTTAATTTTCTTTACGGTAATTTAAGTTTATTAGTCTACGTTAATTTTGTTTTGCATATGAAGTAAGGCCTAAGGCTCGTTATTTCAGACCTATTGTAGATAAAATGAAGGTCAAGCTTGCAAGCTGGAAAGGATTCCTTCCCACTATTATGGCCTATGGGAGTGGGAAGGGTACAACTTAGCAACTCAGTGTTAAGCAGTATGCTAGTCTATACATTCCATGTTTACAGGTGGCCTTCTATTGTGGATACTCTGAATATTCTTGATTATGTGCCTGCTTCCCTCTCTATGGCCGTCTCAGATTACATTATCAATGGATTGTTTAGTATTAAAGGATGCTCTCTTGACCCAACAAATTGCTAACATTTCTCTGCCTATGATTCCCACACCAGACACACTTAACTGGACCAGTTCTATTGATGGCATCTTCAAAGGCTCAAGTCCGAAGCTCTCTTGGTGCAACTTGAGGGTAACGCAGTAGCATATGCTGTAGCCAAAAATGGTCTTAGCTTACAAAGAGATAGGACATGTTTACCTTATCAAAGGATATCACACATGTAACTTGTATATTGGTTCTGGCCTCTCCGGGTTTTTAGTTTTATTTAGTACTTGATAAAAAAAAAAAACTTATGACAAGCTATAAGTTAGCCTTATGACCTACTATAAAATCTAGCTCGATTCGACCTATTTTCATCCTTAATTAAGGAAAATGATAATACAACCTAAGTGTAGGGGGTACTTGAATATGACATAGTAGAGACAACAACAATTTCAATGAATGGATGGAGCAGCATAAGGTGATTAATTATATGGTGGTTTGCAGTTATGATTAAACGTCTATGCTTAACAAGAATTATTAATGAACTTGTGTGATAAAAAAAAAGCTACTTTTAATCTTTTCCAATCATGTTTTCTTAAAAATTAACATACCTCTCCAGGTTTATTAATTGACTAAATTGTTATTTTGGTCCCTTAACTATTTCTGTGGTATCGGTTTGGTCTCATAAGTAATAAAAAACCCATCTGAGTCTCTTACGTTCGTCTCCGTTACACATTTTGGTTATTTCCGTTTGATTCTTGAAAAAACTGTTACTCATATACACGTGTCATTTTGATATTGGCTGAAAAATTAATTTATTTCCTTCATCTTCTCCGTCTGAATCTTTCAACTCCTTCATCCATTTCTAGAAAAGTATGAAGAACAACAACATCAACAAAATCCAGCAGCAATGATAACAATAAAATCCAATAACAACAGCAACAACAAAACCCAACAACGACAACAGTGAAAGAGATTAAAGAAAAAAATATAGAATCATCAAATGAAATACTTCATATTCTTCTAAATTAATTTTATCCAAATTAACTATTTATCTTCATGTGTTCTTCCCAGTATTCATTCATCTAAACCAACATGTTCTTCCCCAAAATCTAGATCTCAAATCAATCATAGATATATTTTCCAACGACTTTAAAAAATGGGTTTAATCTTTTGGTAGATCCTCAAGATCCGTTGCTTTCCACCCTCCAAACAAGCCCAATTTTGTTTTGTTCAATGTATGTTTGTGGTATTTGTGTACATAATAAAATTATAAATGTTTATAAGAAAATTGATTATGCAAACAATTGGGTTTAAATTGTTTCCGATTTCATGTTAGGCATAAGCAGATAACAATTGGGTTTAAATTTGTGTTTAATTTCAGGAAAATGATGATGATTAAGAGATTTTTTTGGGTTGAATTCATAATTTTTTTTTTGGGTTTGGATTTTGTGTGTGTTTGTGGGTTTGAACGAAGAAGATGATGATGGGGTGGAGTTAAGTTAGATGAATTTTTCTTTCTTTCTTTCTTTCTGGTTTGTTTGAGTTTTACGATGAATGTATGAAATTGATGATGAAGATAAAGAATAGAAGGAAGGAAGAAAAAGAAGAAAGGTAACAGATAAATTAAGTGTTGCTGACACGCTGTTAGATCTTGTAGACATATATGATCTAATGGTTGTTTTTCGAAAAAAAAATCAAACATTTGAGATTAAAAATATTAATAAGGTCTTTGGTGGACCACCTATAATGTTGGCCCACCTCAGACATTTGAGGTTAACTCTTTGATGGAAGGGACCAAAATGTCTAACGGAGACGAACTTAAGGGACTCAAACCGACTTTTTATTACTTATGAGACCAAAACAATACCAAAAAAATAGTTAAGGAATTAAAATAACAATTTAGCCTTATCAATTCATAAAGTGAAAAGAAATTTTTTCAAGTAAATTCAAATGAAAAAACTGTATTCTTTTTTCTGTGTTCGAATATAAATAAATGGAATAGTTTCTAATAATCATAGGAGGTGCGTAAAGAAGCTCCCTAAGAAAATGGTGATTTCGAGTGAGTCTGATCAGGATTGTTCCAAGAGTAAGGTCACCGAAGTGCCTCATACCTCCAAACATATAAAAATAAATCACATAATAAAAATACCTTATTTTTCATAGATGGACGAAATGACAATAATATTGGAAACACACACGAGTGGAGGAATTGGGGTTTGAACCTCGGTATCCGACCTAGCAATTCCGACATTTTCGTCAATTGAAGTATGACTTGTGGACATATTCTATTATTTTCAAAACTAAAATTAATAAATTCTTATCTAAAATTATTTTTTTGACTAAAATTTAAAATTAATATTGTCTCAACAAAAATTAATTTGTTTGACTTTAATATCAATTGAAAAGTAATATTAAATAAAATCGATTACATTAATTTATTACTCCATCTGTCTCAAATTATACGCTACATTACAAAAAAAATTCATCAAATTATAAGTCTTTTTACAATATCAATAAAACGTAAATATTTCTTTTCCTATCATATTCTTTGGTATTTATTTCTCTCCCTATCTCTCTCTTATTCCAACTGTTTCAATTCTCGCTCGGTAATTTTTTTTTTCATACAAAATTAAATACTACTATACATTTTTTAATTTGTGTGAAATTGGTAAAATGACTTGATATCTAGTCCTTAGCCTATGAAGAAATTACAAAATCATAAAGACAAAAGCACTTATTTAATGCAAGAAAATAAAATGCTATTCCAAATGATACACCTCATATTAGCCTATAGGTCCTTAAGAATATCATGAAATTCTCCATACCCACTTTGAAAGTTTCTAGTAGCCATATAGGTTTTTTTCGATATTACCCATGACACATTGTTGATAATTAACTGAACAACCAAAAGAAAATAAACACATAAGTAAATTTGTTCGTGAAGTTAAATTAGTTTGAGTATCACTTGAAAATATATTCTTAAACCCAAATTTCATTTATTGTTTGGTAAATTTCATCCAATGTTTTAAGTATAACCTAGGTTTAAAAAAATATACCTCATACGAGACACACACACTTTTCAACACATTATTTTTTATTATTTTAAAGTTCACATGATTTCTACTAATTTATTCGAATCCCGTATAAATTTGATGAAATTCATATGAAGTTTGATCAATAAGAAAAATGCGAAAGACTATGTATGTAAAAAATGTGTTAGAATTGTTCAAATGAACTATGAACTTCAATGGTTTTTTTTTTAGAATAAACTTCAATGTCTTCTTAACCTAACCTAAAATCATAACAAAAAAACAAAAAAGTGAGTGCCCTCTTGTAGGAATTGGATTCTCTCAAGTGTGTGGTTGAGATGTAACAATAAATTTTTTTTGATAGAATCACACTTAAAAAAAAATAGAAAAATAGAATAAAGACCCCAAAACACGGGATCGGAAAAAAGGGTTTGGATATGTTTGGTGAGAGAGAAGCTTAAGTGCAGAGATGACAATATCATCTTCACTTCAATATTGAAGAGTTTATATTGTTATATGTGCTATTTGTAAATTACCCTTCGCTTTAATATTTGAATTTACTCTTATATATTTTTTATATGTGCTATTTGTAAATTAATTGATGACATGTTTTTCTGGTTGTGCATATCTAAAACAATGATGATTTGAGTGTATATTGTTTGTTTACAAGTTAATATGGTACACTTTCAATTCCACTAAGTGATTAGAAAATAATCTTTAAGTCTTCACTTTCACTTATGCGATGATATTTTATCTTTTAGGAAGAGAATCTATAACACTCAATTGCTATTGAGCTATACTCCCTCCGTCCTAAAATATAAGCAAAAATTGGTCAACAAAAGTTAATGTATTTGGTTCAAAATTTGTACCAAATACATCAACTTATCTTATGTTAACTCATTTTTGCTTATATTTTGGGACGGAGTAGTATATAACATATGGAGTTGACACATTCCACTCAAATTAGATTGAAGTTTTTCTGGTGTATCTTGAAATTATGAGAATCAGATGCATTTTTTATATTTAGACTTTTACTCAGCAGTAACATGAATTTACTTTTACAAATCACAAGCAAGGGCATCTCCTCATGGACTATCAAATAGACTAACATCATGTTTAACACATAAGTCACATGTGTCCATTCTCCTTTGTTGGAACAAAGGTTGGGTGTAAGGCCATACCAGATTTGTTTGATGGTGTGTGGATTTGGCAACAATATACAAGTTTGTATTAATGAGTCATTTCAAAGCAGCATTGCCATTATACTGTGTGCGCTTATTCGTGGAAAAAAGTATTTGCTAGTGCAATATTATGAATTACACAATTAAAACTGAGAATTTAATTTTACTTTTGGAACAAATTGATTCCTACTCTCTGTTTCCATGCCTCTGCAGAACAGGTGTTATAAATCATAACATGATTAAATTATAGTAAAAATGAGTAGTATGTCCAAACGATGGCATTCAAGATTCAACAAATTGGAACCAAAATTATGAGGGTTTGACATTATTTTTTTTGAGGTGAGGGATTGACAATTAAGTTTACCAAATTTATAAATTGACAAATTATTCCATTAAATTATTGAATGATATTCAATTTAGTCATTTTTTCAAATTTCACACTACAATTTTAAGGATTTCATGTTTGTCTTGATGCATACAATAGAATTTTAAGAAAATATATATGTTTTTCATTAGTTTGATGAATGTTCCTTAAAGATACATTTTGGTAGAGGGACAAAATTGACTATCATCCTTCAATTTAAGAAACTAAATTACTACTATTTTATAAATTTGAGGGACCACTACGAGTTCGAAGATCAAAATAACGATTCACTCAAAAACTGATTTTGTTTACCACGTGCAAAAACTAAAAGAAGTTTGAAAGGAAGCAAGATCTTGTTTATTTTGAAACAATAAGACTCTTATTATAAGAATGAGGCAAAATTATTAGAGAATTTGATTTCTATTTTCAAAAGAGATTTCAGTAGTGCAAGTAAACTACTATCCTATAGACCCCTTTGTGGAAAGAGTTTTCTTTCACACTACAGTTCTGCAACAAGTTACACCCCTCAAATCTTGACCATTGGGTTTTTGTTTAATGTTACACCAGTAGTCCAAATCCATAGTTCCATGATAGTGATATCATTTGGTATCACCATGCTAAAGGTTTCCAAATTGTGCTCCTTCAGGCAACAGATAAATCTGACACCGGTTGGTCGAACAGTCCAATACACAGCAGGAGGACACTTAGGCGAGTCACTCGGCAAAATTGTAGGACAATAATGTTGTGAACTTGTGATCAGAGCCTTAACTGAACAAATGTATACACAACTGATAAAGATTACATTCCCCTTATTGAGTCTCACTGATCCTCAAACCAGCCAACTACTTCCAGGATCTTTCTTCACACGAATCTTAGCCATTTTCTTCCTACAATTAAGAGCTTCTTCCCAATTTCCCTCTTCAATGTAAATGTTCGAAAGAAGAATATAAGGAGCATGATCACTAGGATTCAATTCTATCATCTTCATTGCAGATTTTTCTCCAATTTTTGTATTATTATGATTCCTACAAGCACCGAGCAACGTTCTCCATGCCGATTCACTTCCGTCCTTTTGCACTATCTGGTAAGCTTCCTCTAGCCTTCCCGCCCGACCATAAGCATCCGCCAAACATGAATAATGCTCCGATTTTGGCTTAATCTTGTATTTGTCAAGCATCAATGTAAACATATGCAAAGTTTCTTCTACACACCCTGCATGGCTACAAGCCGACATCAAAGCTAAGAAAGTTACATGATTGGGGGTCACACCATTCTTCTCTAACTTACTTAATAATTCTATGGCTTCTGGTGCTTTTCCATGATGTGCATATCCGCAGATCATGGCATTAAAAATTACTTCATTTGGCTCTAATTGTTCATCGAAAACTTTCTCCGACTCCTCCACGTTCCCACATTTAGCATACATATCTATAATGGAACTCCCAACGTAGACATCGCGGTTGTAACCGGACTTGATGGCAAAAACATGGAGTTGTTTACCCTCACATATAGCTGAAAGTTGTGAGCAGGCTGAAATACATAGTGGAAGGCTATAACTTGAAAAATTGATTCCTTCAGCCAACATCTCTCTGCATAGCTCTAAAGCTTCTAATTCCATCCCGTTTTGTTTGCAAGTTCCAATAATCGAACTCCATGAACTATCATATTTCCTTACAATGTCAACAAAAGCTTTAAATGCATCATCAATTTGTCTACACTGAGAGTACATGTGGACTAATGCATTGCCAACCAAAGTATGACGACACAAACTTGATTTCACTATAAGTGAATGAATTTGTCTACCTGCAGGTAAATCTGATTCATTCTCACAAGACTTCAAAACAGCAACCAGAGTGGCACCTTCAATTTGCAAAAAGGTTGTTTGTCGAAGCTCTTGAAATAGTTGCATGCAACGACCAGATCCCTGACCCGGCCGAGCTTGAGCCAAGATCACAGAATTCCATGCTACAATATCTTTATCATCAATCCTGCTAAACAACTTTTCCACATCTCCTAGTTCACCAAAACTAGCATAGAGATTCAACAACACACTTGCTACAAAACAATCATTCTGATGCCCGTGTTTTATCAATAGGCTGTGCACCTGAACACCAGTGTCCAAGTCCTCTACTTCAACACAAGCTTTCAAAGTACTAGATAGAACATGCTGGTCCAGTTTCACCCTTTGTCTACACATATCCTTGAAAAACTTCACAGCTTCCTCTCCTCTATTATTCATTGTATAGCCTGATATCATTGAACTCCAAACAAAATTATCTTTCTTCTCCATGGAATCAAAAATCTTCCTGCAAGAACTCACATCTCCACATTTGGCATACAAGTCAACCATAGCACTCTCAACCACAACATCAACTTCAGCACCAAACTTATACACAATCCCATGAATTTGCATTACCTCTTGCAACAAAGAACAACACTTGAGTAAACTAACTAAGGTAATACTATCAGGTTTCAACCCTTGTACTACCCACATTTCAGAAAACAACCTCTGCACCATGCGAAAGTCATCAACTTGAGCAAACCCAGAAATCATAACATTCCAAGCAACAACATCTCGCTCCAACAATCCATAAAAAACACGCAACGCATCCCTCGAATCATCCCCACCTTTCAAGTACATATACACAAGAGAACTCCCAGCAAATTTTTCTCTCTCAAGCCCACACTGAACAAGCAAGCCATGAATCTGCAAACCAACACTCCAAAGTTCACGGTTGGCACAGACTCGAAGCAGAACAGCGAAAGTGTTCTCATTCGGTCTCTCATCCGATACACACATTTGATTGAACATCTCAAATGCTTTCGGGACAGACCCATATTTGAGATGTGAGGAAATTAAGGTTGTCCAAGTGACAACATTTCTGTGAGGCATTTTGTAGAACAGTTTGTGGGCATAGTGAAAGTTTGAAGATTTTGAGTAGAAACTCAAAAGGGTGTTTGCTAAATGGGTTTGTGAAATGTATTGTGTGATTATGAGTTGTGCATGGATTTGATTGCATTGTGTTAGTGTTATGGGATTTGATTTCTTTGCTAGTGAAAGCAAAAATGGTTCAAACAACGCACGCCCAATCATTCCAATAAGGCACTGATGTCAATGATAAATTTTTGTTAGAGAGAGAAGTAAATCTTTTTTTTAATATTTACTCATGCAATAAAAATGAAATTTGATTAATAAAAATTGTAACTTTGCTAGAAGAAGATATGAAAATGGTTTAAGGGTTATGATACCAATTTATTTATCTTTTTTGTTGTAATGGGTAAGAGTGAGAAGGGTGGGGAAAAAGTGAGTGGAATGAAAAAAAGTGATAAAAAATATATGTGAATAAGTACAAAATCTAAAAAGTATTTTTGTGTTGAAGAAGCTAAACCAAATAATACTTTGATAAAAGTGTGTTTGAGAAGTTAAACCAAATACTACTTTGTTGAAATGCTAATTCAACCAAAGGTGTTCTTATTGCGTTTAATAATTATATTAACAAGTTAATCTATTTTTAATTTTTATAATTTATTGGTCTCACGTTACCAAACTGCACTAAACCACCAAGATGGTGCAGTTCTTGTTCTGCATCGACAACGTCGTCGTCGATATATTTCTTGCCACTATCACCATATTTCATGTCGTTACGTCACAAGTTCAATGACCATCTTTCCACGACGGGACAGTTGTGATTTTAGGTCGATATAAATAGTGATCGGTGACATACATAGATGTGGGATGATGTTACCCCAACTTTTTTGTTGAAAATTTGCTCATTATCATCATCTAACACTAACAAGGAAAATAATCGAAAAGAAACATAATGCAATCAAAGTTTGCATAAATAATGATAATATCTCAGCTTAGCTTCCACCACCATCTGAAAACGTCCAACTCAAATATTACAAAACTTAGCACAAACAAACATCAAAATTTCTTTGGCATAACTCCGTTGTAACATGCTTGAAAACTGAACAACAATGACATGTATCAAGCACCATCTGATGACAGGGTGCTCTCAAATGTTTGAAGGCATAAGGATGTTGAATCCATCTGATGCAGTAGATACTATCATTCCAGGAATCTGTCGGTGCCAGTGCAGTTCTTTAGGGTATTTTTGTCCCTGTTTCAAGTTAAAGGAAAGAAGAGGATAAGCCGAAAACAATTTATAGACACGACAAACTATTTTCAAAACTTCTTTAAATTTCAAAAACTTACAATAGTGTTTATGTCATAAGATAAGTTCAAATAACTTATATATAAACTTTTCCAAACGTACTTAATATGTTGAGAAAAGTGGATTCAAATTACCAGGTGAATAAATAATAGTTGGGGAGGCAGATCTTCAGGAGCCCTTACTTGTCCTTGGGTTCTAGCTATAAATTCAGCCTCCTCTTCCTCGCCCCTTTCTACAGATAAGTCCCATATTCTGTGGCAAAGGATTACAAAACTTATTAAAATCCAAAGGTAATGATAAAGAAAAAGGGGATGATTAATATCACGTTTACTTACGTAAAACTTGTTCTGAATTTGACAAACAATTCGATGGTGTACTGCTATTAATATCATGTTTACTTACGTAAGCTGATTATCAGAGGATGAAGCAGCGAAAGAAGAAGCTTGGTGTGGATTCCACTCAATGGATGTGATTGGATGCTTATGGTATGCAAAATGTGCTACCACAGAATCTCCCTATCCACAAAATAATGCACTTTCACACCATCTTTAATAACAAAGGCAAAATAGTCGGCGGGAAGAAATCATACAATATGAAAGTTTCGTCCAAAATCTAGTTCATGTCATGATAGTTCTTCACCAAGTGCATCTAGAAGTACTTTCAAAAATGCATTAATGGTACTTGATTTAAAGGTACAGAAAGAAAAGTACAAGGATACGACAATGAGATAATGGTAAAGAAAGTCCTCTCAGATAAATTTAAGTTAATGATGTAATACGTTGTTAGGACATAAGGAAAAAAGAATAATCAGGAAGTTGAAGCCAAATATGACATAACTAAAGCACCATGGACATGTCGGAAGGGAAATATTCTATTCATACCTTAAGCAATATGAGATCATGAACAGATATACTCCCATCATCACTACCAGATGCCAAAAATGCACTGGCGCTGGCAGACCTGTTCAGTACGATGATTAATGAATTATATGGAAATTCATTTGATGTAACACCAAAAGTCAATACAATAATACATGTTCCATGACAATACTCACATCAGCATTATGTGCTATAAAAGACAACACTGGTGACCTCCTCAAACTGGTATCCCATATTGCAATGCTTTTATCCATAGAACAAGAAGCAAAAATATTACGCTCTGTAGGGCTCCACTGCAGGGATTCATTGAACGATAGAACTCTCATTATACATATAAATAAATAAAAACTACATATGTTAGAGGTTGGAATGCTCTAAATATTTAATCAAAACCAAAAGAAAACAAGGTAGTACTTTGCACATTTGTACATACTTGCAGATCTTCAACACTACCCGCATGTCCAGTAAAGGGAGTTTGATCAATATTCCATGTTGCAGATGTAGGCTCCCACAGATAAATACAATTATTGCAATCCCCTTCAAACATGAAGATCAGCATCAAGCCTCATATCTCTTTAATAACAAAATATAAAGACATGCTAGAGAAAAATATAGCTAAAGTAAAAAAAAGGCTAAAGAAACAACGATTACCAGATAAAACTATTATCTATACCAATGTAGGTAGGATCGTGACTCAGATCGTTGGATCAGAACATTGATCTATGCAACTGTTATAATGCTAAACATTCTATGTGAATTATTTCAACGATTGATTTACAAGGTTTTGTGATTCTATTTTATCCCTATGTTTCAAAATTAGTGTCTTCATGGTTTGTAAAACTAGTGAATCCAACCACAATCATGTTGCTGACTATTTTTTTACAGACACTTCAATCTTATACATTCTTCCAACACCTCAACTCATTAGAATCAAATTGACAAGATATTTGAGGCTTTTATGTCTTATCAACCAAAATACATCCCAAACGAGTCCTTAGTTCCACTTCCAAACTCTAAAATACTCCCTTTATTAATTATTAGCAAATTTCAATCATTCAACAGTTAATTTGGGATTTGTGTTCATTCTTTACTTCTTAGTAGAACATCTGTCAAATGATGCTCGAGTAATAAGTGCTAACAAAATATGATACATAAGCCGGTGGCAAAATCACAACATTTAAAACAAAACCAACCAGTGCAGTTTACTGAAAAGAGCTTGATCGTTTTAATAGTATCCTCCCTCTATTCCATATATGTGAACCCTTTATGGTATTCAGCTAGATCATTGAAACATAAAAATAACCCTCCAACCCAATAGAAATAACTTGGTTCAAGAGAAATTATAAAATCTAATATGATAAAATTAAATTAGTACTTCATTGCATGTAGGAAAGATGTGATACTACAAAAGAGTTCAAGGGTTCCAAATAATGGCTCAATTCCTACACTAACAAAATCAGAGTTCATCTCTGATTAAATTATGAACAACTTTTTGGTTGCACAAGTCAATAACTAAATATGATCAGTCAATTCAGAAAATTACTCTCTAAACTAGCTTAACCAAATACTTACTTTGTTAAGGTCAAGTCTATATATCATTGATCGTACAAATGCTGCACACTGGTCACATTTGTTATTGATACATGTTCTAAAAGGACTTGTATATAAAATTAAACTGTTATGTTAAAATCAAATATAGGTGTCCCACAATAATAGTTGAACAGAATAAAGTCAACAATCTAAAACTAACTTGAAGTTTCTCCAACCGACATGTGTTGTTATAAACCAAAAAGCAATCATTATTAGTGTTGTTATATATCTTTTCTCATAATATATCGAACACTAATACTGACATATCACATGAATTTTCTAAATAATTAAAAAATGTAAGCGAAACTTCCATCAAAGTTTACCAGAAAGCAAAAAATTAAATCATAAGGTTTTTAAAACTAACCTGAACATGACCAGAGTCTGCCCAAGAAGCACATATATGGGGCTTTTGTGGCATGGAGCGTATCCGGTTGATACAACCTTCACGAGTTACCTTCCGCAACTGTAGGTGCAAACAGAACCAAATTATTAGTAAGATCAACTTGAAAACAGTCAAGAAGTGATTAAGTGAAATAATAAAAACTCAAATGAAGAGGAAGTTGCCTGCAAAGTAGAACCCCCGACAACACCTTCTTCATCTTCACTATCGTCCTTACTATCACTGTCCTCACTATCCATTCCAAAGTCATTAGTTTCAGGTTTAGGCACCGGCTCACGTGTCTTCCCAGAAATATTGGATACTTTAAAAATCCCAATGGAATTCAAAGAAGGTTTCTCAGCCTGGGCCACATGCAACATCATATCAATGAGTTTGCTAGCCAAATCAAAGGACACAAGAAACAAAGCAAGTGAAACAAGACTAGGAAATGCTAATCATTATTCTTTTTAGTGATAATCACAACTTATGATGATGATGATGATGATAATAATAATAATAATAATAATAATAATAATAATACAAAAGCTAGCAGATAGCATCAGAATAAAATAAAGTGAATTAAAAACTCAATTAAAGGACAAAAAATTCCCCTTAGATATTCGTCTACAAAACACAATATCTACTTTTCTATTACACCATTTGATTGGTAATGAATAGTTACATCCTCTAAATTGATTCATGAGACAACCTATAAACAAATACATACATACATACACACAAAAAAATAAATTAAACTAACCTGTGTCCCTGCCATGAAATACACCGTGTGTGGAAATTCTTTTCGAACTAAGCCCAAGGTGTCTTGAATAATATCGAAGCTGTCAAAAGACGCAAACAAAACAGAATTCATGACATGAAGATCACATCTACTAAGTATAAGTAGAAATTAAGCAAACACTCAAAAATGTGGCATAGATTCTCCTCTTGAATTGCAATGCTAATGCCAAAAGAAACTTAGCAACAGTATGGAAATTACCTAAGACAAGGCCATCAAATATGAAAAGCGTGAAGTGAGTTGTAAGCAGAAGGATCGTTCTTCATCTTCTTCCAACTTGTCCACACCAGGTTGCCACACTTTAACCGGAAGTTATGGCTGAAGGTGAGAAAAACACACACAAGAAAGGGGGGGTTGAATTGTGTGACTCAAAAACTTGGATCTTTTCTTTTCAAAACTTAAGGATAAGTTCAGAAGCTGATATGAATCAGTTCTGAACTATTATCAAGAGTATTGCAGCGGTTTCAATAATGAAAAGAGAAAGGTAAAGAGAGACACACAAAATTTATACTGGTTCCTTCTCAATGTGAGAAGTAGTCTAGTCCCCTTGTTTTCCAACAAGAGAGTTCCACTATAATCAGAAGATTACACTTGCTCAACCACTAAGGAAGAGACTTCCAGTTGCTCAATCACAAAGAAGGAGGCTTCTAATGCTCAACCACAAAGGAAGAGGCTTCCAATGTTCAATCACAAAGAAAGAGGCTTCCAATGCTCAAGACACTAAGTCAAGAGACTTCCCAATGCTCAAGACACTAAGTCAAGAGACTTCTGACTCAGACCACAAAGGAATGAGGTTACAATTGCTCAGTATACAGACTGAGACTTAAGGGACCAAACTGGTTTACAAATAAATGAGTTTGGGTTGAACACTTGATAAAATATCAGAGGTGTTCTCTTAATACAACACAGGTTAAGACTCTTAACCTTAAGAAATTCTAAGTTACAGAAACTAAAAGAATTTCTAAGAGATTTTGAACTTATGAGTTTTTGACAGAAAACAGAGCACAGGTTCAGCAATTTGTTTCAAGAGTCTTAGACCATTTCTTCTTCAAATCTTCTTCCTTTTATAGAGGAAATAGAGCTGTTGAAGATTTGCTTGATTTGAGGAAAGAGCCGTTGCAAGTTGAGCTAGGATAGACTGAAAATGTGTGCTGAGCTTTTTGCAGAAAACAGAGCAGCAACCATTTTTGAAATGGCCTACCTTAAAAGCTGGGGAATGTTTGAGTCAGGGAGACAACTATTCTATTGGGTTGCTCTGACACATCCAGGCATTAAATGCGCACAGTACCAGTTGTTTTTCAAGCCACACCAGCTTCAGAAGCTTCTGCGTGAACAGTGCATCAGAAGCTGCCTTTGTACGGATCAGAAGCTGGTCTTCAGACGTTGACTTTTGTTGACTTCTTCAGAAGCTGCCTTCAGACGCAGACTTCAGACTCTCACTTCAGAAGCACCTCTTCAGGACCACTTCAGAAGCACCCAGTTTTCTTTGCAACTTGCTTCTAAGCTTTCCTTTCTTGCTCTAAGCTTGTTCTTCCATAACCATTATTAATTTCCAATCATTAAACACGTGGTTCTGAAATCACTTGAACAAAGCATTAGCAAATAACCAATTTTCTATTTAACACTTTTGTTATCATCAAAACCACAAAGAGAGATATGTTTACACATAATGTTTCAACAATCTCCCCCTTTATTCAGAAGAGAGTTGTTCAACACATTTTGTTCCAACAATCTCCCCCTTTTTGATGATGACAAACATAAGTATTAATCAGAAAATTGTTGTTAACTTAATTGACAAGTTAACTGCAGGGTGTGAGGTTTGTAAGCTCCCCCTGAGTCTGATCCATGTTAATTAAGTTCAGATAAGCTCACAAATGTGAAAATTTCAGAATTGTTATTAAGTTTAATTAACAAACTGACTTCATGAGAGGTTTGTAAGCTCCCCATAGGTCTGATAATCCTCAAGGTTAGGTTTGTAAGCTCCCCTTGATTTTTATCCAAGTTAATTAAACTCAATTTTAAACAATCAAATGAAATTAACACTCAGAATTGTAAATAACTTGCTAACTTCAGGTTCTGAGGTTTGTAAGTTCTCCCCCTAAGTCTGATAATCCACATGATGAGTTTTGTAAGCTCCCTGAGTCTTATCCAAGTTATTTTCAATTCATTTAACTCACTAAGAGTTATGTATCTCACAGAATTTCAATTCAGAGGCTAAGAGTTAAAAACAGTTCTCATAAGTTAAATTCAATCAGTATCAGAGCTTTTAACTTATGTTCAGAGCCTCAGGCTTTAATACCTTACTCCCCTTTCATAAGTTAATTACTGACAGGAATTAACTTATATTTTTGAGCTCAGGTGCTTTAATACTTGTTTTACCTTACTCCCCCTTTTGTCATCAACAAAAAGTTTTTAAAAGAGTTTGAAAACATGTGTATCAGAGCATTTTAGTCTCCCCCTTTTTAAAAGTGTTTGAAAATATTTCAAAAAGGTTCAGAATTGGGGGGGGTTGAAAAAATATGTGAGATAACTATGCAATCATATGGATAATCAAGCAGCAAAGATGAGCATCAGAGCATACTTGATTTGCAATGAGTATATGACTTTGCATTGAAAATAGAATGTTGTTCAGAAGCAGAAAAAGTTTAGAGCTTCTGATCAGAGCATTCTGTGTTCAGACATGACTTGTTCAGTAAAAAAATATGGTTCAGTATCAGAGCAAAAACACACAAGAAGGTATCAGAGCAAGTCTAACTCATTTTTAAAATAAAATAGTTCAGATCATAGACTAGCTGAAAGGTTATATCAGAGCCTGATACCAAAAGACAGTTTTAATACTGCTGAACTTGTATCAGAACCTGATACCAAATTATGAAGGTTTGTCTCAGAGTCTGATACCAAATTAAAACATTTCTAAAAAAAAAAAAAACTGAACATGGCTGATACACTTTGAGCATTTGAAAAATGTGTCTGTGCTAAACAGTTTGAAAACAGACTGATACCAACTGAAAATTGTTTGTCAAGCAATTTTAACATTTAATATCAGAGCCGAAAATCACATTTTTAAATTGATGACTTTGGGAGGATTAGAGTATAAACTTTCTAAGCTTTAATCATCATTGCCCAGAGTTATACTTATCAGATTCTGACCAACCATTAGATTCCTATCAGATTCAGAGGTCAGAAAATCCAGGTTCTGATCCTTCAGACTCTGAAGTTTTTCAGGCTTAACTTTCTTCAGACTCTCAGAAGATGAGTGTCTGATAAGTCTTAGCTTATGATAAACTCAGAATCAAGGTTTTCATTCAGATTCAAGCACATTTTCAAGAGATAAAGTGCATGTTCAGATTCTTTTTAATAAAATTGAATCTTTCTTCTGTTATGGGTTTTGTGAATATGTCAGCCCATTGATGATCAGTATCAATGAACTGAATTCTAAAACACCCTTCTGAACATAATCTCTTATAAAATGATGTTTAATTTCTATGTGCTTGGCTCTAGAATGCAGAATTGGATTTTTAGACAGACATATTGCAGCAGTGTTATCACAATAAATTGGAATATTATCTGCATGAATCTGATAATCCTCTAATTGATGTTTCATCCAGAGCAATTATGTGCTACAACTTGCAGCTGAGATGTATTCTGCTTCTGCTGTTGACAAAGCAATGGTTGCTTGTCTCTTGCTGGCCCAGGATATCAGATTCTCACCAAGAAACTGACAGTTTCCACTGGTGGATTTTCTTTCAATCCTGTCCCCAGCATAGTCAGCATCACAGAATCCAACTAGCTTATAATTTAGAGATTTCTTATACAGAAGTCCCAAATTAGTTGTTCCTTTCAGATACCTAAAGATTCTCTTGACAGCAGTCATATGAGATTCTCTAGGATCTGACTGGAATCTAGCACACAGACATACACTAAATAAAATATCTGGCCTAGAAGCAGTTAAGTATAGGAGAGAACCTATCATACCTCTGTACAGCTTCTGATCTACTTTTGAGCCATTGTCCTCTTTGCTTAAGGTGCAGGTGGGATGCATTGGTGTTGTCATCAGCTTGCAATCATCCAGCTGGAACTTCTTCAGAAGCTCCTTAGTGTATTTGGACTGATGAACATAGACACCATCTTTGCATTGGTTGATTTGAATTCCCAAGAAGAATTTCAGCTCACCCATCATGCTCATTTCAAATTCATCCTGCATTAACTTTGAAAACTCTTTGCAAAGGGAGGCATTAGTAGAACCAAATATGATATCATAAACATATATTTGCACAATTAAGATTTCTTTCTTAACAGTTTTTCTAAAAAGTGTATTGTCAACTTGACCTCTTACAAAACCATTTTTAATCAAGAAGTTGCTTAGCCTTTCATACCAAGCTCTGGGAGCTTGTTTCAGACCATACAAAGACTTCTTAAGTTTAAAAACATGATTTAGATATTTAACATCTTCAAAACCAGGAGGTTGTTTTACATACACTTCTTCAGAAATTACACCATTTAAGAAAGCACTCTTAACATCCATTTGATATAAGATGATATCATGATTAACAGCATAAGAAAGAAGTAACCTGATTGCTTCCAGTCTTGCAACTGGAGCAAAAGTTTCTGTGTAATCAATTCCTTCTTGCTGGCTGTACCCTTGAGCTACTAATCTAGACTTATTTCTGATCACTTCTCCTTGTTCATTGAGCTTGTTCCTGAACACCCATTTTGTTCCAATGATGTTCTTATGATCAGGTATTGCAACAAGATCCCAGACATCATTCCTTTGAAACTGGTTCAGTTCTTCTTGCATTGCTACAATCCAGCCATCATCAGCAAGTGCTTCATCAGCAGTTGTAGGCTCAATCATGGATAGCAGGCCAAGCATAGACTCATTCTGACTGAATGCTGATCTTGTCTTCCTTGGACTGTTCTTGTTTCCAATGATTAACTCCTCAGGATGTGAAGACTTGTATTTGAATGAGGTTCTGGGTGGATTAGCTTCTGAAGAACCATCAGGGATGTGTTCAGAACCATGCTGGTTTTGATTTGCTTTAGGAGTAGTGTCTTTATCAGAGAGTTTCTCAGAGTCTTCAATGTTTTTAGCTTCTGAACCTTCATCAGAACCTGAACTGGGTTCAGCTTCTGAAGGTTCTTCTGAGATTCTGACATCTGCAAAACTCTCAACCAGCTCTGGTATTTCATTACCAGACTTCTTATCATCAAACCTAATGTGTATAGCTTCTTCAACAACATGTGTTTCAGAATTATACACCCTGTATGCCTTAGATCTCTTTGAGTATCCTAAAAAGGTACCCTTTTGAGCCTTGGCATCAAATTTCTTTAGGTAGACTTTATTGTTCAGTATGTAACATGTACAACCAAACTGATGAAAATAAGAAATACTTGGTTTTCTTCCTTTAAACAGTTCATATGATGTTTTATTCAGAATAGGTCTGATATAGATCCTGTTCTGAATATAACATGCTGTGTTTACAGCTTCTGCCCAAAAGTACTTAGCAATTTTGGATTCATGGATCATGGTTCTGGCCATTTCTTGTAAAGATATGTTCTTTCTCTCTACAACTCCATTTTGTTGTGGAGTTCTAGGGGATGAGAACTCATGAATAATTCCATGATCTTCACAAAAATTTTCAAATGGTTCATTTTCAAATTCCCCACCATGATCACTTCTGATTTTTAAAATTTTCAAATCAGTTTCAGTTTGTACTTGTTTGCAGAATTTGAAAAACACATCATATGTTTCATTTTTGGTTCTAAGGAATTTAACCCAAGTCCACCTACTGTAATCATCAACAATTACAAGTCCATACTTCTTCCCATTGATTGAAGCTGTTCCAACATGACCAAACAAATCAATGTGAAGGAGTTCTAAAGGTTTTGAGGTGGAAACAATGTTCTTTGATTTAAAAGAAGTTTTAGAAATTTTTCCAATTTGGCATGCTGAACAGAGAGCATCTGAGTGATAATCAATGCTGGGTAAGCCTCTGACCAGCTGTAACTTGCTAAGCTTAGAGATGAGTCTCCAGTTAGCATGTCCCAGCCTTTTGTGCCAGACCCATTTCTCATCACTCACAGACAGAAGACAAACTACCTTCTGCTGAACCAATTCAGAAAAATTTATTTTGTAAACATTGTTTTTCCTGCTGCCTCTGAACACTACAGACTTGTCTTTGTTACTGATTACAGTACATGTGTTCTTATTAAACAGGACTTCATAATTACTATCACATAATTGACTTATGCTAAGTAAATTATGTCTAAGTTCATCTACCAGCCAAACATTATCAATGTACAGGGAAGAATTACCTATCTTACCAGTACCAGTGATCTTTCCTTTCTGACTTCCTCTAAACCCCACAGTTCCTCCCTCTTTCAGAGTCAGGGTTTGGAACATAGACTTGTCCCCTGTCATATGATGCGAGCATCCACTGTCCAGGTACCAGGACCTTTCCTTTTCTTTGGATGTTAAGCATATCTGCAATTGAAATGATCTCAGACTTAGGTACCCAGATTTTCATGGGTTCTTTGGGGTTAGTCCTGAAAGGTTTTGGCTTCTTGTGTCTGAAGTTATGATAATCAGACTTGTTCTGATACTTTGGATATGAATCCTTGTATCTTGAATAAGTCTGAGTTTCATAACCTGAGTTCTTCAGAACCTGAGTTCTCAAGGTTTTGGACTCAGATTTCTTCAGAACCTGAGACTTGAAGGTCTTTGGTTCTGAGTTGTTTGAGGTCTGACCCTTTGAGTACTTTGGTTCTGATCTCCTCAGAATTCTAACTTTGTTTGCTTCAGGCACAAGACAAGCTTCAGTTTTGCCTTTCTTAAAACACTTAGAAGCAGAAAACTGATTGGTTTGCTTTTGCTTGTTCTGCTTAACATTCTGAGATTGAAAATGTTTTACATTGACTGGTTTAACAGATTTTGAAGTTTTAATAAACCCAGTCTTTGAAAATTCTGAATTATTCAGATTCTGAGACTTACTGTTGAAGCAGTATTTCATACAACAAAAGTAAGTATTTTCTATTATCGTCTCCACAGGGATTGGTGCGTTACTTCGAACCGTTCAACAATCGGTATTGTTTTGAGTTAAGGGTTTGTACTATTGGTTTCATAAAATGACGGAATGTAAATGCGGGAATTAAAACGACAAGTAATAGGGAATAAAAGCATTGGAATTAGAGTTCATCAATCTTGCAAAGAATGTAATAAATAAATCATGCATATGAATTTAGCGTTTTAGCGAAAATATCACGTATCGCTCAACAACATCATTGATTTCCCAAATGACATCGTGAGATCGATCGTATCGTTTAATCGACGATTTCCCAATCAATCAAACGATCCGAAAGCATTACGATCCGAAACTTTGTGCGATTATCAAAACCCAAATCCATTTCTAGATTTTCTTATTTGGATAGAAGATTATTCTTAAACATAGATTCAAAAGTATTTGTCAATATCATTTGAATCAATCATGAGAGTGAAAAGCAAGAATAACTTCATAAACACTTAAATTGCTAAATCATATATTCACATAATCATTCATTACATCAAAGCTAGAAAGATTACCTCTAATCCCAACAAAGGGATGTTAGTTGCTTATTTTCATGACAACTATACAAAAGATAAGAGAAAAGATGAAGATCATGACCCAAAGTCTTGATTTCCCAAAGCCCTTGGTGGATTTCCACAATTCAATCCTTTTGCTCCTTGAAGATCACTACTTCTAGCCCTAATTACTAAGTCCTAAACTACTACTAAAGCAATCCTAACAATTGGAAGTAAAAAGTCTCAAAGTTCTCCAACTGGTTATTTGAAAATGAGCCAAAAATTGCTTTTATATTCTGAATTTTTGCACGCTCGCTACAAGCGATGAGCTGGTCGCTTGTAGCGAGGAAGCTTGTTGGCCAATGGGGATCCTCCACGTCAGCATGGAGCCTTAAACCGCCCTTGGTCGCTTGAAGCGACCGGTCCATCGCTTGTAGCGATGAACCTCTAAAAATCCCTGCCTATGCTCGCTTGAAGCGTGGCAACTGGCGCTTGAAGCGATAAAGCCTTCAAAATCCCTGCCTATCCTCGCTTGTAGCGAGGAATCGCACGCTTGTAGCGATGGGCTTAATCAAAACTTCATTTTCTTTGCTCAGCATGTTCAAGCATGAATTTCCTGCAATAAAAACATGGGGTAAGGCATAGGATCACAAGTTTGATATTTAATGGTAAATTAAGAGCTTATCCTATGGTAACTTGTGAAATAAGTAACATAAGTGCCTAAAATACATGAGCATTTTAACCACTTTCAGGCACTTAACACACTCCCCAACTTAAATCTTTGTTTGTCCTCAAACAAAGGACACAACAAATAAGGAAACAAGCTTTAACCATGGCTTTGAGCAAGAATGCAAAAGTATCAAAAGTTTGAAGCAAATAAGTGTCAGATGAATGATTCAAATGTGATTGCGCAAGCTAAGATTAGGTTTCTCATTAACCGAGATACATACTATGAATGTGAACTAGTTCTAAACACAAAGCATCTAATCACACAATTCTTAACAAGCAACATGTTTAAAATTGAACCAAACCTAACACACTTCTATATAAAGTATATGAACAAATTGAAATCTATTGTGAGGGTATGAACACTCATCCAACAAACATGATAACATTCCAATTAAATTATGTATCCATCTAATTATCATTTCCAAAAGCATAAAAGGCATTGATCAAAAGGTCTTTAAGGGTTGTAATTGGGCTAGGTTACAAAAGAATTGTCATATGTGGGATATTTGAATTCAAATGGCCAAGCAAAAGGAACATTCAATCTAATTACAACTTCCTTCTTTTTCCAATACAACACTTGGTGAATTTCATACATTTCTATTCTTGATTGATCTTGACAACTTTTTTTCTTTGAATTATTGCAAACCTTTCATTTTTTCTCTTTTCTTTTTCTTGGTTTGCTTTTCTTTCTTTTTTTCTTTTCTTTTTCTTGTTGTCAAGATCAATTATCACATTCACCATTACATTGACATAAACATAACCTCCCTTTCTCCCCAACTTATTTCAATGACACCCTAATCGAATGTTCCTTTATCATTATGGCAAAGGTCAATAAAAACGATGGATAAGGGTTCACAAGAAAACAACTATCAGAATTCAATTAAAGAGTTAACTATGAACTGAATTTTTTTACAAACTCCGGCAATTTAAATAAGCAATTGAGCTTATTAAAATTGACAGTTCACAGTTAACAATTCTGATTCAATAGGCTCAGATGGGTTAACAGATACTCACACATCTCACAGGGTAGGTTCATTTGGTCAAGTATTTCACTCAATTTCAAAAAATTGCCTTGATCACTTCAATGCTTTTATACAAATTAAAACAACAACAGATTTAACATAAAATAACTGAGTTAAACATGAAATGTTGGTCTCCTGCAAATATATACAATGGTTGAGGATTCCTCACATTTTGGCTAGTTCTAAATTGGTTCAAAACTAAACAAGTGCTTGCTTAAAACTGAATAAATTAACTTGTGTGTAAAGAACTTATTCACATTCAAGAATATACCTAGAAAAACAAGAAAAACGAGTACCTTAGCTGCGCGCTTTAACACTCATTCTATCATTATCACTCAAATGATTCTAAGCTCAAGCACTGGCTTTTGAATCTTTCTTTCCAAATTGTTGGGATATTTTCAAAAAATTAAAACCAAAAATAAATAACACAACATAAATAAAATATAAACTATACTAAACATGTAATAACCAAATTAAATAACATAAACTAAAAGGTAACATCATCCATGGTACACAAAACATAAAGAAAACAAAGTACAAAGCATAATGAAATGTTATAAAAGTACAAAGCTTTAATAAATAAAATGAAAGGGATGATAAAACAAAATCTGCAGCTCAGTCTGAATCATAGTCCTCAGAATCCATCAGGTCTGCTGCCATACGGTCAATACTATTTGTAGCTGCTGAGGAATCATCACCAAGATCGTCATCAACATCAGCATCGTCGTCACCATCATCACCGGCATCCTGATCACCAACATCCGCTGCAGCTGCCCCTCCAGGAAAGAAAGGCCTGTCCCCAGGCCAAGCTATGTGCTCAGAGAAAAAGGCTGGCGTCCATGGGCTTTGGCCACTGTCATGCAGATGACTCTGAATAGTCGTTAGAGCCCGGTGATTAGACGCATTCTGCGCCAACAGAAAAGAGCTCACCATAGAGGAATCCCAACTAGAAAAATCAAGTGGTGGAATGGTCGGGCCCTGAGGGTGGCTAGTATGATGTGGTGGTGGTGGTGCACTAGAAGGATCGGCTGATGTGGATGGTCCAGCTGAGGAAGGAGGTGAGGCAATAGGTGTGGGGGTAGAGCAGTACCTATTGATGTACCTGTCATCAATAGGATTCTTAATTTCTTCATCTACCTGGTTTGGCATGTGTACCCTAGCCCGTCTACAGAGTCCCATAATCAATCCAGGAAAGGTCAGTGGGCATTTGGGTTTGCCCGGGGGTAGGATGCCGCTCTCAGCTACTACCCTCATCTCATTTGCTATAAGCCTAGCAACGTCAACCTGACGTTGAGTAAGGATATAATGAAGAAGAGGTGTAACGTCGAGGGTGGTAGAAGAGGTATGAGATTTTGGCCGGATATTATATAAGATAAGGGTAAGAACTACCTGAGCCGGAGTGGTCATATCCTCCCTAAAGGCTCTGAAAGGCTTACCTGAAGCCTTACTCACATCGTAGTGCTTCCCCTCCTGGAAGATGTCTCGTGCAATAAGCTCATGATCCCAAGTCCCGCTCCTCTGATGCTCATGGAAGTCACATAGCATGGTTGGTGCCAGTGGGTTATCATCTCCACAAAGCTGCAAAGGCTTGCCCAAGTACGCATTGATGGACATGCGATCAAAGGTGATGGTGCGCCCTCGCACGTATGTAGTCCATGTGAACTCGTCAGATGGGTCAGCTGGGATCGCATTCGCGTAGAATTCCCGCACGATGTCGTAATTTATCTTCCTTGGTGGCGTGCACAGAATCCCCCATTTCCTTTCATTGATCATGGCTGCTATCCCCCCGTATTCTCCCTCTTCTGATATCTGGAACTGCTTCTCAGACCAGATTCTCCGTGTTTTCAGCTCCTCGTACCTTTCTTGATTCCTCAGACTCAGGAAACGACTCGCGTCATGCGGTTGAATGTTGGCTCTAGGTCGTGATGACGAGCTCTCAACGTTCCTTTGTCTTTTGGACGAGGATTTGGGTGCCATTCCTACATAAGGGTTAAAACAGATAAAAATTAGGTAGGATACAAGTCAAGTTCAAATCAACAGAAAAATAAAACAAATTATGGGTTTCGTCGCTACAGTGACAGCTTGGTCGCTTGTAGCGAGCGAACCCAGAAAATTCATGTTTCCTGCGCTACAAGCGCTGTTCTAGCGAGGAAGACCCATTTTCAAAAATCATGTTTTTCTGATTTTAAACTTACTTGTAGCATGCGAAATTAAGATTAAAGCAAATATAAATGAATAAAAATCACCTAAACTTCCTAAATCCTCAAAACCCTAAATTATTTGAAATTTTTACAAAAGGTTTTTCAAAATACGAATCTTATGAACAAGAGGATGAAAGGGGAGTTTTTCTAGTGATTCTAGTTCATTTACTAAAGCTTAAACTATGTCTAATCATGGGTAAATCAACAGGGCATAATTTAAGTTCAAAATCTCAAAAACCCTAAACCCTAGAATTTCAAATCAGCATGCAGGCATCAAAAATTAGTAAAGAACACATAAACAGCAACAGATAAGTACGAATTACATACCTGGAAGTTGATAAGTGTGGATTGCAGAAGTGTGATGCAAGATTTTGCAGAAATATAAAGTTGAAAAAGTGCAGGAATGAAATAATGGAAATGGAATGTTTACAGATGTATGGGATGCGAAAATATAAGACAAAAACGGCTAGTGACTTAAATGGGGTGGTTGGGAGGTAACTGAAAAGATATAGTGGCCTGGGAACTATAAAACTGTTTTCTGATACGGTCGCTACAAGCGCGCGACCTGTCGCTACAGCGACAGGCTTTAAGCCCATCGCTTCAAGCGTGGTGTGGCGCTACAAGCACAAGGTTGGAATCCATCGCTACAAGCGACAAGTGCGTCGCTACAGCGATGAATCTGTCGCTGTAGCGACCATGACAGGAAACAGAAAAATAAAATTTTGAGTCTTAGCCACTATCCCTATATGCATGGATGGATGTTAAAAACTAAAATACTAATTAAAAACAAACCTAAACAGTTGGGTTGCCTCCCAACAAGCGCTTGTTTTACGTCGTTAGCTCGACGCCTTTTTCGTTAGGGTGGCCAGAATGAGACGGAGATCACATCAGCTTTAGTACTCCTTTGCTGCGGGAGGAATTCCATGAACTTGAAGAACAGCTGATGTGGAGTCCATAACCTCCCTAACCAAAATAAGCTGAGCAAGGTACACAAGCAATCTAAAACCAATTCCAATCCGGCCTTGCTCACTTTCATCCCCTCTTCCTTAGAAGTTTCTTCCTTGTTAAGAAACGTTTCCGGCTTCTCAATCTCCATAATTTCTTCACTATCAACAACACTGGCCTCTTCAGACTTTGACCATTCTTGAGGAAGTTCTAAGTTGTGTGGTATTTCTAATTCTTCCACTAATGGCTCTATACCACATCCTTTAAACATCGTCTCTTCCTCACTCTCATCAACCTCGTCTTCAACAATCTCTCCAAATTCCAAAGTGGATTGATTGTTGGTCTGAACCTCCATGATTCTTGGTAGACAATTCAATTGAACTTGCAAAATATCCAACTGGATTGATAATGCTCTCAATCTGTGGTTGATATTTTGCATGTTGATCATGGATTGTTGCATGAACAAATTCAAGATATTTTCCGTTCTTTCCATTTGTTCATCTTCAGACGGATATTGTTGATATTGTTGATAGGATTCATACTCGTATGGAGTATAGAAGTTGAAATAATCATGATCAGCCATGATTTCCTTTTTGTTGAGAATCTGAAACACGAATAACTAACAAGAAATTTTTCTTTGCTTTGCAAAGAGGGTTAATGCAAACACAAAATATAATGTACAAAAGAGAAGAAAAATATTAACAAGAATGTACAAAAGCTCAAAGCAATAAAAATTATTGCGATGTTCAAAATATCTAAACACCTATCCCCGGCAACGGCGCCATTTTGTTGAAGCAGTATTTCATACAACAAAAGTAAGTATTTTCTATTATCGTCTCCACAGGGATTGGTGCGTTACTTCGAACCGTTCAACAATCGGTATTGTTTTGAGTTAAGGGTTTGTACTATTGGTTTCATAAAATGACGGAATGTAAATGCGGGAATTAAAACGACAAGTAATAGGGAATAAAAGCATTGGAATTAGAGTTCATCAATCTTGCAAAGAATGTAATAAATAAATCATGCATATGAATTTAGCGTTTTAGCGAAAATATCACGTATCGCTCAACAACATCATTGATTTCCCAAATGACATCGTGAGATCGATCGTATCGTTTAATCGACGATTTCCCAATCAATCAAACGATCCGAAAGCATTACGATCCGAAACTTTGTGCGATTATCAAAACCCAAATCCATTTCTAGATTTTCTTATTTGGATAGAAGATTATTCTTAAACATAGATTCAAAAGTATTTGTCAATATCATTTGAATCAATCATGAGAGTGAAAAGCAAGAATAACTTCATAAACACTTAAATTGCTAAATCATATATTCACATAATCATTCATTACATCAAAGCTAGAAAGATTACCTCTAATCCCAACAAAGGGATGTTAGTTGCTTATTTTCATGACAACTATACAAAAGATAAGAGAAAAGATGAAGATCATGACCCAAAGTCTTGATTTCCCAAAGCCCTTGGTGGATTTCCACAATTCAATCCTTTTGCTCCTTGAAGATCACTACTTCTAGCCCTAATTACTAAGTCCTAAACTACTACTAAAGCAATCCTAACAATTGGAAGTAAAAAGTCTCAAAGTTCTCCAACTGGTTATTTGAAAATGAGCCAAAAATTGCTTTTATATTCTGAATTTTTGCACGCTCGCTACAAGCGATGAGCTGGTCGCTTGTAGCGAGGAAGCTTGTTGGCCAATGGGGATCCTCCACGTCAGCATGGAGCCTTAAACCGCCCTTGGTCGCTTGAAGCGACCGGTCCATCGCTTGTAGCGATGAACCTCTAAAAATCCCTGCCTATGCTCGCTTGAAGCGTGGCAACTGGCGCTTGAAGCGATAAAGCCTTCAAAATCCCTGCCTATCCTCGCTTGTAGCGAGGAATCGCACGCTTGTAGCGATGGGCTTAATCAAAACTTCATTTTCTTTGCTCAGCATGTTCAAGCATGAATTTCCTGCAATAAAAACATGGGGTAAGGCATAGGATCACAAGTTTGATATTTAATGGTAAATTAAGAGCTTATCCTATGGTAACTTGTGAAATAAGTAACATAAGTGCCTAAAATACATGAGCATTTTAACCACTTTCAGGCACTTAACACTTACTAATTCCAGGTTCTGAACTCTTCAGATTCTGAACATTTTCAAGTTCAGAGTCTGATTTACTCTTACTCTTAGGCTTAGGACCTTTTGGCTTAGATTTAGGCAAGGTTTTAACATCTGTCTTCATCTTACCCTTAGGTTCAGAAGCTTCAGAGTCTGAGCTGTTCAGAACTTCAGACATAGTCTCAGATTCTGACATTTTTAACTTCTCAGAGTTATCAGAAGCAGGCACAAGGCATATACCATTGCCTTTTAAAATATTTTCAGAACAGGAAGGTGAGTTTAATTCATTTGAAGGTTTGAATGAATCATAGCCAATGCCTTCACCTTTGTTTCTGATCATATTATACATCATAGAGGCAATTTTAGTCCTATTGAATCCAGTTAAGATGAAATCCTGAAGAGCTATTTCCTATTCATTAGGAACCTCTTCAAATTTCTTATGAGCCTCTTTTCTGAGTTCTTCAACTTCTTCATCATATTCAAAAATTTGATTCTGAAGTTTAAGATTTTCCTCAAACAGCAAGTTAGTTTGATTTTTCAAAGATTTAATTTCTTTTAACTTGCTTTTAAGATGACTCATAAGATCATTAACTGTTTCAATCAATTCAGATCTAGTGAGTTCAGAATATACCTCATCTTCTTCATCAGAATCTGAGCATGATTCTGCATCAGAAGATGTAGTTGCCATCAGGGCCAGGTTTGCTTCTTCTTCATCAGATTCTGACTCATTGTCCAGATCATCCCATGTTGCCATGAGACTCTTTTTAAGCTTGTTTCTGAAACTGCTGGACTTTGAGCTGGACTTCTTTGCTTTCTCTTTAGACTTTTCCTTCTGAAGATCAGGACAGTCAGCAATAAAGTGCCCAGGCTTCTTGCAGTTGTAACAGCTTTCCTTCTGAATATCCCTCTTTGAACCAGATCCTCTAAAGTTACTGCTTCTGTTAGAGAATTTTTTCTTTCTACTCATTAGATACTGAATTCTTTTAGAAAGCATTGCAAGCTCATCAGCATCTGAATCTTCATCAAAATTTCCCTCAGGAAACTCTTCCTCAGATTCAATAGCTTTCAAAGCTTTAGCAGGCTTTCTTTTAGACTTCAGAGCTAATGTTTTTGATTCTCTAACAGACTCATCCTCATTGAGTCCCAGTTCATGCACCTTGAGGGAGCTTATAAGATCCTCAATACTTAAAGTATTCAGATCCTTAGCTTCCTCAATAGCAGTCACCTTAGGTCTCCATTTGGATGGCAGACTTCTTAAGAGTTTGTTCACATGATCAGCTGTGGTATAACTCTTCTTCAGAATCTGAAGTCCAGAAACCAGAGTCTGAAATCTTGAGAACATAGTCTCAATATTTTCATCCTCTTTCATTCTGAACAATTCATATTGCTGAACAAGAATGTTTGCCTTAGCTTCTCTAACCTTCTTATTACCTTCATAGTTAGAGCAGAGGGATGTGAAGATGGCCTTTGTTGTGGACTTGTCACTCAGCTTCTGATACTCTGAGTGAGGTAGGGAATCCACAATGATTCCTCTCACATTGTGATGCTTTCTATATATCTTTCTTTCTGCATCACTCAGAGCTCTTCTGTTGACATCAACACCTTCTTCATCCACTGGAATTGTGATTCCATCTTCTATGATGTCCCATAGTGAATCATCAATCCCAATAATATGACTGTACATTTTACTCTTCCACCAAGAGAATTTTTCTGGGTCACCAGTAAACATAGGGGGTTTATTGTGTGACCTAGACTTTCTATCATCAGTATCATAGTCATATTGAACAGAAGTATGTCTAGGAGGAGGTGGAGGAGGAGGAGGTGAATCTTCATTATCAGACATGTTTTTCTCAGGATCAAGACTGACACACTGTTAAGTGTTAATATCAGAACCGGAGCTCTGATACCAACTGAAGGTGAGAAAAACACACACAAGAAGGGGGGGGGGATGAATTGTGTGACTCAAAAGCTTGGATCTTTTCTTTTCAAAACTTAAGGATAAGTTCAGAAGCTGATATGAATCAGTTCTGAACTATTATCAAGAGTATTGCAGCGGTTTAAATAATGAAAAGAGAAAGGTAAAGAGAAACACACAAAATTTATACTGGTTCCTTCTCAATGTAAGAAGTAGTCCAGTCCCCTTGTTTTCCAACAAGAGAGTTCCACTATAATCAGAAGATTACACTTGCTCAACCACTAAGGAAGAGACTTCCAGTTGCTCAATCACAAAGAAGGAGGCTTCTAATGCTCAACCACAAAGGAAGAGGCTTCCAATGCTCAATCACAAAGAAAGAGGCTTCCAATACTCAAGACACTAAGTCAAGAGACTTCCCAATGCTCAAGACACTAAGTCAAGAGACTTCTGACTCAGACCACAAAGGAATGAGGTTACAATTGCTCAGTATACAGACTGAGACTTAAGGGACCAAACTGGTTTACAAATAAATGAGTTTGGGTTGAACACTTGATAAAATATCAGAGGTGTTCTCTTAATACAACACAGGTTAAGACTCTTAACCTTAAGAAATTCTAAGTTACAGAAACTAAAAGAATTTCTAAGAGATTTTGAACTTATGAGTTTTTGACAGAAAACAGAGCACAGGTTCAGCAATTTGTTTCAAGAGTCTTAGACCATTTCTTCTTCAAATCTTCTTCCTTTTATAGAGGAAATAGAGCTGTTGAAGATTTGCTTGATTTGAGGAAAGAGCCGTTGCAAGTTGAGCTAGGATAGACTGAAAATGTGTGCTGAGCTTTTTGCAGAAAACAGAGCAGCAGCCATTTTTGAAATGGCCTACCTTAAAAGCTGGGGAATGTTTGAGTCAGGGAGACAACTGTTCCATTAGGTTGCTATGACACATCCAGGCATTAAATGCACACAGTACCAGTTGTTTTTCAAGCCACATCAGCTTCAGAAGCTTCTGCGTGAACAGTGCATCAGAAGCTGCCTTTGTACGGATCAGAAGCTGGTCTTCAGACGTTGACTTTTTTTGACTTCTTCAGAAGCTGACTTTTGTTGACTTCTTCAGAAGCTGCCTTCAGACGTAGGCTTCAGACTCTCACTTCAGAAGCACCTCTTCAGGACCACTTCAGAAGCACCCAGTTTTCTTTGCAACTTGCTTCTAAGCTTTCCTTTCTTGCTCTAAGCTTGTTCTTCCATAACCATTATTAATTTCCAATCATTAAACACGTGGTTCTGAAATCACTTGAACAAAGCATTAGCAAATAACCAATTTTCTATTTAACACTTTTGTTATCATCAAAACCACAAAGAGAGATATGTTTACACATAATGTTTCAACAATCTCACCCTTTATTCAGAAGAGAGTTGTTCAACACATTTTGTTCCAACAGTGGCACTGAAAGGAGATAGGATTACGGTGGCGGAGTGATTGACTGGACGGCTGTGGTGAAGAATTTGTTCGGGCTTCAATTGATCCCCCGATCAATTAGTCTTTGAGCCGGATACCGAGTTTAGAAAAAAATAACAAATACACTTTTTGTGAACCCTAATATTTTGCCTTGACCCTCACGGTAACCAAAATAAAATACACTTTGCTAAAGGATGGCGAGGCCGTTGTATGATCAATTCTATTTTTCAGTCTTACATGGTTTTCACTTGGGTGCTTCAAGTGATTTGGTTGAGGCTTTTTACCCTATTTTTATTTTTATTTTTAACTTTTTCATTAATTTAAGATTATTAATCTACATTCATTTTTGAAATATTTGAAAGTATTATTATAAACAAAAAAAGTGAAAAAAATATAATATATAATAATCAAACTCTTTAAAATATCATGTTAAATATTAAATGAGAGTTTAATCTAATTAGTGATTAGTCTATTAGTTCATTGGTCTATTTAAACATATATCATATTACTTATTTAAATACATTTATATAAAATAGGTTTTTCAACAAGCTAGCAGACAAGACTTAGGTTTTGCAAAGTTTAACTCGATCCGGCTTATTTCTACTTCTATTTGAGATGTCCATTTAAATGTAATGCATTCTATTTCTATGTCATCTAAATTTTTTATGCCTTAACAAACGTGGTTGTCTACGAAACCTATTAAACCCAAACACTCCAAAACTAACAAAGTATATGTGGGTGACACATGTTTGAAATTGATACATGTTTGATACAGTTCAATGCGCATTGGGGAAGTATTTGCCAATTAAAGCTTTAATTTTAAAAACTACAAACTCCAAAAGCTAGGGTTCGCCATTTTGTCAGTTCGTTAACAAGTAGACCAAATGACTTAGTTTGGAACAATGTAATATTTATTGAAATCATGGTTCACTTTCACACAAAATCAACTGCTGAAATCCAACAATTTGTTGGATTAGAAATGAACCTATTAACTTGAGTTACAAGGTACTCCAAAATAATCATGCTAAGCGATTGAATAAAAAAAATAATCATGTCACTTGCACTGCTAATCTAGGTATACTTGAGAGATTCGTTACACCAAACATTTCTTTTGTCACATTAAATCCACAATAATTTTTTCCTACGCATGCAGCTTCCACGACAGATTGACTATTTGCAGCATCAAAAATTCCTTTCTTAAAAGAACCACAATGACCTTCTGGATTTCCATAGCTAGCGAATTGGATTTGTGACATTATTTGTCCACTTTGGCATGATAGTTCGAACTGTGCGCCTTCATATACATTAGCACAAATAGTTCCTGTTGTCACAGTTTGCAACTGAATACTTTGTGGATTTCCACCTATTTCTTTAAATAAAACCAATGTATTCATGTCATCATTCAAGAATGACCTTGGCACATGGTACCACCTTTGTGATGGACTTCCGCAATTGGTGTTGTATTTTTCTGGTATGTAGTTTCCTCTGTAATCGCACGTGTCACTACATCCACCCGAAGGTGAAATCCAAGAAGGCCAATAACGACCAATGCTATGGCCATTCACCCAAGCATTTCCTTTACCTAAGCCTTGCAAGTCCACCATAATAGGGTTTGTTCCAAAAGGAAATTTAAACTTTGCCCTATACCAAATAAGTGGGGTTCCAATGGGAATATAAGATGAATTAGTGTGCCATGCTACACTAACATTTTGTTGAGCATCATATAGATGTTTTCTCTCACCATTCAAACCAACCTTATAAGACCAAAGATTTGTTGAAAAATCCATAGTCACATTATTCTTTCCAATCAATTCAACAGGACCACCTGATATGCCTGTTTTTATATCATCAAACCATGCACCATAGTTTGCAAGTCCAACAGTGGCACTAAGTAAAGTTATAATGTTTGTTCCATTGTTTAAAGAAACTTGTTTTTCATAAGTGAATTGATTTCCAACTTGGCTAAATTGGTATCCTATATACCTCTGATTAACATAACCATGAAGTAAATGGCCCGAAGTGTTCACACGGAGAGTTGCATTGCCCCAAATTGAAGTGTCAGTGATATCAACACTAGTCATGTACCATAAATAGTCACTAGCATCTATGGTTAGCTCCTTCTACTCCAGAAGCTTCTGTGCTTTGAGACTTCCATTTCCATGTATGGTGTCTCTCTTTGGCTCTACTTTCCATTCCCAAGTGAGATTAGTAGAACTAACATTATTACTCTTTTTCACCATCATTGATGTTTGACTATTAACCTTTGCAGTATTGAAAACTTCTTGGTTGCAACCATTAATAATTGAAACAGACCAAGCAGGAACAATGTAAACACCATCATTATGCAAATCAACCCTCGCACCAAGGTTAGTGTTGTTGTTGTTATTGCTCAAGAAACAAAATCTTGCTCCACTGGAATTAGTGTATGTTGTTAGTGTGAGTCCATTGTCAAGATCCTCGTCCTTCCTTGCACTATAATTTGTAAGTACATTTTCACCTAATTTGATTGCTGCATGAAGGTTCTTCAGATGTCCCCATTTAGGTTGATTCAAATTCCCATACTCATCAATTGGTGCATCATAGTCATAAGATGTTGTTATATATGGTCCACCTGCTGTGCGACCAAAATTGGTTCCTCCATAGTACATGTAGTAATTGTTTAATACACCACCATTTTGGAAAAAGCGTGCCACAGAGAAAGCTGAATCTTCAGCACTTCTATGTGGAACCCTTTCACCTCATTTTTGGAACCAACCAATCCAATTTTCAGTGAACATTTTAGGACTTTTTGGATTGTTGGGTTGAAAATTGTGATAGTAATATCCATTGCAAGTATTGATGATAGGTTGAGGAGCATCTTGTTGTTGACACATGAACCATGGAACACCAATATTTTGTGCTAGAGCCATTTGAGCAGCCCATTGAACATATGCCTTCCCAGCATCTTTGTAATTCCACATGATGTCCCCATATTCATTCTCGATTTGAGCTAGAATAATAGGTCCACCTTGTGATGCAAACAAGTTTGCTTCTTTTGCCACATTCACAATCTTTGTGGTAAAATTTTGCATTTCATTTTTGTAAACTGAATTATTGGTTCTTAGCTCGATCCCCGGCATATTGTGAAGCCAGAGTGGGAACCCTCCAAAGTTCCATTCAGCACATGCATAAGGACCTATCCTCATAATGGCATATAGTAGCTTTTTGGATAAGTTGGAAAAATTTGACAAAATCCAAATTTCCTGAGAAGTTATATTTGCGCCTAACGGGTTCATGACGATCCCAAAATATGTAAGTTTAAATGGCATCAAGGCCACCATCTTTGGCCTTCTGAATAAGGTCAGGCCACATCTCCACAGTGCTTCTTGGATAATGAATTGCACTAGAAAATATTACACGTCTTTCTCCATTGATAATGAGAGCATTTGAATCATAAGTAACCTCTATTGCAAAGCATGAGTGGTATAACATTATTAGACTCAATGAGAGAATGCTAGCACAAGATAAAGAACTCATTGTAAACATGTATGTATGGTTTATTTTTTTAGAGGATGTATGTATGATTGGTTTGTGTTTGTTATTGTTGTAATATAACTTAGCAAACGATTCATATAGAGGAGCATAGTAATTGGTTTTAATAACTAATCAATGTAAAATTATATTTTTTCCTTATTTGTAAAGTATATCATGTGAGCTGGACACAACAATAAGACATAAAAATGGATAAGCACTCACCAATTAGTTAGAGTAATATGTAAATATCTTACTCAAAAAAGAAGGTAAATATAAAAAATTTATATGTATGTGTGTGAAGTCAATATCTTAATTTGCTTGCTATTTTGGTAATGAAAATAATAAATGAAACCAACGAAAATATGAAATAGTTAGATTAATAGGAAAAGAACAAATGAGACCAACAATAAGACATGTAGGAATGGATAAGCATTCACCAATTAGGTAGAGTAATATTTTTTTTTTGAAAGAGGTAAAGCAATATATAAATATCTTACTCAAAAAAGAATATAAATTCTAAGATTTAAAGTTAATTTCTTCTCAAAAAATATGAAGTTAATTTCTTAATTTGCAATTTTGGTAATTGTTGGATATTTGGTTGTTGGCTTCATGTTTTGCTAAAATCAAATATACAAAATATACAAGCAGGTGTGCGTCTTCAGAAGCTGGTTCAGAAGCTGAAATGTGTTTATGTATGTCTTCAAAAGCTGGTTCAGAAGCTGGGTCAGAAGCTGGTTCAGAAGCTGGAACAGTACTTCAGACGCTGAACCTTCAGAAGCTGATGTTCAGACGCTGAACAGTACTTCAGAAGCAACCTTCAGAAGCTGATTTGTTCAGACGCAGAACTTCAGACGCAGACTTTAGAAGTTCCTTCAGAAGCTGGTTTTTTGCGTTCTATTTTGTGCGCGTTGGAGCTGTGTATTTTCAGAACATGATCTTTATGTGAAGATTTAATTGAAGATTTATCCAAGCTGCGTTTCTAGAAGAAAGAAGAATTTTGCGTGTAGATTTTTATTGAAGATTTGATTCTTTTTTTTGTGAATATATTTTCAAAGGAATCTTTGGAAAATATATTTCAGAAATATAATTGCTTCTATTTGCTTCTAAAAGAATTCTGGAAACATATCTTTGAAGGATTTGGTTCAAGAATTATGTTGTTGCTGATGCTATATAAAGAGGACGCTGCTGTTGAAGAATGGACATCAAAAACAGAAATCATTATAGAGAGAGTCTTAGTTTTTGAGTTTGTAAGCTTTGTGCTTTGTTATGTACACCACTCATCTGTTAGAGTTAGTTTAGGTTTATTGAGTTGTATTCACTTAAAGCTTTTAAGCAAAAGTGACTTTGTTGTTTTGAAGTGTGTCTTCATCTTAGTTGATTGGTTTAAAGTTTACAATCACTGGGGCAGTGATTGCTTGAGTAGGAAGTAAGAGGGGTTCTTATATCTAGGAGTTCCTAGGTAGAAATTTCACGGGTAGTGATTAAGTGAGAAGGCTATGGGAAACAGGGGCTGTTTACACAGTAGTTCGAATTGATACTATTTTAGTGAATTTCCTTCCTGGCTTGGTAGTCTCCAGACGTAGGTGTGTTTGTCACCGAACTGGGTTAACAAATCAACTGTGTTCTTTATTTTCTGTCTTTATTTTTGCTGCTTCTGAACCTCTGTTAAACATACTCTGTTCAGCTCTGTTTTACGGTTCAGACTCAGTCTTGCCAGAATTTCAATTGGCATCAGAGCAGGCACCCTGCCTGTTTGAGGGTGAGCTTCAGGGAAGGTTTTTCTGGCATTATGGACAAGGAAGGAGGATTTGTGAACAGACCACCTCTGTTGGATGGGTCCAACTATGAGTATTGGAAATCTCGTATGAGTGCTTTCCTGAAATCTATAGACAGTAAGACCTGGAAAGCTGTTCTGAAGGGTTGGGAACATCCTGTTGTGCTGGACAAAGATGGAAAGAAGACTACTGTGTTGAAACCAGAGGAAGAATGGTCCAAGGATGAAGATGAATTGACTCTTGGAAACTCCAAAGCTTTGAATGCTCTATTCAATGGAGTGGACAAGAACATGTTCAGACTGATCAAGCAGTGCACTATAGCCAAGGATGCCTGGGAAATTCTCAAGACTACTCATGAAGGCACTTCAAAGGTAAAGCTGTCCATACTTCAACTTCTCACCACCAAGTTTGAAAATCTCAGAATGTTGGAGGATTAGAACATTCAAGACTTTTATATGAACGTCCTGGACATGGCTAACTCATTTGATTCTCTTGGAGAGAAAATGTCTGATGAGAAAATTGTGAGACAAATTCTCAGGTCTTTACCCAAGAGATTTGACATGAAGGTGACTGTCATTGAGGAAGCACATGACATCTCCAGTATGAAGGTTGAGGAGTGAATAGGGTCCTTGCTGAATTTTGAGACAGCCTTCAGTAATCGTTCTGATAAGAAAGGGAAAGGAGTTGCTTTTGCAGTAAATACTGATGCTGAGGATCAACAAGGGATTAATGAGGATGATGAAGGCTTATCAGAGGCACTTGTGTTGATAGGGAGACACTTTAACAAGATTCTGAAACATGTTGACAGGAGATCCAAATCAAATGGTCAGAACAACAGATTCAACATCAGTAAGCAACAAAATGATTTGAAGAAGACAAAGACTGATGAGAAAAGCAATCAATCAAAGGGAGTTCAGTGCTATGAGTGTGAAGGATATGGTCATATTAGGACAGAATGTGGCACATATCTCAAGAGACAAAAGAAAAGCTTGGTTGTTTCCTGGTCTGATGAAGATGACTCAAAAGGAGAAGTAGAGAGTGAATCTGCTAAGCATGTTGTTGCCCTAACTGGAAGATACAAGTCAGATGTTAAAGTTAAGGCCTCATAAGCACTCTCAGAGTCTGAAACACTATCAGAGTCTGAAGCTCTTTCAGAGTCTGAAGCTCCATTAGAGTCTGAAGCCAGTGTTGAAAATTCCTCTTATGAAGAACTGGCTAACTCTTACAAAGATCTATACATCAGAAGTGTAGAAGTTTGCAAGCAACTAGTGGATCAGAAGAAGACTATCAGTCAGCTGCATGATGAAAGAAGTAACCATTTAGCACAGATTTCTGATCTCAAAGATGAGGTAAGCCAACTGAATTCTCAACTTGATCATATGAAGAAGCAAGTCAGAATGTTAAACACTGGTACTGATGTGCTGGAGGAGATTTTGGAGTGTCAGAACCAAGGGAAACCAAATGGCATAGGTTTTGTTGATGGCTAAAAGGTTCATTCCTGCTGTTGGAACTTATGATCCAATGATAGGCACATCTAAGATGGAACATCACAAGGAACCTCAAAAATCTAAGAGAAAGAGGAGAACTCATCCATGGGTATGTCATCACTGTGGTAAGAAGGGGCACATAAAGCCATTATGTTTCAAGCTATATGGTTACCCCAAGCACTTTCAACACAGAAAAGTGGAACCTGCTGCAAATAGAATCAATGTCAAGAAGGTATGGAAACCTAAAGGTAATAATGTTGGCCTCATAGCTCATACATCTTTGAGAGCCTCCTCAAGGGAATATTGATATTTTGATAGTGGATGCTCCAGACACATGACTGGTGTCAAGAAGTATTTAAGCAATTTGAAACCTTACTCCAGTAGCTATGTAACTTTTGGTGATGGAGCTAAAGGAGAAATTCTTGGAATTGGAGACTTGATCAGTGATGGATTACCAAGGCTAGACAATGTGCTATTAGTAAAAGGACTAACTTCAAATCTGATCAGCATAAGCCAGCTGTGTGATCAAGAGTTGAAAGTGAACTTTAACAAAGAGGAATGTCTGGTAACTGGTAAAGAACGTGAAGTGCTGATGAGGGGTAGTAGATCAAAGGACAATTGTTACTTATGGATGCCTCAAGAAAAAATAAGTTTATCCACATGCCTTATAAGTTCAGAAGAAGAAGTCAGACTCTGGCACCAGAAACTTGGGCACTTAAATCTGAGGGGTATGAAGAAAGTCATGTCAGTAGAAGCCATCAGAGGTCTACCCAAACTTAAGATCAATGAAGACAACATTTGTGGTGAATGTCAGATTGGTAAACAAACACGAAAGTCTCATCCTAGGTTGGAGCATCAGGTAACAACAAAAGTTCTTGAACTGTTACATATGGACTTAATGGGACCTATGCAAGTTGAGAGCATTGGAGGAAAGAAGTATGCTTTTGTGGTTGTTGATGATTTTTCAAAATTCACTTGGTAAGCTTCATTAGAGAAAAATTAGACACCTTTGATGTGTTTAAAGATCTGTGTACTCAGTTACAAAGAGAAAAGGATAGTGTCATTGTCAGGATCAGAAGTAACCATGGGAAGGAATTTGAAAATAGCAAGTTCTCTGAATTCTGTTCCTCTGAAGGAATCAAGCATGAATTTTCAGCTCCCATAACACCTCAGCAAAATGGTGTTGTTGAAAGGAAGAACAGAACCTTGCAAGAATCTGCCAGAGTTATGATGCATGCAAAACACTTACCTCATTATTTCTGGGCAGAAGCAATGAATACAACATGCTATGTTCACAATAGGGTGACTCTGAAGACAGACACTACATCTACTCTGTATGAGTTATGGAAAGGAAGAAAGCCTACTGTCAAGTACTTTCATGTATTTGGAAGCAAGTGCTACATTCTGGCAGATAGAGAAAACAGGAGGAAATTGGATCCAAAGAGTGATGAAGGGATCTTTCTTGGTTACTCAACAAACAACAGAGCATACAGAGTTTTTAACTCCAGAACCAAGGTAGTAATGGAATCTATCAATGTTGTGATAGATGATTTACCTACTGAAAAGGTGGCTGATGTGGAACCAGTTGTTACATCAGAAGAACAGTCAGAAGCACATATTGTGGAACATGAAGTAGAGTCTGAAAATGCTGAGTCTGAAGAAGGAGAAATTGATCCAGATCATGCTTCAACAAGTAAAGGACCTTCAATCAGAATTCAGAAGGATCATCCCAAAGAACTAATCATTGGGAACCTTGATCAAGGAGTCAGAACCAGAAGATCAGAAGAAGTGACTACTGATTCGTGCTTTGTGTCAAAATTTGAACCCAAGAATATTAAAGAAGCACTTACTGATGAATTCTGGATTGATGCTATGCAAGAAGAACTGAATCAATTCAAAAGAAGTGAAGTGTGGGATCTTGTTCCAAGACCTGTAGGCATGAATGTCATTGGAACTAAATGGATCTACAAAAATAAATCAGATGAACATGGAACTGTGACCAGAAACAAGGCAAGGCTAGTTGCTCAAGGGTACACTCAGGTGGAGGGACTTGATTTTGATGAAACCTTTGCACCTGTGGCCAGATTAGAATCCATAAGATTACTTTTGGGTGTAGCATGTATTCTTAAATTCAAGCTGTTTCAGATGGATGTGAAGAGTGCTTTCCTGAATGGGTACTTGCAGGAGGAGGTTTATGTTGAACAACCAAAGGGATTTGTGGATCCTAATTTTCCTAACCATGTTTACAAGTTGTAGAAAGCCCTGTATGGATTGAAACAGGCACCTAGAGCATGGTATGAGAGACTTACACAGATTCTTGTTAGTCAAGGTTACAGAAAAGGAGGAACTGACAAGAAACTGTTTGTGAAAGAAGAAGATGGAAGTCTGATGATAGCACAAATATATGTTGATGACATTGTCTTTGGTGGAATGTCAAGCCAGATGGTTCAACTTTTTGTTCAGCAGATGCAGTCTGAATTTGAGATGAGTCTTGTGGGTGAACTAACCTACTTTCTTGGTCTTCAAGTCAAGCAGATGGAAGACACTATATTCATTTCACAAAGCAAATATGCAAAGAATATAGTCAAGAAGTTTGGGATGGAGAATGCAAGCCATAAAAGAACACCTGCAGCCACTTATTTGAAGTTGACTAAAGATGAACAAGGTGTTGCTGTTGATCAAAGTCTATATAGGAGCATGATTGGGAGTCTGTTATATCTAACTGCAAGCAGACCAGACATAACCTTTGCGGTTGGAGTCTGTGCTAGATACTAGGCTGAGCCAAAAATGAGTCATTTAACTCAAGTGAAGAGGATTCTGAAGTATGTCAATAGTACCAGTGACTATGGTATTATGTACTCCCACAGTGGAAGTCCTATGTTAGTTGGGTATTGTGATGCTGACTGGGCAGGTAGTGCAGATGATAAAAAAAGTACTTCTGGTGGATGCTTCTTTCTGGGAAACAATCTGATTTCATGGTTCAGTAAGCAGAATTGTGTGTCTCTATCTACAGCTGAAGCTGAGTATATAGCAGCTGGTAGCAGTTGTTCCCAGTTGGTGTGGATGAAACAAATGCTGAAGGAATATAATATTGAACAGGATGTTATGACTTTGTATTGTGACAATCTCAGTGCTATCAATATTTCAAAAAACCCATACAACATAGCAGGACTAAGCATATTGATATACGTCATCATTTCATCAGAGATCTTGTAGAAGAGAAGGTTGTGCAGCTTGAACATGTTGACACAGAAGAACAACTTGCTGACATATTTACAAAAGCTTTGGGTGCCAAGCAATTTGAAAACTTGAGAAGTAAACTGGGAGTTTGTCTGCATGAGGAGTTATAGCAATTACAGAATGTTGAGGGTGAGCAAGCAGGAAGTGAGGGAGATGCTGTTGGTTCTTATAACGAAACTATGTCTGATGCAGAACCTGATGTCAAAATAGTCTCAGATACTACGTCAGTTTTTGTTTCTTGTGTGATGATTGTGTTTTGTCATGATTATTTGGCTAAAAAGGGGGAGATAAATAAGTGTTTGTTCAGAGAACAGTATAAGTGTTTGAGATTTTTCAGAAGCTCTCAGTTCAGAAGTCAGGGGGAGTACGTGTGTTTTCTGTTTTTCCTGTCAGAAGCTGATCTGTTCAGGGGGAGTGACTGGAAGTTTCTGTGTGGTCCTGAATGATCTGTTTCAGGGGGAGATTATGTGTTTCAGTAGCTATGTGTTTTAGGGGGAGTGTGTTTCCTCAGAAGCTGTTGTTGTATGTGTGAAACATAGTGTTTATGCCGCTGCTGACTCTGTTGCTACGTTTGTGTTTTTTTTATTCTTCATGGTTGAATACTTTGTTGTGTGAAGAAGCCTGTACTTTGGGTCTCTCTGTTCAGTAATTGATTTTAGCCAAAAATTTGCCAAAGGGGGAGATTGTTGGATATTTGGTTGTTGGCTTCATGTTTTGCTAAAATCAAATATACAAAATATACAAGCAGGTGTGCGTCTTCAGAAGCTGGTTCAGAAGCTGAAATGTGTTTATGTATGTCTTCAAAAGCTGGTTCAGAAGCTGGAACAGTACTTCAGACGCTGAACCTTCAGAAGCTGATGTTCACACGCTGAACAGTACTTCAGAAGCAACCTTCAGAAGCTGATTTGTTCAGACGCAGACTTCAGAAGTTCCTTCAGAAGCTGGTTTTCTGCGTTCTATTTTGTGCGCGTTGGAGCTGTGTATTTTCAGAACATGATCTTTATGTGAAGTTTTAATTGAAGATTTATCCAAGCTGTGTTTCTAGAAGAAAGAAGCATTTTGCATGTAGATTTTTATTGAAGATTGGATTCTTTTATTTGTGAATATATTTTCAAAGGAATCTTTGGAAAATATATTTCAGAAATATAATTGCTTCTATTTGCTTCTAAAAGAATTCTGGAAACATATCTTTGAAGGATTTGGTTCAAGAATTATGTTGCTACTGAAGCTATATAAAGAGGACGCTGCTGTTGAAGAATGGACATCAAAAACAGAAATCATTATAGAGAGAGTCTTAGTTTTTAAGTTTGTAAGCTTTGTGCTTTGTTCTGTACACCACTCATCTGTTAGAGTTGGTTTAGGTTTATTGAGTTGTAATTCACTTAAAGCTTTTAAGCAGAAGTGACTTTGTTGTTTTGAAGTGTGTCTTCATCTTAGTTGATTGGTTTAGAGTTTACAATCACTGGGGCAGTGATTGCTTGAGTAGGAAGTAAGAGGGGTTCTTATATCTAGGAGTTCCTAGGTAGAAATTTACGGGTAGTGATTAAGTGAGAAGGCTGTGGGAAACAGGGGCTGTTTACACAGTAGTTCGAATTGATACTATTTTAGTGAATTTCCTTCCTGGCTTGGTAGTCTCCAGACGTAGGTGTGTTTGTCACCGAACTGGGTTAACAAATAACCTGTGTTCTTTACTTTCTGTCTTTATTTTTGCTGCTTCTGAACCTCTGTTAAACATACTCTGTTCAGCTCTGTTTTACGGTTCAGACTCAGTCTTGCCAGAATTTCAGTAATGAAAATAATAAATGACACAAACGAAATAGTGTATAAGTGTACAAAAATTGAAGGAATAACAAAATTAGGTTCATCGTAATGACCAAGTTAGCTTATTTAAGTTTGTTATTAGCAGATTTAAGTTTGTTATTATGCTAATTTATTCATTAGAATGGACAATTACTATGCAAATATTGATTAAAAGTCCTTTAAGGTTGGGTTGTGTTTATGATAAGATACATATAGGATAGAAGAGTTTGACTCGTACATTATAGGACCTAATCATATCATGTACTTGAAGTATATTTGATACGAAACTGGATAAATATTCTATTTAACATAAGTATTATTATAACCCACTTGTATAGGTTTGACGGTGATGTTGGCTTGCTATTTTGAAACATGCTCGATTATGATTTGTTTAACCTTTAAATGGTCTCCTCACAAGTGAACGGTAAGATTGAACCTTTCAGATTAGTCAATCCTTAACGTCGGATACCAAGTTTTCAAAAATAAAATTATATGTACCAATTATATGTAAAGCACAAAGTTTTTGTGAATCTTATTTTAATTTTATCATTTATTACAATTTCATTATTCTGATCAAATAAATTACAATATATAGTTTGGTCATTAATTACCTTTTATTCGCCCAGTTTGCTAACTTATCGGATTGTAAATAAATTAAATTAATTTATTATATTATGATAAATTGGCTTTTTTTTAAAAGTATTTTCTTTTGTCAAATAGTTTAGTGGCTATAATTTACCTTTTAAGGTGAATAAGTGAGGTGTTTGGGGTTCGAACCCCGACCCCTGCATATAATAACGCATTGTCCATGCCAACTGAACTATGGTCATGGGGACAAGTTAAGAGTATTAACATGCACCGAAATGTTTAACAGATATCCAACTATGTTGAGACCCCTATAAACCAGGATTTAGCTGCATGCATACCCATAATAATAATAATAATAATATATTAAAAAAGAAAAAATTACAAAGGAATAAAAATTGGAGAACATAAAATCTAACACAATAAGTCCACTCAAAGTGTAGGCCAACCAAACGGATAATATAAAAAATTTAAAACAACATGGGTTAATCCAACCTTTAGCTAATCATAATCATAACAAACACTAATACATTGTCTATAGACTAGTGAATGGACTGACTATGAATATGAAACGAGTACAACAACCAACAATTCCCTACAACAATAACAAGCAAAACGTGACTAGATTCAACACATGTATCTAAATTATCTTGTTTGAATTTGTTATTATGCTTATTTGTCTATAAGAATGGACAAGTACTTTGCATATATTGATTCAATTCTTTTAGAGTGTGTAGTTTGTTTTTGGAGGATTTTGGAGGTCTAAACTATATTTTGATATATTTTTTATATTTAAAATAAAAATAAAAAACAACATAGTCTTATTGGTTCTTGTATTATGTAGTTATTTCAATTTATTTTAAATATCAAATATATATTAAAATATAGATTTACCACTCCAAAATCCTTCAAATCCAACTTACAAACACATTAAGGTTGATTGTTGTTCAGGATAAGATAAACATATATAACAAAAGAATATGATGTGGACATGATAAATTGATAAGGTATAATCCTATTTTGTGTTTAATGTGCGCATGATATATATATATATATATATATATATATATATATATATATATATATATATATATATATATATATATATATATATATATATATATATATATATATATATATATATATATATATATATATATATTGTTACGGAAGTGCACGTGATATAAAACAAGATAACATATATTGTTTTATTATATATCTATACTTATTTTATATATAAATGGAATGCCAAGTTTATGTGTAGCATTTTTCATTTAATTTTATTTTCATTTAAACCCTTTTATCTATATCTTTTTCTTCTTTACCTAACCAAATAATTTTGTTTGAGAAAAATAAAATGGAAATGCAAAGGCATCACATGATGGAGATGCCATCACAACTATGTTGACACCCTGCAACCACCACCTATCATCTACAACACACTAAAAACATATTATGAAATACTTCATTCGTCCCTTAATATATGAGTATTTTACAAGAAGCACATATATGGGGCTTTTGTGGCATGGAGCGTATCCGGTTGATACAACCTTCACGAGTTACCTTCCGCAACTGTAGGTGCAAACAGAACCAAATTATTAGTAAGATCAACTTGAAAACAGTCAAGAAGTGATTAAGTGAAATAATAAAAACTCAAATGAAGAGGAAGTTGCCTGCAAAGTAGAACCCCCGACAACACCTTCTTCATCTTCACTATCGTCCTTACTATCACTGTCCTCACTATCCATTCCAAAGTCATTAGTTTCAGGTTTAGGCACCGGCTCACGTGTCTTCCCAGAAATATTGGATACTTTAAAAATCCCAATGGAATTCAAAGAAGGTTTCTCAGCCTGGGCCACATGCAACATCATATCAATGAGTTTGCTAGCCAAATCAAAGGACACAAGAAACAAAGCAAGTGAAACAAGACTAGGAAATGCTAATCATTATTCTTTTTAGTGATAATCACAACTTATGATGATGATGATGATGATAATAATAATAATAATAATAATAATAATAATAATACAAAAGCTAGCAGATAGCATCAGAATAAAATAAAGTGAATTAAAAACTCAATTAAAGGACAAAAAATTCCCCTTAGATATTCGTCTACAAAACACAATATCTACTTTTCTATTACACCATTTGATTGGTAATGAATAGTTACATCCTCTAAATTGATTCATGAGACAACCTATAAACAAATACATACATACATACACACAAAAAAATAAATTAAACTAACCTGTGTCCCTGCCATGAAATACACCGTGTGTGGAAATTCTTTTCGAACTAAGCCCAAGGTGTCTTGAATAATATCGAAGCTGTCAAAAGACGCAAACAAAACAGAATTCATGACATGAAGATCACATCTACTAAGTATAAGTAGAAATTAAGCAAACACTCAAAAATGTGGCATAGATTCTCCTCTTGAATTGCAATGCTAATGCCAAAAGAAACTTAGCAACAGTATGGAAATTACCTAAGACAAGGCCATCAAATATGAAAAGCGTGAAGTGAGTTGTAAGCAGAAGGATCGTTCTTCATCTTCTTCCAACTTGTCCACACCAGGTCACCACACTTTAACCGAAAGCTATGGCACCGAACAGAGATAGGATTGCGGCGGCGGCGGAGTGATTGACTGGACGGCTGTGGTGAAGAATTTGTCCGGGCTTCAATTGATCCCCTGATTAATTAGTCTTTGAGCTGGATACCGAGTTTAAAAAAAAATAACAAATACACTTTTTGTGAACCCTAATATTTTGCCTTGACCCTCACGGTAACCAAAATAAAATACTCTTTGCTAAAGGATGGCGAGACCGTTGCATGATCAATTCTATTTTTCAGTCTTACAGGGTTTTCACTTGGGTGCTTCAAGTGATTTGGTTGAGGCTTTTTACCCTATTTTTATTTTTATTTTTAACTTTTTCATTAATTTAAGATTATTAATCTACATTTATTTTTGAAATATTTGAATGTATTATTATAAACAAAAAAAAGTGAAAAAAATATAATATATAATAATCAAATCTTTAAAATATCATGTTAAATATTAAAAGAGAGTTTAATCTCATTAGTGATTAGTCTATTAGTTCGTTGGTCTATTTAAACATATATCATATTACTTATTTAAATACATTTATATAAAATAGGTTTTTCAACAAGCTAGCAGACCAGACTTAGATTTTGCAAAGTTTAACTCGATCCGGCTTATTTCTACTACTATTTGAGATGTCCATTTAAATGTAATGCATTCTATTTCTATGTCATCTAAATTTTTTATGCCTTAACAAACGTGGTTGTCTAAGAAACCTATGAAACCCAAACACTCCAAAACTAACAAAGTATATGTGGGTGACGCATGTTTGGAATTGATACATGCTTGATACAGTTAAATGCGCATTGGGGAAGTATTTGCCAATTAAAGCTTTAATTTTTAAAAACTACAAACTCCAAAAGCTAGGGTTCGCCATTTTGTCAGTTCGTTAACAAATAGTAAATATTAGACAATTTTTTGGAGACCATTTTTTTTGAAGGATGGAGACCATTCTTTTGGATAGTACTAATTTCTTTTTGCAATATTATCGTTGGTGCGGAAAAGATATATAAATGTCAATTGCTTTTATAATTTTCAGTTCTGTGAATGTTTTTTTAATGATGAAAAGTTAGATGAGTTGAGTTCTAGGACTATTCATGGTCAGAGCAGGTGCCAAGCTCAAAGAACGCTTACAAATCACCACAAAAAAAGTCTTCACACCTACGTTGAAAATTTCTAGAATGCATTTTCTAATGGTTACTATTTTTAGTGTAAATTGAAATAGGAAACATGGAAAGTAAGTGAATCCTCTTCCTTGTTAGATTCAGTTTCAAACCAACAGGGAAAGAAAAAGTTTGTCCTTGTTCAAGTTTTTGAGGGCCAAAAGTTTGTCCTTGTTCAAGGTACGAAATTTCTTGCAAGCATTATGTATTTATGCAACTCACTGGAATTTCTACTTTGGAATCCTATTCAAGTTATGGAAAATGGACATTTTCCCTTAAGCATACTGTTAAGAAATTTCCACTATATCTGGTTTTCCTTTAGCCATTTTTGTGAGTTCTCAGGACGTTTTCCTTCACACTATATAGCAGTGCTGGCTAAATTTGGACAACCCTGCAATACATATGTATTTGTATTTTCAAGTTTAATACATGAAATTTCATATGTGTAAAAAGAAACTTGAAGCAAGTAGGAGTTTGTATTTGTAGGTGCAAGCACTAGAATATTAGGCTTCTATGTTCTGCATTCGATAAAATGATGATGAGCTAACCTACCAGTGACAAAATCATCTATTTGGAAACAAAAGACTGAAGTAATGTGCTTGAAAATGTGTTAAGCCTTGCTGCATAGGGTCCATAAAGGTTGAAGTAAGACAACTTTTAGGTATGTATTCTCACCCTCTCCTATAACTATAGATAATTTTGGTTATCATTGTTCTGTTATTGTTCCATCAATTGACAAATTGTATACAAGTGTGATAATACAAATCTTTTTGAGAGGTATTCAATTTATCTACTTGGTGTTCTGAATGAATTAAGAGTTTATAGAGTGAATCTATATATAGTTACAAATGAAATGAAAATGAAATCCCAACTATCTAAATGAGTGCATATGACTGTCATTTTGCTTCATCACTTGAACTTTCAACACTTTGACTTTTAGTGCTTGTGAGTTCATACCTTCTTTCATTTTTAAGCCTTTTCATAAATAAATATTGAGAGGACCAAATGACTTAGTTTGGAACAATGTAATATTTATTGAAATCATGGTTCACTTTCACACAAAATCAACTGCTGAAATCCAACAATTTGTTGGATTAAAAATTAACCCATTAACTTGAGTTACAAGGTACTCCAAAATAACCATGCTAAGCGATTGAATAAAAAAAATGTTTAAAATTAAAATTAAAAATCATGTCATTTAACAATATCAATAACATTGAAAAATAATATCAATATTTAAAAGAATAGGCTGAGAAATTTGTGTAAGAAGGTATGTCTCAAAAAAGAACAAGCACTTGTTCATTTCTTCATAACTTTCATTGTCACTGGCAACTTAATGACACCAATAAAGATTTAACAATAACACAATTTATTTATTCTCAACAAAGAAAACATAGACCTGAACATTAGATTTTTACATTGATTTGGAGAAAACATAAACTTAACATGTCACTTGCACTGCTAATCTAGGTATACTCGAGAGATTCGTTACACCAAACATTTCTTTTGTCACATTAAATCCACAATAATTTTTTCCTACGCATGCAGCTTCCACGACAGATTGACTATTTGTAGCATCAAAAATTCCTTTCTTAAAAGAACCACAATGACCTTCTGGATTTCCATAGCTAGCGAATTGGATTTGTGACATTACTTGTCCACTTTGGCATGATAGTTCGAACTGTGCGCCTTCATATACATTAGCACAAATAGTTCCTATTGTCACAGTTTGGAACTGAATACTTTGAGGATTTCCACCTATTTCTTCAAATAAAACCAATGTGTTCATGTCATCATTCAAGAATGACCTTGGCACATGGTACCACCTTTGTGATGGACTTCCGCAATTGGTGTTGCATTTTTCTGGTATGTAGTTTCCTCTGTAATCGCACGTGTCACTACATCCATCCGAAGGTGAAATCCAAGAAGGCCAATAACGACCAATGCTATGGCCATTCACCCAAGCATGTCCTTTACCTAAGCCTTGCAAGTCCACCACAATAGGGTTTGTTCCAAAAGGAGAATTAAACTTTGCCCTATACCAAATAAGTGGGGTTCCAATGGGAATATAAGATGAATTAGTGTGCCATGCTACACTAACTTTTTGTTGAGAATCATATAGATGTTTTCTCTCACCATTCAAACCAACCTTATAAGACCAAAGATTTGTTGACAAATCCATAGTCACATTATTCTTTCCAATCAATTCAACAGGACCACCTGATATGCCTATTTTTATATCATCAAACCATGCACCATAGTTTGCAAGTCCAACAGTGGCACTAAGTAAAGTTATAATGTTTGTTCCATTGTTCAAAGAAACTTGTTTTTCATAAGTGAATTGATTTCCAACTTGGCTAAATTGGTATCCTATATACCTCTGATTAACATAACCATGAAGTGAATGGCCCGAAGTGTTCACACGGAGAGTTGCATTGCCCCAAATTGAAGTGTCATTGATATCAACACTAGTCATGTACCATAAATAGTCACTAGCATCTAAGGTTAGCTCCTTCTGCTCCAAAAGCTTCTGTGCTTTGAGACTTCCATTTCCATGTATGGTGTCTCTCTTTGGCTCTACTTTCCATTCCCAAGTGAGATTAGTAGAACTAACATTATCACTCTTTTTCACCATCATTGATGTTTGACTATTAACCTTTGCAGTATTGAAAACTTCTTGGTTGCAACCATTAATAATTGAAACAGACCAAGCAGGAACAATGTAAACACCATCATTATGTAAATCAACCCTCGCACCAAGGTTAGTGTTGTTGTTGTTATTGCTCAAGAAACAAAATCTTGCTCCACTGGAATTAGTGTATGTTGTTAGTGTGAGTCCATTGCCAAGATCCTCGTCCTTCCTAGCACTATAATTTGTAAGTACATTTTCACCTAATTTGATTGCTGCATGAAGGTTCTTCAGATGTCCCCATTTAGGTTGATTCAAATTCCCATACTCATCAATTGGTGCATCATAGTCATAAGATGTTGTTATATATGGTCCACCTGCTGTGCGACCAAAATTGGTTCCTCCATGGTACATATAGTAATTGTTTAATACACCACCATTTTGGAAAAAACGTGCCACAGAGAAAGCTGAATCTTCAGCACTTCTATGTGGAACCCTTTCACCCCATTTTTGGAACCAACCAATCCAATTTTCAGTGAACATTTTAGGACTTTTTGGATTGTTGGGTTGAAAATTGTGACAGTAATATCCATTGCAAGTATTGATGATAGGTTGAGGAGCATCTTGTTGTTGACACATGAACCATGGAACACCAATATTTTGTGCTAGAGCCATTTGAGCAGCCCATTGAACATATGCCTTCCCAGCATCTTTGTAATTCCACATGATGTCCCCATATTCATTCTCGATTTGAGCTAGAATAATAGGTCCACCTTGTGATGCAAACAAGTTTGCTTCTTTTGCCACATTCACAATCTTTGTGGTAAAATTTTGCATTTCATTTTTGTAAACCGAATTATTGGTTCTTAGCTCGATCCCCGACATATTGTGAAGCCAGAGTGGGAACCCTCCAAAGTTCCATTCAGCACATGCATAAGGACCTATCCTCATAATGGCATATAGTCCAGCTTTTTGGATAAGTTGGAAAAATTTGACAAAATCCAAATTTCCTGAGAAGTTATATTTGCGCCTAACGGGTTCATGACGATCCCAAAATATGTAAGTTTCAATGGCATCAAGGCCACCATCTTTGGCCTTCTGAATAAGGTCAGGCCACATCTCCACAGTGCTTCTTGGATAATGAATTGCACCAGAAAATATTACACGTCTTTCTCCATTGATAATGAGAGCATTTGAATCATAAGTAACCTCTATTGCAAAGCATGAGTAGTATAACATTATTAGACTCAATGAGAGAATGCTAGCACAAGATAAAGAACTCATTGTAAACATGTATGTATGGTTTATTTTTTTAGAGGATGTATGTATGATTGGTTTGTGTTTGTTATTGTTGTAATATAACTTAGCAAACGATTCATATAGAGGAGCATAGTAATTGGTTTTAATAACTAATCAATGTAAAATTTTATTTTTTCCTTATTTGTGAAGTATATCATGTGAGTTGGACACAACAATAAGACATAAAAATGGATAAGCACTCACCAATTAGTTAGAGTAATATGTAAATATCTTACTCAAAAAAGAAGGTAAATATCAAAAATTTATATGTATGTGTGTGAAGTCAATATCTTAATTTGCTTGCTATTTTGGTAATGAAAATAATAAATGAAACCAACGAAAATATGAAATAGTTAGATTAATAGGAAAATAACAAATGAGACCAACAATAAGACATGTAGGAATGGATAAGCATTCACCAATTAGGTAGAGTAATTTTTTTTTTTTTGAAAGAGGTAAAGCAATACATAAATATCTTACTCAAAAAAGAATATAAATTCTTAGATTTAAAGTTAATTTCTTCTCAAAAAATATGAAGTTAATTTCTTAATTTGCGATTTTGGTAATGAAAATAATAAATGACACAAACGAAATAGTGTATAAGTGTACAAAATTGAAGGAATAACAAAATTAGGTTCATCGTAATGACCAAGTTAGCTTATTTAAGTTTGTTATTACCAGATTTAAGTTTGTTATTATGCTAATTTATTCATTAGAATGGACAAGTACTATGCAAATATTGATTAAAAGTCCTTTAAGGTTGGGTTGTGTTTATGATAAGATACATATAGGATAGAAGAGTTTGACTCGTACATTATAGGACCTAATCATATCATCTATTTGAAGTATATTTGATATGAAACTGGATAAATATTCTATTTAACATAGGTATTATTATAACTCATTTGTATTGGTTTGACAGTGATGTTGGCTTGCTATTTTGAAACATGCTCGATTCTGATTTGTTTAACTTTTAAATGGTCTCCTCACAAGTGAACGGTAAGATTGGACCACTCAGATTAGTCAATCCTTAACGTCGGATACCAAGTTTTCAAAAATAAAATTATATGTACCAATTATATGTAAAGCACAAAGTTTTTGTGAATCTTATTTTAATTTTATCATTTATTACAATTTCATTATTCTGATAAAATAAATTACAATATATAGTTTGGTCATTAATTACCTTTTATTCGCCCAGTTTGCTAACTTATCGGATTATAAATAAATTAAATTAATTTATTATATTATGATAAATTGACTTTTTTTAAGAGTATTTTCTTTTGTCAAGTAGTTTAATGACTGTAATTTACCTTTTAAGGTGAATAAGTGGGGTGTTTGGGGTTCGAACCCCGACCCCTGCATATAATAATGCATTGTCCATGCCAACTGAACTATGGTCATGGGGACAAGTTAAGAGTATTAACATGCACCGAAATGTTTAATAGATATCCAACTATGTTGAGACCCCTATAAACCAGGATTTAGTTGCATGCATACCCATAATAATAATAATAATAATAATAATAATAATAATAATAATAATAATATATTAAAAAAGAAAAAATTACAAAGGAATAAAAATTGGAGAACATAAAATCTAACACAATAAGTCCACTCAAAGTGTAGGCCAACCAAACGGATAATATAAAAAATTTAAAACAACACCGGTTAATCCAACCTTTAGCTAATCATAATCATAACAAACACTAATACATTGTCTATAGACTGGTGAATGGACTGACTATGAATATGAAACGAGTACAAGAACCAACAACTCCTTACAACAATAACAAGCAAAACGTGACTAGATTCATCACATGTATCTAAATTATCTTGTTTGAATTTGTTATTATGCTTATTTGTCTATAAGAATGGACAAGTACTTTGCATATATTGATTTCAATTCTTTTAGAGTGTGTAGTTTGTTTTTGGAGGATTTTGGAGGTCTAAACTATATTTTGATATATTTTTTATTTTTAAAATAAAAATAAAAAACAACATAGTCTTATTGGTTCTTGTATTATGTAGTTATTTCAATTTATTTTAAATATCAAATATTTATTAAAATATAGATTTACCACTCCAAAATCCTTCAAATCCAACTTACAAACACATTAAGGTTGATTGTTGTTCAGGATAAGATAAATATATATGACAAAAGAGTAGTATGATGTGGACATGATAAATTGATAAGGTATAATCCTATTTTGTGTTTGATGTGCACGTGATATATATATATATATATATATATATATATTTGTTACGGAAGTGCACTTGATATAAAACAAGATAACATATATTGTTTTATTATATATCTATACTTATTTTATATATAAAGGGAATGCCAAGTTTATGTGTAGCATTTTTCATTTAATTTTATTTTCATTTAAACCCTTTTATCTATATCTTTTTCATCTTTACCTAACCAAATAATTTTGTTTGAGAAAAATAAATTGGAAATGCAAAGGCATCACATGATGGAGATGCCATCACAACTATGTTGGCAGCCTGCAACCACCACCTATCATCTACAACACACTAAAAAATATTATTAAATACTTCATTCGTCCCTTAATATATGAGTATTTTACAAAAACAGAGGTATTAAAAAAAGTAGTTGGAGTAATAAATTTTTCTTTAAAGTGTGTAACTATTGCTAAACTGCCCTTTATGTATAAATACATCCATTGTTGATTTTTTTATATTTCAAGACAATTGCTATTGTTAATAAGAGGTATAGTTGAAAAAAGAGTAATGAATATATTTAGAAATTAGTATATGGTCTTATATTTATGGATAAACACTCTTTTATAAATAGTCTTGTAACTAGAGACAAATGAAGGAAATAAAGACAAAGAGATTTAGGAGACTAGGCCAAAGCCCAATGGTAAAGTCCAAAGGACCTTAATTACTACTTCATTAAAAACCTTACAAGTAAAACCCCAAGGGAATAAGACATGATGATGGAAAAAATAGTGCATAACGAAATAGCAAATAAAGAGAAATCCAATGTCAAATTCCACTAAATAAGCAATACCAAAAAAGGTATCAACAAAAATGAAAAAGAAAAAAAAAAAGAGAAGAAGAAAAAGACCATTCGAGAAAAATCATCATAGATGAAAGTTGGAATTAATTAAGTCCCACCACACCATTTATTTATTTATTTATTTATTTTTGAATGAAAAATGTTGGTAGTTAGTTGTTAGATTAATATTTACTCTTTTGTTCTGGTTTGAACACATGACCTTCAACTCTTTAACCCTTAACTCAAATCAATTGAGCTATTCATCCCCTTTCCACAACATCATTGATCTAGAAACCACGATTATCCAATTTATCCGTATAACTATTGCATTCTATGAAGACACGAAAGACTAAAAAATGAGTTCCTTAAATGATATTGAAACAATTAGTCCACCTGTTATGTAACCTCCAAGGAACCAAAGAAAATTTACTAAAAGTTTGAATATAATGAAAGAAGAGTCACATTCTTGCCAAAAGTTACTCCAACCCTTGCTAGAAGCAATTTCTATCAAATGTAACCGTATGTAACCGTTGGAGCAGTTACTTCTGTTGGGGGAAATGATAATTTTGATAGAAATGTTTAAGATATAATTGTTTCCATACATGTGATGGCATATGTTGATATTCCACAATGATATACATTTCAAGAAAATGTAAGAAATATAACTTTTGAACAGTAGTTTAAAATCATGCAAATATCATGTTGAATGGATGTGATATTATGCAAGTTGTTAATGATATTATGGTGGTTGAAAGCTTGTCGTCCAAATAAAATTCTTAATAAAAGTAATTGTTCTCAAGTGGTTAATGAACTTCTACTAGGACGAATCGTTTGAGAGAACCCGAGTTTGATTTCTGATGGGAACAATTCTTAGCCTTACTTTACTTACCTCTCGACCAAACACCAGATTATTAGGCCTCATCCCCAAGATACCGGAGGTTAACACAAAAAAATCTTAATAAAATAAAATAAAATATATGTTTGCTAGATTAAGACAAGTTCTGAAAATTGTAGTTCAAGCGCAACAAATGACAGTTCTTCAATCCTAGGAAGTTTGACTGTTGTTCTTGTAGTTACAAATGTAACTTTTGGAGCTGTTACTTCTAATAGGGGCAATTATAATTTTTATAGCAATGTTCATGGTATAATGGTTTCCATACTTGTGATGGCATATGTTGACATGCCACAAGGATATGCGTTTCAATAAAATGTAGGACACAACTTTTGGACAATAGTTTTAAATAGATTGGCATGCCACTCTAGTTCTTTGACAAGTGTTCATATATAATTATTTTAATAAGTGTCCATATATATTATTAAAAAGGGAAAAAAATACATTGTACTTGCAGTGAGTACAATCTATAAAACTAGGGTTAAGTCTGTTTAGGTCATGTCTTAAGAATGATCTCAATGTAGGTATTTATAGCCTTTTTTGAAAGTGTCGGTGTTCACGAGCACAAACCAGATCTATAATTTGGAAGTGTACAATAATAGCTCCCTAATAACAACAATAACATTTGAGGTGCTAGCAGGGGGTGTTTATCAGTTTGGTAAATTGAATCAAATCACAATTTGAACTAATCAAGAGGGTTTGGGTTGGACACCTTTCTTGATCGAGCAACAAATTTTAAGATTTTTACCCGATCATTCGCATGTTCAACTTGTTCACATGTGTTCTATTTTTTTGAAATTAAATTTAAAATTATTGGAATATATATATATATATATATATATATATATATATATATATATATATATATATAGAGGGTCTAAAAATGAAAATTGATATAGTTAGAGGGAACACAAACCTCAAAAAAATAGAACATTTTAATAAAAAAATTGTTCCCCTAAAAAAATTGTTGATTTTATATAAAAAGTATTTATTTATGAATTATTTTATTACAAAAATGCTTAAGCTAAACCCAATTTTAATATGGAAATAGGAAATGAAAATGAAAATGAAAACAATGGCATCAAAACAAACATATTTTCTTAATCTTAAATTTGAAAATGAAAATAAAAATAGAAAATGAAAATGCAAACCAAATAGCCCCTTGGTGTTTTACTATTGTCACAAATTGACAATAGTAATCATAATATGGTGAATACACTCACCCAACAAATCGGCGTGGTCATTACACAGTTAATGTAAAATACTAGTAATAATGCTTATGCTTCATTAGCCACATAGATGACAAGATTGAATCAAGCATTGAGAATAACAAAAGATGTTAGTGTCCAACAAGGGCAGAGAAACATGGTTCAAGCACCACAACCCTTTATTGAATTGGAGGTTGTTCAAAATTATAATGAAAATAATAATTTGAACTTGGATGTAGGGGATGCTAATCAACAAGAGTTGCACTACAGCCATGTACATATGTTGAATAGAAATTATTTGAATGTACAAAATCCAAGAAGATCGATTTAGACATTGAATGTGAACCAAATTGTTACTCACCCGTCCTAAATTATAAATTGTTTTGGAGAATTTTTTGTCTTAAATTATAAGTTGCTTTGTAATACTACCTCCATCCCTAAATATAGGACCCTTTTGTCAAAATCATGAGAATTAAGAAAGTTGGTAGTAGTATTAAATTTGTATATAATTACTATTGTTTTTACAATTTTATCCTTAAGAGAGAGAGAATTAGTTTATGTTTTCAGCATAATATTTATCGTTGATTGAAGAAAAAGATGCAAAATAAATAAGGGTATGTTGGTAAAGAAATAATTAATGTAATTGGAAATATCAAAAATGTCTTATAAAAAGAGACCATTTTTTCTTCTCGAAATGGTCTTATAATTAGGGACGGAGATAATACCAATGAAACATTAATGAGTTTTTTTCCTACTTACCCTCATTTCTTTAAATTTCTCTTCCCTATACCATAAATGAAAGATAGTTTTGTAAAGTTACTTATAATTTCCTTTTCCCATACAACATTGATTACATTTCTTAATTTGTGTGAAATAGTCAAAACGACATATAATTTGGGACGGGGGAAGTAATAAGTTTGGTCTAGATTGTGTATAGTGTATACATAAATCAAAGGCCTTTCTCCTTTCCTAGATTGAGTACAACAATCTAAAATTTCAAGGGAAATTAACGTTCGTAAACTTACTAAGGTTTCTGGTGAGAGTGGAGAATCAATTATTGAATATGTTGCCGAATATATGATAGAATTAGGAGAACTTGTCTATGAAGAAGGTTTGAAAATGAAATTTTTCTCCAACTCATTGAAAAATAATGTTTTTTTCTTGGTTTTTAATTTTATCAGAAATAATGGGATTGGAGAGATGTAGATTAGCTTCATAGGAAAAGTATAATTGATAGGAAGAAACATAGGGAAAACCCTTAGAATTCATATTGAATTGTATTGAAAAAGATCAAGAGTAATGAGTACATGGATGATCATTTATAGACCTCAATTACAACCACGTGTGTAACTAACTATTGTTCTAACTAACATTTAACTAATTCTAACTACCTTTACTAACTATAGTTATCCCATCACTAACTATAGTTATCTTAATATCCCCCTCAAACTCAAGGTAAGAGAATTCTTACTTGAGTTTGAAATACAAATCCCAAAATTAATAATGATGTAATTGAAACCAAGGGGGTACACTTAGTAAACACAAACAGAAAGAGCTAAATGAAAGAGGAGTAACCCAAGCCCAATGCAATATCCAGGTTCTTCACTTGAGCATATGTACCAACTTATGCATATCATTCTTCCAACTTGATGCAAACGCACTTCTGAACCAAGAACAACTTATACAAAACATGCCTTTTAAAAAAAAAGCTACTTGTAAAAAAAAAAGCTTTTCCAAAATCTGAATCAAATGAATTTCTTCATAACGCGCTTTTGCAAAGTGAATTGAAACGCGATTCTGTGAACAAGATAAAATTCTTCTGAACCAAATTAGCTTATTCAAAACACACTTTTGCATACAAGAATCTGCAAACATGCTTATCGGAAAGTGCTTTTCCAAACGGGCTTCTGCAATGCGCTATCTACAAACGTGGCTATGCAAAGTGATTCTGCAACACGACTCGACAAGAACGATTCTGAAACACGATACTACAAAAGTAATTCTGAAAAGGAGATTCCAAACACAAACACATCCAGAAACGCACAAAATGCATTAGATTTCCTAAACACATCTAGAACAGCTTTCCCAAAAAGCACTTTTCTGGATTCTCATATTATTCTGAGTCGTAATTAACTCAGTCACTTTCATTTATTCTGGTGTTACTATTCATGAAGATGAAACACATATACCTCCAGGATCAAAGACAAAATGCGATGATTTGAAAGAATGATAACTCGGTGGTAGTTTCATCGTAGGGAAAAAGAGATGAAACGCCGCTGCAAACACATTCGACATAAACAGAGAAGATCGGAACGAATTTGTTCCACCGGGATCGAATACAAACTCATAGCTTTCATCTTGAAACAAACGCAACAGCAAACACAATCGATTGTCGTTGGAATCGAACACGAAAATACTAACATAAACAAATGAAATGCAAACTGAACTTGATAGAAGTGAGGGCGATGAATCGCAAAAATTACCACCAGGATCGAATACTTTGATGTGGACGTCATGGAGATTGTAGAAAAAATTGACGCATTCCGGCAGCGTTGTGGTTGTTGCGAAACCAACTTCTCAAATTTGAAACATGAAAACTAAATCAAACTTGGAGTGGGAAATAAGAACCATTGGTTCTTGAATCAGTGATTTTGCCAATCTTAAATCGAACTGTTTATAGTGACACCGGAAAACAGCTGAGGAAGATTGAACCAACTATTGCACTCCATGATTCCAGATTCAAGAATTGAATCTTGCTTTTTTGAGAAGTTAGGGAAGAGATAAGTTGTTTTCTTCATCATCTACGAAACACGACCATTCTCCATAGCTTGGAATGGTGATGCTTGATGGAGAGATTCAGAGGAGCAATCTTCATCTTCGCTTAAAACTTCATCATCACAGTTAGAAACAAGTTCTCTGTCTTCATCTTCATAAGTGAAATATTCATCTTCATGATCATTATAGCTTGATGCGCAACGATATCGCTCTGATACCATATCAAAAATAATATGATCAAAGAGATGTAGATTAGCTTCATAGGAGAAGTATGATTGATAGGAAAAAACATTAAGAAAACCCTTAGAATTCATATTGAATTGTATTGAAAAAGATTAAGAGTAATGAGTACATGGATGGTCTTTTATAGACCTCAATTACATTTAACCACATGTGTAACTAACTATTGTTCTAACTAACACTTAACTAACTTTAACTACCTTTACTAACTATAGATATCCCATCACTAACAATAGTTATCTTAAAATTTTAAGGCCCAATTAGGAGTATAACTTGAACCAATTGAAAAGCAATTTCCATGATCAGTTCTTTAGGGGTCATTTAAGGTTAAAGATTTGTTCAATGTCTATAGAAAATGTAATGAATTTGTCGATGGTTACCTTTCTTGGTTTAGATAGACGAAAGTCAAGTGTTTCACACCTATGTTGGAAGTAGAGTTGGTCAAAAAGACTGTTAGTGGGTTGAAATTCCATATTAGAAATAAGCTAGTTAATCAAAATTTTATTGAATTAGCACAATTGGGAGAATAGGTTTGCCTAATTAACAAATAAAAAGAAGAGAAGAAGCAGAAGAAATGTAAACTCTTTAAAAAAAGAGAGAATTAATTATCCAATGCATAATATGTCTGATGATGATTCTAGTCCTAATGAATATGTGGTTGATATGGTAGAGTTAAAGGGTGGTTCTCTCAGCTGACAACCAAAGGTGACTACCAAGTCCCAATAGACGTTGAGGCTATTATTAGATCTTATTGAGGTCGTGATAATGATTAATTAGAGTCTAAGAGGCTGCAACATGGATTTTTGCCCAAGTCCAAAGGCTATACAACCACTTTTCTACATATGTGACATGATAAATGAAGTGATCAAAGAGAGAGAAAAAGGGATATAACTGACTCCAAGGCCAGTTTGAAATGTAGAACGTGGTCAGACATCCACCCTCTCCAAAATAGAAAGGTGGATAACATGTGTAGATGTCAGTCAATCACTCACCCGTACAAGTAAATTTTCCCCCTCAGCTCAGTCGTATGAGTAAGATGTCAGTTGACTAAGTCCATAAGGTGCATAAAGACTTATTTTTTTAATAATAAGGTGATGGAGGACATGCATAATTGATATAACACCCCCAACAAAGTGGTGTTAGGCTATAACTCAGCCTATGGAGTAGTTACTTACGTTAATGATGTTAGTCATGATCATACATGTTGTAATATGGTAGATAGTGGGTCAAAAATGTGGCAAGCAATGTTAGAGTAGGTTGTTTAGTTATTCTAAGGTTGTAAATACCTCATCTTAAAGATTATTCAAAACACACATCAAATCAAACCAATCTTTACTTTTTTTTCTTTCCATTATCGTTTTGCTTTTTACATTATTTTTATGTCTTCTTGGATAGTAGTTCACCCTTCTACACTAGACATTTTTTAGAGTAGTCTAGGAACCTGTAGCTGAGAAACGTAGTCTCTTTCTCACCGTAATCGCTTAATCTAGATAGGAGATTATTGTCTTAGGAATCCATAAATCAATCAAGTTGAGGGAGTATCTTTTATTTATGACCATGTTTCATTTGATTTTTTTTTAAAAAAAAAAATTTCAAAACAAATTGATAGTATCAATAGAAAATGGCTTAATTGCATGTTTAGTCCCTTACGTTTATTTTAGGTTTCAAGTTGGTCTCTTATGTTCTAAACGTTTCAAGTTGGTCCAAAACATTTATTTTAGGTTTCATGTTGGTCCATTTTGTTTTAAATGTTTTCAAGTTGGTCCCTTTTGTTTGCAACGTTAGCATAAGTTGGTCCCTTTCAAGTTGACTTTTTACACCTGAAAGTAAGAGTTTCTATTAAAATTTGAGCTCCAATTATGGTCACATTCAGATTCAAATTGGAATTGCATGGAAAACGACGAAAATACCTCCTAAACAAACTGCTGGGACCAAATTGAAACGTTTAAAACAAAAGGGACCAACTTGAAACCTAAAATAAACATAAGGGACCAAACATGCAATTAAGCCATAAAACATATATTTGAAAATAGTAATAAATGTATCAAAAAATTTGTGAAAAATATTATATTTAATAACAAATAAAATCTTTATTTTTTTTTTTATAATTATGAGCTTGTAAAGTATACTATAATGTTCTATATAAAGAAAATGCTAACATGTGCCCTAATGACACATGTTAAAAAACATAATGTAGAAATTTTGTCTTAAAAATTGTGCATTTAATTACTCCATCCGTTCTTAAATATACTTCCTCCGTCTCATATGGCTTTGATTGTGAGTTTGAAGGGGAAGAGAGGGGAGGGGTTTGGAAAAAAGAAAGAAGCAAATAGAAGAAATAGATGACATTGAGAGGGGAAGACTTTGAGGGGTTTATTTTTCTTCATAATACAAAATCATCTTCATTTGGAGGAACTAAAAAATTGTATTAGAGGAGGGTTTTGGGAGGTTTACATTAATTCTTCAAATTTAATCTATGTTGTTATAATACTCTTAAAATAAAAATATATTAACCATAATGCATTAATTTATCATTCTCTAAAAAATTACTCTTTAAAAAAATGTGACTTTTTTTCCAATTTCCCCTATATTTCCAACCCTCCAAAACCCTCCCTTCTAAACTCTCAAACAAAGCATAAATGTCACATTTGAGTTTTACACGGATATTAAGAAAATAATTAATATTGTTGATTTTAATGATAAAATAGGTGTCATTTACTAAAACACCCTTACAAATAAAACCATTTTTATTTATAGTTTTTATTATAATAAGGATCAGAGGGAGGATGACTTTTATCTTTGTATATTATATAAATAGTATACATAATCAAACTGCGACATGTATTTAAGAACAAAACAAATACTTAAAAGTTTAAAATTTATTGTTTTTAGGTTAAATTACTAACAAATGAATCCTTTAAGTTTTTTTGTACCACTTAAATTCTTTAAGTTAATTAATTCTAACAAGTTGATCCTTTAAGTATTTTTCGTACCACTTAAGTCCTTTAAGTTGTTTAATTATAACTTTTAGGCCCCGAATAACTTACATTTTTAAAATATGAAATCCTCCAAACTGTTACCGTTAAATAACTTAAATGACATAATTGGTATGAAAAAACTTAAAGGACCAACTTGTTATAATTAATTAACTTAAATGACCTAAATGGTACAAAAAACTGAAATGACTAGTTTGTTACAATTAAACAACTTAAATGACCTCTGATATAATTTTGTCTTGTTTTTAATACAAAATTTACCATTTTTGTATTCTCTGAGTTGTATCCTTAGAACATAGCATCAGTGTAACATGTGAGGTGGGGAGGGAGCTAGATCCCCTTACCACCCGAAATCCGTCTATATAGTCAAATAATCACTTGTGAGATGGAGAATAGCAATTTTAAACATGAGTGTGTTTTGAAAACAAGAATTTATTGCTTTTGAACAATCGCTTCAAATTGTGTGAATTTTAACAGTTTCCAAAGATGTAAAACCAGAGGAGGTTTCAAGTGATGAAATCTTATACTCCCTCCGTCCCTTTTTATAGGAGTAGTTTACAAAAATCACGTGTATTAAGAAAAATTGTTGGAGTAATAAAGTTGTCTCAAATGTGTGTGACTATTACTAGATTACTCTTAATTAAATATATATTTAATGTTAACTTTTCATATACCAAGACAAATTGATAGTATTAATAAGGGGTATATTTGAAAAAAAGAGTAATCAATGCATCTAGGAATTTGTATATGGTCTTATATTTAGAGACAAAACTTTTTTGTAAACTGTTGTTATAAATAGAATGGAGGGAGTACTGTAAATTTTAAACTGACGGCCATTATTTTCTAGTCCAATGCAAACCAACTTATTAATGGTTCATTCATGTCATGCATTGTAAAATACGAGTAATTTCTTTAATTAATGTACTCCCTCCGGTCCTTATTATAAGAAATTTTTCAAAAAAAACTTTGGACCTATTTATAAGAAAATATCACAATTTTTAAGGAGTATTTATTGCATAAAAGACTTTTTTAACCCTCATTTAATGCTTGTCTTTTCAATATTAGTGGGTATATTTAATACTTCACAAATTTTTAAGAGGGTATATTTGTAAAAACATTTAAAAAGTTCCAACAATTAATGACTGTCTTGGTTTTGATGTTTTTTGGTTTCTCTTCTTATATTAAGGACCGGAGGGAGTATTCTAATATAAAAACAGTTTAATATGGTTTTATTTTTGTCAAAAGTTAAATACAATTAAGTGCATTCTTATTTACAATTTTTTTATTGTTTATTCCAAAATCAAATTGTTTCAAGCATTTGACCAAAATAATCCCAGGATTATTTTGTTATTTTGACCAAAGTAATCCCTTGATTATTAAAATGTATCAAAATATGTAAATAAGTTTAGACGATATATTTTGTAAATTTTTCAAAAAAAAAAGATATGTCCCGTCACTTTTTATTAAAAAAAGATATATCCTGTAAGAAAAGCAAGAAGTTTACAAACATGTCACAAGCAGTTTGTAAATGCTTTTGCGTATACAAGAATTTAAAGATGAGTAAAAATGAGTTAAGGATCAGATTAGTAATTGGTTATATAAGACACTCACGAATAGGTCTATCAGATTATAAATATTTTAAAAAGATATTTGGTTCCATTAAAGTTTTTTCGTTTTAATCTTTCTGAAAACTTGTTAATTGATAGTAAGTGGTTAAAGATAAAGACCAAATTGATAATAAGTCGTTAGAATATAAAACTTAATTTAGTCTAAATGATTCAATTTGTTTACCGGATTGACCGTTTAATAAAGTCGAATACTTTTTTGAAATTTTCAAAATTTTAGGGACTTATTTGAGAGTGTCTTGCAAAATAAAGAACTAACTTGTTGGTTTATTTAGGTTCTGTTTGGCAAGTCACATTTTTTAACTTATAACTTATAAGTCCGTATGATAAAAAAGACATGTTTAATAACTGACATTTCATCACAAACTTATAGTTTATTTCACTAACTTATAACTTATTTTTTTCAAAAGCTATTTTAAATAGCGTCCCAACTTACAATTCATAGCTTATCAACTTTTGTTATATCATTTTAACTAAAACTCATCTTCATCCTTTATAATTTGTTGGAACAAAATAGGTTTACACAATGCCTCTTTAGTTTTGATGATAACAAGGTATTAAAAGTTCAATTGGATATGCTAATATTTGTTCAAAGTATGCAGGACCATATATAAAAATTTACAAGAAATTAATCATACATGGATTCTAAAGGAACAAATGAAGAGCAAGAAAATTCAAGGAGAAGCTAGTTGCAAGTCAGATTCTGAAGTCAGTCAGACTCTGATGATCCAGACTCTAAAGTTTTGGGATAATTTGCTGGGAATTTAGAAATAGAAGCATAGCCTGCGCAGCTGAAGACTCTTCACTCTGAATTGCTTAAAGATTTATACGATGGAAGTTCTGAAGGTTTTTAAGGAGTCAACTGCTGTCATTGTCAAGAAAGGACAAATTGTCCAACCACGTTCTCCACTACCTGCACATGCCTTCCCGTACTCTGCAACCTTGTCCCATGCTGAGCAATGATTCATTCCATATTCAGGAAAAGTTTCAAATCTTATTCTTCCTAGTATGTGAACCAAATCAAGCAACAAATCAATGGAATTGATCAAGCTTCTTCAAACGACTCTATTTGATGTGCTGACATATTTTCAACGTCTCTATTCCCCACCTCTATATAAAGGAATGAAGACTTGAAGAATATATAAGACTCTGAATATTTTTTACTAGTGCCAAAGCTTTGTCAAATTCAAAACGCATCAAATACTTCGAATTTCTTATAAACTTTCGTATCTTAGAAATTCTTAAGTCTAGAGTCTGACATCTGTGTTCTATTTTGTGAACACCACTGATTGTATATCAAGTGTTCAAACCAAACATCTTTCTTTGTATATTTGTTTGTTGAGAAGTCTCTTACTTTGTGTTTGAGCACTAAAAGTCTCTTACTTTGTGTTTGAGCATAGGAAGTCTCTTGCTTTGTGTTTGAGCAACTTGTAATCATTGGATTATAGTGAAAAATCTCTTGTAAGTGACAAGGGGACTAGACTACTTCCGAATTGTGGAAGAAACCAGGATAATTGCTTGTGTCTTTCTCTTCTCTATCTCTTTAACACTTTATCCACTGCATCAAAATCTGAAGTTTCACTCAGACTCTAAAACTCTGTGTTTGACTCAAAACCTCAGACTCAGATTCTGAACTCCATCAGAACCTGATCTTGGTCTTAGTCATTTTTAAAGAAGAAAAAGTCAACACAATTCAATCCCCCTTCTTGTGTTTTTCTCACCTTCAGTTGGTATCAGAGCTATGATTCTGATATTTCAACACTTAACAGTGTGTCAGTGAGATCCTGAGAAAAACATCATGTCTACTGGTGGAGCTGCTAGTCCTGGTGGTGGAGCAAGTGATTTTGGAACTTCAATTTCTGGAAACAATAGAGCTATATCATATGATTGTGGTGCAGATGATAAATCTAGCTTTCATCATCATATTAAACCTCTTATGTTCAATGGAGATGCTGAGAAGTTTTCTTGGTGGAAAAGCAAGGTGTACAGTCACATCATTGGTGTTGATGACACTTTATGGGATATCATTGAAGATGGTATCACTATTCTTGTTGATGAAGAAGGTGTAGCAACTGACAGAAAGAAACTCTCTGATGCTGAAAGAAAGATATACAAAAAGCATCATAAAGTGAGAGGTATCATTGTTGAAGCTTTACCTCATACTGAATACTTAAAACTGAGTGATAAGTCTACTACAAAGGCTATATTCACTTCATTGTGTTCTACCTATGAGGGTAACAAGAAGGTTAAAGAAGCAAAGGTTAAACTTCTTGTTCAACAATATGAGCTGTTCAGAATGAAAGATGATGAAGACATTGAGACAATGTTCTCAAGGTTTCAGACTCTTGTATCTGGACTTCAAATACTGAAGAAAAGCTATTCAACAGCGGATCATGTGAATAAGATCTTGAGAAGCTTGCCTGCTAAATGGAGACCTAAAGTGACTGCCATAGAGGAAGCACGTGATCTGGATACTTTAAGTATTGAGGATCTAGTGCGTTCTCTAAAATGTCATGAACTAGGACTCAATGAGGATGAACCTACAAAGAAAGTTAAGTCTATTGCACTGAAGTCCAAAGGAAAGCCTTCAAAAGCTCTGAAGGCTGATGAGTCTGAAGAAGAACCTTCAGAAGGAGGTTCTGAAGAAGACCCTGAGGCTGATGAGATGGCAATGCTTTCCAAAAGACTTCAGTACTTGGCTAAACGAAGCAAAAGGTTCTCTAGCAAGAATAGTGGCTTCAAAGGATCAGGTTCTAAGAATGATGATCAGAAGGGCTGCTACAACTGCAAGAAAGTGGGTCACTTTATTGCTGACTGTCCAGAGCTAAAGGACAAGTCTAAGGATAAGTCAAAGAACACCAACTCCAAGTCAAGCAATCTCAGAAACAAGATCAGGAAAAGCCTGATGGCAACTTGGGATGATCTTGACAAAGAATCAGACTCTGACAAGGAAGATGAAGAATAAGTCAATCTGGCTTTAGTTGCAACAGTATCTTCAGATGCAGAGGTTGAATCAGAATCCGATGATGAAGATGAGGTATATTCTAAATTCACCATATCTGAACTTGTTGATATTGTTAAAGAACTTATCAATCATTATCATAAGATGTCAAAAGAGCTAAAACTTTTGAAAGAAAAACTTGAGTGGCTGAATAAAGAAAGTGATAAAGATCACCTTCTGATATCAGAACTTGAAGATAAAAACTTTGAACTTATGAAAGAATTGGCTGATAAGAAGGCAAGGCATATAAACTCAAGAGTTTATCTTTACCAACATTGACATAAGCAAGGTTGTTTCTATGATTTATTGTGTCAAGAGGAACAATGGTGAATGCATTGGCTTCACAGAAGATTTGCTAAGCATACCTAAGAAAGCCAACCTGTCATCTGGTTTTGACTGCATTAAGAAAGGTCTAAAAGTCTGCTTTGTGTCAGGAGCTGGCAACACTGAAGTTTTGAACAAATTAGAACCTAAGACTTCTGAATCCAAGACTCTGAATAAATCATAATCAAATATTCTTAAGCCCAAAGTTCTGAAGAAAACAGAACCCAAGCCTTCAAAAGTTCAAACTCTAAAAAGATCAGAACCAAAGACCTTCAAGTCGCAGGTTCTGAAGAAATCTGAGTCAAGAACATTGAAAGCTCAGGTTCTGAAGAACTCAGTGTCTAAGACTAAGACTAATTCAAGATCAAAGGATTCATATCCAAGGTATCTGAACAAGTCTGAGTCTTATAACTCCAGACACAAGGTGCAACAAAAGACTAAACCTTTCAGAATTAACCCAAGAGGACCCATAAAGATATGTGTACCTAAGTCTGAAATTGTTTCTGCTGCAGATATGTTTAAGAGGAACAAAAAAGCAAAGTTCCTGGTACCTGGACAGTGGCTGCTCGCGACATATGACATGCATCAAGTCTATGTTCCAAACCCTGACCATGAAGGAGGGAGGAAATGTGGGTTTTGGAGGAAACCAGAAGGCAAGATCATTGATATGGGAACTATTGGTAACTCCTTTATCTCTATCAATAATGTGTGGTTTGTAGATGGACTCAGACATAACCTACTTAGCATCAGTCAATTTTGTGATAGTGATTATGAAGTCATGTTTGATAAGAACCACTGCACAATAATCAACAAAGATAACAAGTCTGTTGTGTTCAAAGGGAAAAGAAAGAACAATGTTTACAAAATAAATTTTTCAAAACTGGTTGATCAGAAGGTAGTTTTCCTTCTATCTGTGAGTGATGAGAAATGGTTGTGGCACAAAAGGTTGGGACATGCTAACTGGAGATTAATCTCTAAGCTTAGCAAGTTACAACTTGTCAGAGGTCTACCAGACATTAATTATCACTCAGATGCACTTTGTGGTGCACGCCAGAAGGGAAAAATTGTGAAAACCTCTTTTAAATCAAAAGACATTGTTTCTACCTCCAGACCCTTAGAACTACTTCACATTGATTTGTTTGGACCAGCTGGTACAACATCAATCAATGGGAAGAAATATGGACTGGTTATTGTTGATGATTAGCAAATTCATTAGATCTAAAGATGAGTCATATGATGTGTTTAGTAACTTCTGCACTCAAGTACAATCTGAGAAAGAGATGAAAATTTTAAAAGTCAAAAGTGATCATGGTGGAGAATTTGAAAATGAGCCATTTGAAAATTTTTGTGAAAAACATGGAATCATCCATGAGTTCTCTTCTCCTAGAATCCCACAACAAAATGGAGTTGTAGAGAGAAAGAACAAAACCTTACAAGAAATGACAAGAACCATGCTTCATGAAACTAACATGGCTAAGTACTTTTGGGCAGAAGCTGTAAACACAACATGTTATGTTCAGAACAGGATCTATATTAGACCAGTCCTAAACAAAGCAGCATATGAATTATTCAAAGGAAGAAAGCCAAGTATCTCTTACTTTCATCAGTTTGGATGTACATGTTACATTCTGAACAACAAAGTCTATCTAAAGAAATTTGATGCCAAGGCTCAAAAGGGAATCTTTTTAGGTTACTCTGAAAGATCCAAGGCATACATAGTGTATAATTCTGAAACACATGTTGTTGAAGAATCAATGCACATCAGATTTGATGACAAAAAGCCTGATAGTAAAATATCAGAGCTAGTTGAAAGTTTTGCAGATATTCAGTTATCAGAAGATGCTTCAGAACCTAGTCAGAATCCAGAGTCTGATGAAAGTTCAAAAGCTGATAACTCTCCAGAAGCTGACACCCTTCCAGAAACTGATACATCTCCAGAAGCTAATTCAGATCAAGAATCTTCTGAATAAATTCATGATGAGTCTAACAATGCAACTCAATCCAAAAGAACTTTTAAGTATAAGTCTTCACATCCAGAAGAGTTAATCATTGGAAACAATGATAATCCAAGAAAGACCATATCATCTTTCAGACAAGAACATTCTTTGTTGGGTCTATTGTCAATGATTGAACCTACCTCTGTTGATGTAGCATTATCAGATGATGGATGGATAGTTGCAATGCAAGAAGAGCTAAATCAGTTTCAAAGAAATGAAGTCTGGGATCTGGTTGCAAGACCACCTCAGAAGAACATTATTGGAACAAAATAGGTGTTCAGAAACAAGCTAAATAAACAAGGTGAAGTTGTCAGAAACAAAGCAAGACTTGTGGCTCAAGGGTACAATCAACAAGAAGGAATTAACTATACTGAAACTTTTGATCCAGTTGCAAGATTGGAAGCAATTAGGTTACTTCTTTCTTATGTTGTAAATCATGGCATCACATTATATCAAATGGATGTTAAGAGTGCTTTTGTTAATGGTATTATTTCTAAAGAAGTGTATGTCAAGCAACCTCCTAGTTTTGAAGATCTGAAACATCCAGATTATGTTTTTAAACTTAAGAAATCACTATATGGTCTCAAACAATATCCCAGAGCTTGATATGAAAGACTAAGTAATTTCTTACTTAAAAATGATTTTGTAAGAGGACAAGTTGACACTACACTGTTCAGAAAAACACTTAAGAATGACATCTTAATTGTTCAGATTTATGTTGATGACATAATATTTGGTTCTACTAATGCCACTCTGTGCAAGGAATTCTCTAAGTTAATGCAGGATGAATTTGAAATGAGCATGATGGGAGAATTGAAGTTCTTTCTTGGAATTCAAATCAACCAATGCAAAGATGGAGTATATGTTCATCAGTCAAAATACACTAAGGAGCTTCTGAAGAAGTTCAATCTTGAATATTGTAAAGCAATAACTACTTTAATGCATCCTACTTGCACCTTAAGCAAAGAAGACACTAACACAAAGGTAGATCAGAAGCTGTACAGAGGTATGATAGGTTCCTTGTTATACTTAACAATTTCTAGACCAGATATTTTATTCATTGTATGCTTATGTGCAAGATTCCAATCAGATCCTAGAGAATTTCATTTAACTGCTGTTAAGAGAATCTTCAGGTATCTGAAAGGAACAACTAATCTTGGACTTCGTTATAAGAAATCCTTAGATTATAAGTTGGCTGGATTCTGTGATGCTGATTATGCTGGTGATAGGATTGAAAGAAAATCAACCAGTGGAAATTGTCAATTTCTTGGTGAGAATCAGATATCTTGGGTCAGTAAAAGACAATCAACTATTGCATTGTCTACAACAGAAGTAGAATACATCTCAGCTGCTAGTTGTTGCACACAACTACTCCGGATGAAACATAAGTTGGAAGATTATCAGATTCATGAAAACAAAATTCCTATCTTTTGTGATAGTACTGCTGATATCTGTTTGTCGTCAAAGAATCCAATTCTACATTCAAGAGCCAAGCATATTGAGATTAAACATCATTTTATAAGAGATTATGCTCAGAAAGGTGTTTTGGATATTCAATTCATTGATATTGATCATCAGTGGGCTGATATATTTACAAAACCCTTAACTGAGGAAAGATTTGATTTTATTAAAAAGAATCTGAACATGCACTATATCTCTGATTAATGCTTACCTCTGAATGGGAATTCAGATTCTGAAGAAATTCAGAAGCCAAGTTTCATCAGAAGCTCTTTACTGAGAGTCTGAAGAAAACATCAACTTCTGAAGTCATCAGAGTCTGAAGACCAGAGTCTGGATTATTTGCTTCTGATAGATTTTATTAGTAATGGCCATATTGACATGTGTCCCACTAATAAAACAATGAGTCTGATAAGTTGTCCAACGTGGTTAGTTTTGGGTAATAACTGGAAGGGCAATGATGTTAATGCTTTGAAACTTGTCTACGTGTCCCCTTTTGCCATTAATGCTTGTCTGTGTGTTATTACAATTTTGTTTTGAATCTGAACAGTTTTAACAAAAACACTTTGTCACCAACACACTTTCACTCTCACTACCTACACGTTCAAGTTTTTCAACCTCTCTGAAAACTCTCCATTTTCTGAAACAAAACCCTAGAACCCTAAAAACTCAGAGTGGTTGGAACTTCTTCTTCTGGAATGTAAATCGATTATGGTGCTGCTTCTTTCATCAAACCTAAAACCCTTTTCATCAACAAGGATGATTTAAAGGTGTTTATTGAAAGCGCAGTGGATTTCAGATCGTTGGAAATGAATGGTTGCAACATTCAACACTACATGGACTTTCAAGACTGAGTTCATATTTCGACATGTTAAATGGTCCACCATACATGGAACTGGTAAAGGACTTCTGGGTCAGAAGTGAGGTATACGACTCAGAAGCTGCTGGAGAGAAGAACTACAGTTGATTGCTGGGAACAAAAGTCTGAAGGGTAAGACAAAGGCGCAAATGGATCTGAAGGAATTTGTTGAGACAGAGATTAGGTCTGGAGTAAATGGGATCAGAATCACACTCACAGAGTCTACTATTGCAAAGGTTATTGGTGCAAGGAACCATGGGATGTTCCTATCAAGTACTGACAAGAAGAGTCAGTGGGCAGAACAGATTCAGGCTACTCTGTTTGAAGGAAGAGAGTCTGAAAAGACTGTGGAAATGAGGAAGGAGTACATGGTGCTGCACAAAAATCATGTTATCCTGCTTCATGCCTAGGGAAGGAGGCAAGGATTACATGTCCTGGGATCACAGGCATTTCCTAATGTTTCTTATAAAGAAATTCCCAATAGAATTACCCAAGTACATTTTCAATTAACTGTGTGCATCTATTAAGGAAGGACTTAAGGGAAAAAGGAATGTTCCCTATGCCAGACTCCTCTCTGAAATATTTCATTAAGGAAGACTTGTTGAGAAGCTGAAGTTTATAGGAGTTGGGTCTGATGTTGAACTGGGCACTTGCAGAGGAAAAGTGATTTCTGGAGTAACCATGGGGAGTATGATGATTATTCCTAAGAAGAAAATCATCACTACTGATGAGGATTTAAAAGTCAACATGAGACAGTCTGAGTACCTGGATGACTTCCCTCCTATCTCAAAGGAAGACAATCCAGAAGTACTAGTTGAGTTCATTGCTGAGAAATACAGGGAAACTAGGATAGCCATCACCTGGGAGATGATACCTGATCATCCTGATCAGCCCTGGAAAGCAGTGAAGAAAAGGAAGTTTACTTCAGAACCTACTAAGACTCAACCTCAACCTCAAGCAAAGAAGCAGAAAACTTCTAAGGCTGTTGCTAAGATCCAGTCAGAAGCTGCTAAGTTGGATCTAGTGGAGATACTTCCTGCCAAGACCAGAGGAGAAGTATCTAGAAAAGCAACTGCTAAGTCTGAGAAGCCTCAGAAGCCTAAGAAGAGGGTCCTAAGGAAGCTTGTGGTACAACCTGATGAAGAGGATATTGGTACGCTGGTCAGAAGGAAGAAAATTGAGGAAGCTCAAAAGGTGATTGAGCTATCTGAGAAGCTGAAGAAAGCATCAGCAGAACAAGCTCAAAAGATAATGGGTGAGCATCTGAAGGAAGTTAAGAAAGAAACTGGAGTCTCAGAAGCTGCTAAGTCTGACACTCTCAAAGGTAATTCTGCAATCCCTTATACTCAAACCAATCCTATTAACCTAGACCCCTCAGCATCTGATGATGATGAGATTCCCCTTTCTCAACACTATTCTAACCTTAAGCCATCCCTCAAACCAAAACCAACCTCTGACTTAGCCAAACCTTCCAAGAAAATATATATGCCTACATCTGTACTTCTACCCCCTAAACCAAACTCTTCTGATTTTCTACCAGACTCTGAGGAAACACTAAATATTTCACAAGTGCAGACTTGTTTGCCTGGTGATTCACCTTTACTGATTCCCAGGAACTATAGGACTGAAGAAGAGTTAGCCACTGGAATGAAAGCCATTGAAACTAAATTTGGATTAGCCAGCACTATGGTTAATCTTCAGAAACTTGCCAAAGAATTCTCCTCCTCCTCTCAAACCTGTTCATCCACTATTGATGCACTATGTCAGCATCTAGGTGGTGAACTACCCCAAACTCTATTCATCCCTGAACCCTCAATCCAAACCAACACTGCTTCTGATGCACCATCAGTATCAGAAGACAAACCCTTCATTGTTGAACCCCTAAACTTTGCCAAACCTGAGTCAGAAGCACAGTTTGAAGCTTCTGATTCTCTCATGCTTGAAACTGAACCTGAACCTCAACCCCTTGTGCTTCTAGCCTCTGATGACAACAACAATCAGATTGAGGAGATCTCAGAACCTGTTTCTGAGACTCTTACTTCAGTTGTCACAGAAATTCCTACCTCCTAAACTCACATAACCATCAGACCACCTCCAACCCTCACATCAAACCTAGTACTGCAAGAAGTTTGTAGAATAATCTTTGAGAGTCTGGAAGAGTTAGTGGAATCCAAAAACAAGGCTATTCATTTGGTTAATTATGCTGAAAAATGGATAAACTTGAGAGATCTGGTAAACAAGACTTTAGATGATCTTCAGGACCTATCTATAGCTACTCAGGAAGAAGCTTTGCAAAACTGGTTAAGGATGTTGTCAGGAGTATGGAAGAAGTTGAACTGAAGAAGGATGTGACCAGACAACTTTCAAAGTCAGAGTTCAAGGAAACTACCAATGAAGTTCTTGAGGTTGTTAAGTATGGACTTCAAGCTTCCTGGATGTCTAAGTTCTTTGTCAAACCTGAGAAAGTTGTAGTCAAAAGGTTAGATTTGGAAGAAACTGCAACTGTTCACATCCTGGACACCTTGCAAGCTGATTTGATGGAACAGAAGCTGAAACAGGATGCTCTTGAAGCCAAGATTCTGAAAGTCATTGGTACTCAAGCTAAGTTAGCACAAAAACAAAATGATATGCTGAAGCAACAGTCTGAGCTAGCCAAGACTCAAGTTGAAATGGCTCAGAAGCAGGACTTGATGAAGACAGGAATTAGTGCTATATTGGAGATGTTACAGAAACATAATAACCCTTAGAATGCACACCATTTTCTTTATTTGTTTCTGAACATGTCTTTTAAACTCTGATGAATTTTATAAGTCTGACTGCTTCTGTTTTTGATATATTTGTATGCTTCTGATTGTTTTTGTGTATGATATAAATTTTTGCATCTGAAGTATATTTCTTGATTGTTACTCTTATGTTTTTCTCTCTTTTTCATTTCAAACATTTTTTTGTTGATGACAAAAGGGGGAGTAAGATTAATAGTTCTTAGGCTCTGAGTCCTTAATAAGTTAATTTTAAAATTTTAAGATTGACTTAGGAACCATCTTCTCATCTCTTAGCCTCTGAGTTATTTCATGTGATATACTTCTGAGTGACACTTCAATGAAATTTTTTATTATGATTAAAATGAATTTAATTAACTTGTATAGAACTTAGGGGGAGTCTTAAAAACTCCCCTTCTGGACTATTAGACTTAGGGGGAGCTTACAAACCTCGAACCCTGAAGTCAACTTGTTAATTAAATTAACAACAATTGACTATTAATACGTATGTTTGTCATCATCAAAAAGGGAGAGATTGTTGGAATAAAATAGGTTTACACAATGCCTCTTTAGTTTTGATGATAACATGATATTAAAAGTTCAATTAGATATGCTAATATTTGTTCAAAGTATGCAGGACCATTGATAAAAATTTACAAGAAATTAATCATACATGGATTCTGAAGGAACAAATGAAGAGCAAAAAAATTCAAGGAGAAGCTAGTTGCAAGTCAGATTCTGAAGTCAATCAGACTCTGATGGTCCAGACTCTGAAGTTGTGGGATAATTTGCTGGGAATTCAGAAATAAAAGCATAGCATGCGCAGCTGAAGACTCTTCACTCTGAATTGCTTAAAGATTTATACGATGGAAGTTCTAAAGGTTCTTAAGGAGTCAACTGTTGTCATTGTCAAGAAAGGACAAATTGTACAACCACGTTCTCCACTACCTGCACAAGACTTCCCGTACTCTGCAACCTTGTACACTGCTGAACAACAGTTCATTCCATATTCAGGAAATGTTTCAAATCTTATTCTTTCTATAGTACGTGAACCAAATCAAGCAACAAATCAATTGAATTGATCAAGCTTCTTCAAACGACTCTATTTGATGTGCTGGCATTTTTTCAACGTCTCTATTCCCCACCTCTATATAAAGGAATGAAGACTTGAAGAACATATAAGACTCTGAATATTTTTTACTATTGCCAAAGCTCTGTCAAATTCAAAACGCATCAAATACTTTAAATTTCTTATAAACTTTCGTATCTTAGAAATTCTTAAGTCTAGAGTCTGACATCTGTGTTGTATTTTGTGAACACCACTGATTGTATATCAAGTGTTCAAACCAAACATCTTTCTTTGTATATTTGTTTGTTGAGAAGTCTCTTACTTTGTGTTTGAGCACTAGAAGTCTCTTACTTTGTGTTTGAGCATAGGAAGTCTCTTGCTTTGTGCTTGAGCAACTTGTAAACATTGGATTATAGTGAAAAATCTCTTGTAAGTGACAAGGGGACTGAACTACTTCTGGATTGTGGAAGGAACCAGGATAATTACTTGTGTCTTTCTCTTCTCTATTTCTTTAACACTTTATCCGCTGCATCAGAATCTGAAGTTTCACTCAGACTCTGAAACTCTATGTTTGACTCAGCACCTCAGACTCAGATTCTGAACTCCATCAGAACCTGATCTTGGTCTTAGTCATTTTTAAAGAAGAAAAAACCAACACAATTCAACCTCCCTTTTTGTGTTTTTCCCACCTTCATAATTAATATAAAACAATTTTATTTTAAATGCAAAGAAACAAAAACATAAGCTTCTTATTACCATCCTTCTCCTTTCATTACATAATTACATTACGGGTCTTGTTAACGAGTGTCCCTGGGACACTCTTTAAGCATTCTAAATTAAGTAATTATTTTTTACAAATGTTAAAGTTTTCAATTACCAATGCATTGATTACACGAACTTTCATAAAAAGTTACTATTTAAGGTCCTTAACCAGTGTCACAGGAGCACTAGGTAACATTTCCCATTACATAATACTATCCATCCCTAAATATGAGACCCCTTTGTCAAAATCACGAGAACTAAAAAAAGTTAATATTTGTATTAAAGTTGTTTGTAATCACTATTGTTTTTACAATTTTATCCTTTAAGAGAGAGAGTTAGTTAATGTTTTCAACATGTTTTTTATTGCTGATTGAAGAAAAAGATGTATAATAAATAGGGGTATGTAAGTAAAGAAATAATTAATATTGTTGAAAATAGCAAAATGGTCTTATAAAAAGGGACAAAAAAAATTCTCAAAAGAATTTTATAATTAGGGACGAAGGTAGTATATTTTAGAGAAATGATATTTGTACAACTATTTTTTTGACAACTTTTGTAACAACTTTCACTCTCATATTCATTTTATGTTTTTACTTTTGCTCTCTCTATTGCATTGGTTTTTTGTGTCAATACCTCATTTTCTTTATATTATAATTGTTCCATAAGTTGTCATTGAAATGATTGATTAAATGACACAACTCTATATTTTATTATTACGATTGTTTTTATGTGATTTGTTACTGATCTTTCTTACAAATGTTACAGATTTTACGTGTGTGTTGTATATTGTTGAGCATATTTTCTAAGTGTAAATACAGGGATGAAATACGTTTAAAATAAAATTTGCGTTAATAAAAATTAATTAAAATTTAATATATAAAAAATATATTAAATTGATAAATTTAAACGATCTTAAATATTAATCAATATAAATCTTATTATGAATAAGAATATTCTTTTATGTCATTTTACATTTATCAACTAGTTAGCTGTTAATTTTATCAATCACTTTTATTAATTTATCACATATTAGTCATCGGTCATCAAATAGTATAAGCTATCAACCATCATTAATCAACTATAAACTATCAATTATCTACTATGTTCACCAAACATAGACTTATTACTCTCTCGAACCCTATTTATAAAAGATATTTGAGTTAATAAAAGTTAATGTATCTGGTTCAAAATTTAGATCATATATAATAATTTTTTTTTGACTCAAATATCTCTTATAAATAGACTCGGAGAGAGTACAAGATTTATTAATATTTTGTTATAATTGTAAATTTCTTCTTTGGTGTTCACACTCGGATTCTCATGAAAAGAAGATGCTAGTAATATGTAGTTGATTGTGAGGTAAATAAAATTTTGCAAAAAATTGTTCCACTTGAAAATCAAACTCATGTTCTCATGAACAATTCATCTTTTGATGAACCTTATTAACAATTTGAGCTTAGTTGCTTAGCTGAAATTAAAGTAATGTCTGATCAATAATTGTTAGAATTGTAACTGAAAAATTCAATGACCCTAATTTTTTATTTTTTATTTTGACCAAATATTTTATTGTTTTTAATTGAATGACAATCATTAAATACCAATATAAAATTAAATTACCCCTATAGTATATATCTTTATTAAATATTATTTTTTTTTTCTAAAGAAAAAAAAAATGAAAAGTGATGAAGTAAGCAAGTGAATGAAAGCAGGAAAAGGACTACTAAAGTACAATAACTGATCCAAAAACAAACGAAAAAAGCGGAAGATCATGCAAACTTACACTTAAAAGCTGCTTTTTTTCTCTTTCATTCCTTCCTTCATGCTTTCTCCAACTTCTTCTTCTTCATCTTCATCTTCATGGATTCCTCGCTCATTACCCTTCTTCTCTTCAATAACACCATTCAACCAGGTACCATGCAATGCAATACCCATTTTTCATTTTTTCAATTTTCATCTTCAATTGTTAAAAAATTTGATTTTTTTTTTAATGGGCTATTGATAATTTTCATTTTTTTGTTGTTTTTGTTTGTGGGGTGTGTTTTGTTTTTTGGGTGTGTGAATAATAAATTTGTAGAGTTGATGAGAAGCGTGCATGTGTACCGTGAATGTGATGGAGGAGAAAAGGAAGTTGAAAGAGAGTTTGTGTTTTCTGAGAATGGTTCTTATGTTGAAATGAAAGCTGCTCCAATTCTTAGGTTGTTGAAATCTTTTGTTTGTGAAGAGATTTTTGAAGGGTATAAGAATGGAGTTTGGCTTTGTGTTTTTGCTTTTCATGCTTGTAATGTCCCTCAATTTTCTCACATTCCAACCTTTTTGTTGGTTACAAGGTATGTATATCTACTTACCTTTTTATTGAATTTGAATTGGTTAATTTGATTATATGATTATGTATTTTGGGTCTGTTTGGATTAACTTATTTGAACTTATAGCTTATGACATGTACCAATGTTGTTAAATAGCGGCTATAGCGGTGCTATAGTGCTATTGCATAGCGGAATTTGAATAAACTGCTATTGTTCCACAATACACTATTTTGTATAAAATATTGTGAAATAGCAACTATAGCGGCGCTTTGGCAGTGTTGCATAGCGGAATTTGAACAAAACGCTATTTTCTGTAATCTGCAATTGACAACACTGATATGTACATAATCTGTTGTCAGTTTATTGAAATAAGCACTCCAAGATAGCTTCTCAAAAAAATTTATAACTTGTATGATAATGATTCGACTTTATTTATCTTTTGTTATAAAAATAGTTTATACATAAGCACTTAACTAAGTTTATCCGAACGGGGCCTTGGCTTTTAGGCCTTACCAAGGTTTCCTCACTTTAATCAATTATATTGTAAAATAGTACACAGAGCAGGAAAATATTGTGCTGTGTACAAATTGGACTCTGTGAATGATATATACTTTTCTTTTTTAGCTAAAAAGCTAATTTTGGGTTCTGATTTATAACTGATGTAGATTTTTTGTTATTCATTGAGAGAGCATAAGAGAGTTCAGTTCTCTTATGGGGATGAAAAATAAAGTCCCCACACAAGTAACGGCGAATCACCTTAAAGATTCAAATTCAGTTATAAGTAACAGTCCTGTTTGTTAGACTAGATAACTGTAGTCTGTACATGTGTTCAAGTATTGATTTCCTTATGTATGTGGCCATTGGTAACTGATTTTTGAACCCGGATTCCTTACAGCTACGAAATGGTGCAGTAAATGTTTGGCATTGGAATGAAGATCAGATGACTTGTATTTTAACTTTATTGAATCGAATTCCAAATACGATTTGAAATCCGAGTTGTCCGATTTTCATCCTACAGTTGCAATCGCAGCTGCTGCAAATGTTGACTGTAGGGCATCCATTTGCAACTGTTCCACAACATACTTTTGGTGAAGTTTTTTTTAGGGGGAAGTTAGAATTTGAGGGCATGGTTCAACAATGGATGGCAAAGAAATTAGAAAATATATCTTTCTGTAACTATTTTTAGTCCATACTTTAATCATAAAAAACAGAACAAAATTAATGCTTCGACTTGAACATGTTTTTTGATTTATTGTTTGTCCTGAGAAATTAGCAAAGCTTAGTGAGTGACAGCATTGTCCATACCTAACTTCCTCTGTCTTGTTCTTTAATTTTCAGGAATCCAAAGCTTCAGGCTATTCCAAACCTGCTTAATGATCTCCACATGATATACAAGTTGGAACCGAAGAAGGAACGAAAAGATACACCAGAGAGCTCTGCAAGGGAAGAATTGGAAGGAAACAACAATGATTTCCAGCCACCAAAAAAAGTCTTGCCTGTGCTTAATCAGGATCTCAATTGTCTTCCTTATGAAGAAGACGAGTCTGAGTTACTGGATGATGAGACAGATTTTGAAAGTTCAGCAGGTTTTGAAAGTTTAGCAGGTTTAGATTCAAATGCTCCCAGTTAGTTATCACGTTGTTCCTGCTTTTGAACATTTTATTCCAACAACTGAGTCTTAGCTTTATACACTTATTTTATTAACAAGGAATCATGGAGATAAAAAAGTTGTAGTGCGATAAATATGTTGCCAAATGATATGTTTCTCTATCGTGTAAATAATTTCTTCCTAATGTTGAGTTAATCGTGTCATGTTTTAACATTTTATATTTAATTGATAAAGTGAGTGTTTGCAGGTTTTGTAGGAAAGAAAAAGAGGGCAGCCAGTGACCATGTTGCAAAGATTACTTTATCAGATTTGGCCAAGTACTTTGATATGCCAATTGCAGAAGCGTCAAAGAATCTAAATGTTGGGCTTACTGTTCTCAAAAGGAAGTGCAGAGAATTTGGTATTCCTCGCTGGCCTCATAGGAAGATCAAATCACTTGACAGTCTCATTCATGATCTTCAGGTTCTACTTCACTTTTCTACGTTTTACAGCCAACTCTTGAACTAATATTTAGATATTCGAACATGACTGTCATTTTAATGTTATTGCAACCCACCTTATAGTATTTGGTTGAAATAATTATAGTATCTGAGGCTTTCTTAGATAGGTAACCTTATACAAATCTTTTTTGTACTTTTGTTGTCAATTAGTATATGTTTGGATGAGCGAAGAGTTTGATAAAATCACAATGGCACCGTGATTTTGTTTAAGCTACAAAGAGTAGCTTTTGTGCCAAAATCACGGTGGCTCACCGTGATTCGGGCAGTCTCAACGCCAATCCAAACATGCACTGAAGCCTATAAAGTATTTGGTCTATAAAATCTTTGCCTTTCGCTTTATTTTCTTTTATGCTTCACTTTTCCTACCAATCTTTAAGTGAACTCCTTATACGCATGACAACATCCCTGCAGGAAGAGGCAAAACATCAGGAAAGGGAGGATAAAGCTGCAGCCATGGCAGTGATAAGAAGGCAAAAGATGTTGGAAAGTGAAAAGGAAAACATAGAGAAGAGGCCTTTCATGGACATACAAATTGAGACCAAGAGATTCAGGCAAGATGTTTTCAAGAGAAGGCACAGAGCTAGAGTTATTGAAAAACAGAATTCTACAGTTGCAAGCACCTAGCAATTAGCATCTTCTTATGGAACAAAGAGAAACAGAACCATATTTTGCAAGTTGTACATTAACACCAAAACCTGTCAAACTCTTCTAATTGGTCATTGACCTTTATAATTTTGCTGTGAATTGTATGTGGATTGCAATGTCTATAGTCAACCTAAAGGGGTATTTGAAGAGTTTATTTGGGTTTATCTGATAAGTTATGACATAAGCACTTGTCTAAGTGTTTGGAAGAGCTTATGATATATCATAAGTTGTTTTCAGTTTATTTTTTGAAACTTTCTAGAATAGTTTATAGAAAAAACTTATACAAAGTTTATAATAATTTTTTGTTTATTTCAATTTGATTGTATTATACACATGCTTGTATATAATTAGTGTTTAATTAAGTTTTTTTTATCAGACTCGGAGATGCTTAGAAGTTAACTCAACGGGAATAATTTCTGATTAGAAACTCGGGTGGTTTTGGAAAACAAGGAACAAAGGTGATTTTAGGTTTCACTTTCAATCCTGAAAATGTCTCCTTTTAGAGAATATTTCCCCTTCATGTTTGAAGTCATGCATGCATATCTGCAAAGTGATAATACTGTGTTTTGTTTGTGGGCTTCTATCCCGTTTGTCCTTTTCCATTGAGTCAAACAATGATGGTCACTTTCATTCAAAGTTGAGGATTATAATGTGTGATACATTTGACATGTCATTGTCATCAACTTGGACAAATTAAATTGCTCACCAATTAATGCTTTCAATTTTTGGTTAAGTGTTTAGTTTTTTTTTCTTGGCTTTGAATTTTGTTTTGCCCATGCTTGAATGATACAAAGACGATTGATGCCCAACTTAAGTAGCCATCTATCTATATAAAATAAACTTGACTTCTTCCTAAGCTAGCATTGTGTTTATGTGGCAGCTCTACTATGCTAGCATTTTGCTGATGTGGAAGCATGTCCATCCTCTCTTCAAAACTTCTCATGGTCACCTAAGTTAAATTAATTTTAAAAAAATTAAAATTTATACATTGAATTAGATTGAGTGTATGTTCAATTTCAAGGTGGCACTTGAATGTTAATGGACAATGAGAAAAAAGAAAACGTATCAGCCATAGACTAATTGAATTCACAATAACTTCCCACTCACTTTATGTATTCTGCAACCATAACATATTGAGCTATGATATGTTAAAAAAACTGACCAAAATTCATCTTTAATTGAATGTACAGTGCAATTATAACCACAAAATTATTACAATAAACCTTGTGATTGTTGGGTTTCCTTTTAATAATGATAAAAGAAAAAGTATGGGTTATGGTCTTTATAAACAATATCAATAGACAACAACTTTTTGTCCATGCTCTCACATTTGGTAATCTTATTTATTTTCTTTTTTGTTTTTTCTAACCTTTTCTTGTAGTAGTTTAAGCAAATCATGTCTATTCTCAACAAGTAAGTTAACCACACTACCTTATCTTTTCAAGTAAAAATGTTATTCTTTTTTCAATATCATTTTCCCTTACCTTATTAGGATAATTGTTTTTCAATTCTGACAATGGAATTCAAGAAAAACATTGCAACAATAAAAAAAATATCAATTTCAATTAATATGGTGGATTTTTGTGCATTTGTGAACATGTCTAAATGGTTTTAACACGGTATTTCTTTTTTGTTGAAACAAGGCATTGTGGTTATAAATAGTCAAGATATTTGATTTTGAGTAATAGCAAGTCTACAAAAATATATAATATTGACCACATGCCATGGCAACAAAGTGAGCACTATGAGAGCATGTACAAGTGTGGTGGCATGGTGGGTCTTGGCTGAGATGGTTAGCTAGAAGGTTTGGAAATGTCAAATAGGTTGCTCAATTGGAAACAAGTTTGTGAAGGATTGGTCTTAGTTCACTTCGGTGAAAGATAATTTCATATGCTCAAGCATCTTATTTAGGTTGGAATTGGTGTGAATAAAGATGTTATGAAAGTTTTGAATTTACAATTGAGTTATTGTGGTAACTAATGTAACTTTATTACATTGTGTTTTATTTTCTTTGTAATTTTTTGAATGGGTTGGAGATCTATTTAACTCATTCAAGTTGTTTGGCACAAGAGAAAATGAAGAAAAGATTGATGAAAAAAGTAGATACAGAAAAAATAATAAAAAGAAACTAAAATAATAGCAACTTCTAACGAGACAACTTAATTTCTATATTATTTACGCTTTGGTTGGTTAATAATGAAAAGATAGATTAAATTAAAGAAAGTAGACAAAAAGGAAAACGAATAGAGGATATGATGATTTTTTAGTAGTTTTGTACAAGATAAAATGAAGAAAAAATTAAATACAGAAAAAATAATAAAAAGAAGGCTAAATTACACAAAAGGTCCTTTAAGTTATTTAATTGTAACAAATTGGTCCTTTAAGTTTCTTCCGTACCACTTAGGTCTTTTATGTTAATTAATTGTAACAAATTGGTCCTTTAAGTTTTTTCCGTACCAATTAAGTCATTTAAGTTATTTAACTGTAACAATTTGGTGTATTTTAGATCTTAAAAATGTAAGTTATTCGGGGCCTAAAAGTTACAATTATATAACTTAAAGGACCTAAGCGTTACAAAAAATACTTAAAGGACCAACTTGTTACAATTAAATAACTTAAAGTAAGTGGTACGAAAAAAACTTAAAGGACCAATTTGTTACAATTAAATAACTTAAAGGACTCATGGTGTAATTTAGCCTAAAAAGAAACTAAAATAAGTATTTCAATAATTGAAATTGTGTTATAAAAAGGATAACATAATAAATAAAATAGTTTAGAAGAAGGATGCATTTGGAATAAAAAGTTCAGCCTAAAATGACTATTTTCTTTATATATTGGTATACAATAGATATATAAAGTTATATTTTTTTGTATTTACTATTTAGCACTAAAGAGGGCATATTTGGATCTCTCTTCCGTTGAAATCGCTTTTTATTTCTTCAGATTTTTTGGAATAAATAAAAGGGGATTGCATATACCTAAAGAAAAAAAATGTGTTTCTATATTTAACTATGAATTGAGTTTCAGATGTTCACTAGACTAATGAAGTCATGAAGACACAATCATCACATAAGTACCCATCAAAGAGAGAATTGAACTTACGTTCTTACAAGTGAGTCAATTTATTAAGAACTGAGCCAAACTTCACTGGCACAAGTCACTACTTTTATTTCAATATATATGTTACTTTTGCAGTATTTCTCCGACGCAAATTATTTGTCCTTTAGAATACTCTTCACAGACTATTATAAATAAATAAAAAGACAAAAAATAGTATTCAATGTATATTTACTTTTCTTAAGATTAATTTACAATTTTTGTCTCTTAAATTACATTCAAATTTCGTAATAGTCTCTTAAATATTTTGTTTTCATTTTTATCTCTTAATTTATAAAAGTTAAATCCTTTTTTGCCTTAACTTTTTTCTTTATCATTTAATTTTCATACTTTGAATTACAAAGGTTGGCAACTTTAATCCTTAAATTACAAATGTCACACACTAACTATTTATATGTATTATTTTGTCTCTCTAATTATATTAAAAAGATAATTCAACTTTGCTATTTCTAATTATTTTGGGGGTTTAAGTACACTATAACGATCTACGACAGTTTTCAAAATTTATTAACTATGAGCTGAATTATGTTACTCATAGATTTATAGCACATTAACCATTTAATTTGTTGTTAACTTTTTGTCAAAATGTGTTCATAATTATACCATTTAAATTTATCGGTCAACATATTACATACTTATATATAAATATATATTATTATTTAGTAAGTAAAATTTTTTTTAACCCAGACTAATTTTTTATTTAAATAAGTATCATAATCAAACCCGTGCAATGTACGGGCTTATCATCTAGTAAAATGAATGATGAAGTGTTTCTTTTTTGAGAGAATGAATGATGAAGTGTTGAAGTGCATATATAACCCAATATAAGGGGGTTGACAAAGATAATAAAATGTGAGAAACTTTCTTCAACCTACATCACGACTTCAGATGCACACATTAAAAAAACACGAATTTTTATGTCCTTTGAAAGTACACTTATAAGTATACTACTCCGTCCCAAAATATAAGCAAAAATGAGTCAATATAAGTTGATGTATTTGGTACAAATTTTGAACCAAATACATTAACTTTTGTTGACCAATTTTTGCTTAAATTTTGGGACGGAGGGAGTACATTCTAATAGTATACTTATGAGAATATGTGTAGTTCTTCATTTTATTTATTTTGCATATATAAATGTAATGGTGAAAAGTAGCCGCTAACGATATAGTAAATAGTAAATTTTGTGTAACCAAAAGAAAAAAATAGTAAATTTGTTTAGACTCGATGTTCTAGTGTTTGTAAGATTGGAGTCGTGTTTAGATGTGCACTCTTTTTAGTTGGATATGATGATTTGAACTGAGAAATTGGTGTATTTGGATGTAAAGAGACAATATGTTTAAAGAAAGATGATGAATATTTAGTTGAACGTTCAAATCGATCATCTTAAGTAGAACTACTCCTCTTTGATGCACCTTTTGTATTAACATTTACTGAAGGTGGATGCATTGAAGTTGTTTTTGGGACAACAAATTGACGAAATTGCTATTTCATATTTACCTTCATATTGTAAGCAACAACGTTCCTAACCGGGTTTCCACTAATAACTTTATATCATCTATTAATAACTCTATATCATTATATTTTAATATTTTAATATTTAAACTCAATAGGATCCACGGAAAGAATGCTTATTTGAGATACTCTTCCCACTAAGTACCACTTTTCTTTTTTTTTCTTCAAGATAAGGGTACCTATCAGTATTTATTCAATAATTCTATTTCAAGATACTGTAGTTTTTTATCTTGAAAAAGGTGAGGAAAAGACCAAGAAGTTTTGGATCTAATTCTAGTGGCACGAGTAATTTGAGGTCCAACAAGCTCAAGGGAAGTGAGTACTACCTGAAGATTATCATTTTGTGGCTGGATTAGATGGAGTTAATTGACTTCCCATAACAATGGTTACACCCAAAATCAGTTATAGGATGACACCTTCTGACACACTTCAATAACAATTAACCACATGGTCCACATAATCCATTTTTTTGAGCAATAGAGTAACCATTTGTTTTATTTATCATCACTTGAGGAAAAAATTAAATTCATCTTCTGTTCACTTCAACCTCCCAGCACCGTCTCTTCCATTTCAAGGATTCCACAATGGAACATGTAAAACAATTGAAGTGTGTTAGAAAATAGAGTTAAATATATTTTTAGTTTTCATAAATATTTCAAATTTTTATTTTAGTCCTCCTAAAAATTTTCTTCGATTTTTAGTCCTCTAAAAATTTCAATCACCATTTTTTATTCATGTTTTAAAGTCAACTCATGTGTACCTATCAAATTTTTGAATTAGTTTTTGCAACAATGTTGCACCAAGAAATTGGTCCTAACCCGCAAAAGCCGTTAAATTTATAAAAATGAAAAGGAAAAGAAATTGTTATGTGGTAATCGAAAGAAAAAAAATAATAATGAAAAGGAACTGTTATGTGGTAACCGAAAGAAAAAAATAATAAAAAGGAATCGTTACATGGTAATTGAAAGAAAAAATAATCATGAAAATGAATCACTAACAATGAAAAAGAACTACAATAAAAAAATGAATTGCAATGACGTTAGTAGCTTTTAAAAAAAATGACAATTTCATGTGCTATCAGATTCAATTCCTTGCAGACATTTTTTTTCATAAAAATTAATTAGGTTCGTAAAAAAGGGCGGGATTATGGTTATTAGGTTCAATTGCAGGACCATGAGAGATGAAAGTGAGTGAGAAATGATTTAGGGATTGTGAGATTGAAAGAAAGAGGACCCGAGATTTATGTTCAATACATAACATTGAAGCAATCACATGTCATAAAAAACATCAGTGCCTTGGTGGTAAATGTTGCGAACTGGAAACATGTGGTACCTGGTATCCCCACCAAGAGTTTTTTTCATAAATTTTTTTCAAAACTAAAAATTAGGGCTAATCATTAGGGTTAGGGCAACACTATTAACATTTAGTATAAAGATAAATGTGCTTTGAACTTCCGAGATTGCATAAACTTGGCTGTGTCAAGTTATAAAGCTGAAAACTTCTAGTTTCACCCCGTAGTTACAAAATAGACTCTTTTGTTTTTTTGCAGCAATAAATTATTTTTTTTATTTCCAAAATCCAAACACAAAATTAAGTAGCATATTTGATTCAATCTACTCTATTCTTTTTTATTTACCAATTCTACTCCATTCTAATTAATACTTCAAAATTCAAATATAACCTCAATTCATTAGAGTAATATTAAAAATGTTTAAGAACTAACCTTATTGAGTAATTTATACTACAATACTTTTTAAATATAAGTTTAAATGCACTTTTGATCCCCATATTTTTACTTAATCGAAATTTTAATCCCCCTATTTTTAAAATCACTATTTTAGTCCTCTTATTTTATATTTTTGGGTTTTTTTTAATCCCCCATCAATTTTAGTGATTTGTCGTTGTCATTAATGATCTGGAGGTGACGTGGCAGTGTGTTGGCTAATTAAGTTTCCATGTCATTAACATAAATAATTAATTACATACAAAATGTAAAAACTAATTGATTAATAATTAAAAAAACAAAAATGATTCATATTATAGTACTTTTTTGAGTAATATTAAAAATGTTTAAGAACTAACCTTATTTGAGTAATTTATATTATAGTACTTTTTAAATATATATCAAATATATTGCATATGGTTATTTTGTTTTTTACAAGATATAGTTTATTTTTATATATTCATCTCATTTTAATTTTTTGACGGGATGCTGTTCATTTTATATATTCATTTTATTTTATTTTATTATTTTCAATTCATATTACATTTTTCTTTTAGCTTTAGGGATCACAATAATTATCTATGCACACAGATAGCAGTCATCCACTACTCGTCTTGATGGATAAAAATAATATGTGTCCACCTCATACCTGTGTGGATATCTGTTATATACGGGGTACTATAAATTTTGCAGTATTCATGTGTAGTTGCAGATATTTGTGTATATCAACTGTTTTTGAAAAATAATTTATATATAAAAGTTATTTTTGTAATTATGTTGAATTTCTTCCTCTTTTTTTAACAAAAAAAAGAGTCTTCACAGATAAAAAATATTAATATATTGCACTGTAACTTTGACTGCAAAACTATTAATTAAACAATAAACACGAACTAGGAAATTAGATTAGAGTTTTATTATTTAGGTAATATTTATATTTAGTTAACATAATATTATAATAATTTTACTAATTTACTAACATGAACAGATATCCGCGGTTTCAAATACCATTATATACGTCTATGTATCCATTAACTAACGGGTAGTCTAAATATATTTTTATTTTATCTCCGATTATCTATTAAGCTACTCACCTCGTGTCAGTAGCAGACTTTCGTGGATATTCAAGGACTTTCGTGGCATTGACAATTAGACACTGTTACTGGTTATTCAGTTAGCAGCGCTTATCAATTTTTCATTAATATTGAACTGCATGCTCTTTCATACTTATCGGATTTTATTTGGCATAAGAAAATTCCTTTGAAGGTATCTTTTTTTTTGTTTGGCGTCTACTCCAGAATCGGATTCTCACTAAGGATAAGTTATTTAGACAGGGTATCATTCTACAAGAATCGCAACTTTGTGTGGGTAGATGTGGTGTTGTTGAATTGACACATCATCTGTTCTTGAACTATCATTATTTCGATTGTATTTGACACCTTGTTCGTCAATGGATTGACATTTCTTCAGTTGATCCGTTTTGTTTATGAGAACACTTTATTTAGTTTGGTCAATAGGGTGGATATTCAAAATCTTGACGATGTTTAATGCATTTAATTTGGTTATCTTGTGTTTGAGTGATTTTAAAAGAAAGGAATAATAGTATCTTCAACCACAAGGAAGACTCAATGCATTATAATTTGGATAAAATAAAGTTCCTCTCTTACCAGTGGATGAAGACGAAAAAATGTTAATTTTGCTTTTGGTTATCATAGCTAGTGACTTAATCCTTTAATTTGTTTGGGCATTGGCGGATAATTTTCCTTTTCGCTTTGCTTTGCTTGTTTCAGATTTGTAATTGTCTATAATACTTTTAGGGTAGCATTTAGCCTGGGAATGGACAGTTTCCCACCATGGGAAAGTGTCCTTTTCCAGGACAGGTGGAGGTGGATAAACCGGTTAAGAAAAAAAAACAAAGTGAAATTAGTTTTTTAATGTTGTTTGATTTTTCTAGTGCACCTCCTCTGTTTACTACTACATCACTTCAATTATTTTCAGAACAGAAACAATGTGGTGGATAAGCTGGTAACTTAACTAAAAAAACGTAAAAGCTTCCTTCATTCCACCTTCTATCTCTCCAACAGCTAAAACTTAACAAATCCATTAACGATGTCTTCGTTGATTCCACCTTCTCCCTCGACGATGTTCTTCTTCGTCGACAAAAAAACGTAAACGCCTCCATCATTTCACCTTCTCCCTCTTCATTGATTTCACCTTCATTGAGTCAAGCAAAACTCATCCAATCTTTCACAGATCTCTAGTTCTTTACACAATTGAAGGTATGATCTTACACTGATTTGATCTTTTAAATTATCTATTTTGTTCAAATTTCCCAATTAAGTCCAAATTTTGCATATGAATATGAAGTTTTTTTCTTCAATTTGTCGAAGATCTGTACCAACAACTAATAATTTCCCAATTAAGTCCATAATTAGCATTTACTTGTAATAATTTCTCAGATTGTCAACTAATAAACATGAATTAGAATCTTAAAATAACTTCCATGAAGCTTTTTTTAAAATTAGACCTGACTGTTTTTTTTTACAGAACTATTAATATTTTTTAATTGAGCTTCATCAATAACTTCATTAACTAGTAGTGGCGAATTTTATCATGTCATTCGAAAATTTTAGGATGTTTTTGCATATAAATAGGATTTTTTTTCTTCAATTTTTTTCTTCGATGTTTTCATTTTTCAATTTTTTTTCTTTAATTAATTGGTGAGTGGTACTGTGGTAGTAGTGCAGAGGTACTTCTTTGGACATAATGTGGGATTGATATGGTTTATTTCGACAGAATCATGAAAACATTTATGTTTTTTCATAAGTATTTGTTAGTTATTTTGATTATTGATTTTGTTATGTATTACAATATGCAGAATGGATATAGATGAAATTATGGAGATTTTTCAAGCATAGCCACATACCGAATTCGTGGAGGGCTATCCGGAGGTAATTTATTTGGTTGGAAAGCAAAAATTGTAGTGTATTAAGTGTTGTTGGCTGCTTATTATGTTACTAATTTGATGTTGTAACCAATTTATTTTTTTTATAGGGCTTGGACAGCAGTTGTGGATCTGGTTCAGAGGTCGGCAACACTTCAACCGACGAAGATGTAGGTGAATCCAACAACGAAGGATTTTCGTGCAACTACGATGTTGCAACAGCTGTGGATAGTATGACTGATATAGAGAAAATTAACTTGAAGGAAATGAGTTGCGAAGAAATAATGAGGTACCATTTCCCGGACCGGGAAGTAGCATTTATGTTTTATAATTTGTATGCTTGTTTACATGGATTTGCTGGTAGAAAAAGTCGGAATGTTAGGAATGTCAATGTCCAAATAGTTCAACAAACCTTTCTTTGCCATATGGAAGGTATTAGGGATGATAGGTATAGAAAATCTGTTAGTAGGAAAAGAGAGCATAAACCTACTAGTAGGTGTGGTTGTCAGGCCAAATTCCAAGTCCATATTGACTTTAACAGTGATCGTTGGTACATTAAATATTTTGATGATGTCCATAATCATTCGTTCTTGGATGATAAGTTTGAGCGAATGTTACCAGCCCATAGGAAGATGACCGATCATGACAAATACCAAATGAAAACCATGAGAAAATCTGGCATTCCCACGTCACGTATCTATGGTTATTTTGCTACACAAGCTGGTGGGCATGAAAAATTAGGTTATTCAAGAAGAGATATGTACAATGAACAATTTAAGGAGAGAGGCAATAAGAGTTCTGATGCAGATGCTGCACTTGAGTTCCTTAAAGGAATGTGCACCCGGGATGATATGTTGTTTTGGAAGCATACTGTGAACGCGGATGAGTCGCTTAAGCATCTTTTTTGGTGTGATGGAGTAAGTCGCATGGATTATTTGTTGTTTGGTGACGTGTTGGCATTTGATGCTACATATCAGAAAATAAAATATAATACACCCCTGGTTATATTTTCCGGTGTAAATCATCACAATAAGAGTGTCATATTTGGTGGTGCAATCGTCGGAGATGAGACGGAAGAGACATATGTTTGGCTGTTGAAAAACTTTGTTGAGGCAATGGATGGGACATGTCCAGTGTCTGTGATAACTGACGGTGATTTAGCTATGAGAAATGCAATTAGGAGGGTATTTCCTGATGCTCATAATCGGTTGTGTCCGTGGCATCTTATTCGTAATGCAACCAGCAACATTAAAAATCTCCAGTTTGTAGTGAAGTTTAAGCGTTGTATGTTGGGTGATATTGATGTTGATGAGTTTGATCGTAAATGGGAAGAGCTTGTGTGTGAGTTTGGTTTGGAGGGAAATAGTTGGATGTTGGAAATGTATCAAAAGCGAAAGATGTGGGCTACTGCACATATTCGGGGTAAGTTTTTTTGCTGGTTTTCGGACGACTTCAAGATGCGAAGGTTTGCACTCTGAATTTGGAAAATATGTAAGTGTCCTATTAAGTACTCTTCTATTAGGATCGCGAGCTAAGTTAAAAAAATGAAAGTAGAGATAATGAAATGAGTGAAGTGTATTATAATTTGTGATGAATATGTACGTGTGAATGACATATTTATAGGAGGGTCCGTATAAAATTAAATTTTTCACCATAATTCTACCTATTGTATTAATAGCAAGTTAAAATATATACGTATTTTATTGAAGCTTATTTTCATTCTTATTAGTTCAAAATGACCAGCTAAGTCCCAGTTTAAAATCGTAACTCATTTGCCACTACGGTTTCAATCATTAATTAAATAAATATATGTAGGTAATCATACTTTTCACTGTTCACAGTCCACATTTTTCAACAAAAGTACATGTAACAGTGTTATTTGAGAGAGACTAGCCACTGATGGATGTGATGTTACTGATGAAATTAGACTTTGTTGTCAATTTATCCAATTGGCACGTACGGCTCACTAGAGACTTCCTTCATACGTTTTGAAACTATCAGACTTCCTTTTTACATTATTTTTTGAAAAATAAATTAAAAACTATCAGACTAATATTTAACACAAAAAAACTAAAATGTAACAACTTTACAAAATTCCAGAAATTAGATGAATATGATGAACAAGTTAAACATTTTTTCCAGAACTTACATGAATATGATGAACAAATTCAACATTTTTCCAGAACTTACATGAATAAGATGAACAAGTTAAACATTTTTTTTCCAGAATTTACATGAATAAGATGAATAAGTTATATTTTTTTTCTAGAAATTACATGAACAACTTGAACAAATTAAACAATTGTCTAGAAATTCAAACAATAATCTTCATTCTGCCCAGAAAATTGATATCTTCAACAATACAAAGTAACTTGAACATGATAAACGTTTGCACAGAAAATAGTCATCTTCATCAGTACAATAAGACATACAACACAAAGTAACAGAATTAATTAACACAGAATACCCTAAATTAAACATCAACAAATTCAACCTTACATCCTGGATAATTTCATGGACGACGAAGTTGATTCACAAAGAACATTCATTTAACAGAATACCCTAATTGAAAATTTTAACTGAAACAATTAAGAAATACATAATAATCGCAACAAGTAAATACTTCACCACGGAAATCGAATTCCTTGCCTTATGAACTTCTTCCTTCAACTTGAACATCTCAGAACATTGAATCTCTTGCAAATCACACATTTCTGCAATTTTTTCCATTTTTTCTTTTCGAATTTCATCGACCTCAACAACCAGCGACCTTTTAATTTCTGAGATCTGGATCTCACAATCATTCTTCGCTTCGGTGATCTCGACCTCCATCTTTTCCCTCATTTCCACGTTTCTGCGTTCAAAATCTTTCTTCAATTCATCGAGCAATCCCTCGTATACAACGATCAAAACTTCGATCTGTTCTTCTATGGTTAATCGCCTCACAGTCGACCCTTGTCTCGCAAATCCAGTTTTTGAACCGATAACTGCTTCTCCGGCGAGGGGCTCACACGAACACTCCAAATTGCATTTACAACACAAATCCGAACTGGCTTGGAACGATCTCTGCGTCATGTTGGCACTGCGAATCAGACTTGGATTAGATCTTACACTGCTTGATGAAGGCTTGTAAATTTGAGATTAGATCTTACACTGCTTGAAGGAAGAGAAGGATTGCAACTGTCAAACCAATATGTGATCTTGAGCCAATATTCAATTAATTTTAAATAATAGTAATCAACACATACAAATTAGTTGAATGGCGATAGGAGAGATGAATGTTTTCAACAACATATGAATAAGGTAAATAAATTAAGAAGGATCATGTTATATGACTATAAAAAATAACAAGTGTTAATGTATTATATTCCTTAAAAAAAGTGTTAATGTATTATATAAACACTAAAAAAATTCTAACCCTAACCCTAACCCTAATGATTTGACTAAAACGGTTAACTAACTAAAATTTCATTCGCTACCTCACCCTAACGGAAAAAATCTTAGGCATAAATCATGTTTAATCACTGATCAAACTCGCAACAATCGCTATAAAGTTTAAAATCTTAGACATAAATTACTTCTAAACAGTTCAAAGACTAGTCAAACTCTAAACCCTCACACTATCAGAAAGAATCTTAGACTAAAAGTACTTCGATGAATGTTGATCGATTGACCATACTGTTCACTAACAAAATGTTTAAACAACATCATCATCTTCATAGCTTCAGTAAATAGACAAGAAATAAAAACCAACTTAATTCTTCTAGTAATACAACAATTACTTAATACAACATGAAAGTAAAAATACAAGCACTAAAATTCATAAAACATAACATAAAATAACGCAACCTAATACAATATAAGATTAAATAATCTACTAATTGACCCTCTCACTTATAACCAACAAGTACAACAGATCTCCTCCATTTGTTCTCGATTGAATCATTTCCTCCACATCAATGTCGCTTTCAAGAGTCTTACAATCATAACTTGCCTTGTAGTCGTCACTGTCATCCGCCATCGAGTCATATATCGTTACATGACAAATTTGTTTCACCCTTCGAGTAGGATCGTTATCTACAATGAAAAAACGGTTGAAAACCCCTATTAATTGTGACAGCGTATCATTTGGTGAAATCCACCAGGACTCAAACGGCTCGGTTATATGATGGAATTTAACATTGCAAGCTATTCCCATAGGCATAGGCATGGTGAAAATGAAAAAAGAATAAGGATAAAGAAGATAAAATATCAGAACCAAAGATGAAATGGTGTGAGTGATTCAGGAATGATGATATGCAGGGATGGCAATGGGTACCCTATGGGTAGGGTACTACAGTGCCCTTCCCCGTACCCGCGTTTGTAAAAAATACCCATACCCGAGCCCGTACCCTCGTTGGCAACAACTTTAATGCCCTTCCCCATACCCTATGGGAACCTAAGTGCCCATACCCGTACCCATTACCCGCACTTTAACTATGAAAAGACAATAGAAACATCACAATTGAAATAAAACTATGATCCAAAAGTTTTTCAATAAACTCATAAAATAGCACGAATCGTAGTATTTAGCCAAATATAAACATCCAAAATATCCCTAAAAAATTGTACACTAGTAGGAGGAAGCGGTTAATGTATTAAGTAGTTTTTAGGTTTAGGTTTAGGCTTAAATAACTAAATAAATTAATTAATTATATAACAAAAATAAATAAATTATTTATCATATTATATAAATATGTATATGCGGGTTGCGGGGCTGGGCAGTATAGTACCCTTACCCGCCCCCATACCCATTTAAATTTACGGGCAATTACCCGGACCCATGAAAGCGGAGTTTTACCCTACCCATTGCGGGTATTTTTTGAGGGTACCCATCGGACCTGGGTCTAATTGCCATCCCTAATGATATGTATTTATAGTGCATGACAAATTATTATTTTTATTAGAACTTAAAAAAAACTAATAATTCAGACTTTTACCTTCAAAGAAATAAAAAAATCAGATTTTTAATACCTATACTTTTTGACATATCTAAGTAAAAAAACTTATTTAATTATTAATTTTTTTAACAAAAAAAACGTACATACAACAAAGGGAAAGAAATAATCTTTTTTATGACAAACAAATTATTTTAAGTTAATTTCGTCATAAATTATAAATTATAATGTTAATTATAATTTTACTAATGTACTTTCAACTATATAAATTTGTTTTATTATTAAGATATCTACTGAAAAAACAAAATACATATTTATTCTGTTTTTGTTGATAAATACAAAAAATCCAAATAGTAAAAGACAAAACAACTTTAGCTTTATCTGCATTTGCTGCCATGCCAGGGACACGTTTCGAATTTTAATTGGCTCATTCTTCCAATCAAAACCTTCAAATTGTGCGTTTTTAGCAACTGGTCGTGTCTTTTTAACACTTGATCGTGCGTTTAAGCGCTCACTGACCGTGCGTTTTCTTGACAATAACGCGTTTTCTTGACAATAACTTACGCACGGTCCGTGCGTTTTTTCCACCAGACTGTGCGTTTATAAACATAAACTACGTTTAACATCTTAAATTTCTCAGACCGTGCGGATTAAAAAAATTGTTCTGAAATAACGCACGGTCCGTGCGTTTTAAGCACCAGACCGTGTGTAATTACAAAATTTACAATAATTCTCCCTCAAAATTGTAATACATGTAGAAATTTTGTGGAATTATAAAACATAATTTTAGATTACAAAACAAAAGTCCATTTAATAAAGCCTAAAACAAAATATTCATAAAATAATCCTTTGGTGGGGTCAGAATTTTTTTCCCTTAAACCACCAACAAGTCATCAACAATTTTCTATTCTTCAATCCTAGCCATTCATATTTTTTTTAAAATATATCAATGGTTGTAATTGATTGGCAAACATCTTTCATTACCATACACAAATTTGTGTTTGGGTGTATAGTAAATGGCACCTACGAAAACCACGTAAGAATTATACCTAAATTTTTTCCTTTCAAATATTACGTCATTTTTTTAAAAAATTAACTAAACACTTCACAAAATTAAAGACTGTCACTTAATAATAGTAAAAAAAATTATTTTTTGTCACACATAATTGTCCACGTAATTTAATTTTATGACACACATTATTTATCTTTTTAATCAAATTTTATAAATTTATTAATTCCTTCTCTAATTCAATTTAATGTGGCACCATTATAATAAATAGTAACATAGTGGTAATAAATAGCAACATAATGGCAACATTGCAAAACAGAGGCCCAATACAATTTGCAAAAGCCCATGATTTAATAAAAAAACCAACATAATCAAACAAAAGAAAAATTGTATTTAATCATTTTCGTGGGCCCACCTTGTGTGGTTTACAATAACCACCAACAAGTCTTAACCATTAACAAGTAAACAATCTCATTCATCCAAATAAAAAAACATTAAATCTATGATTATGCTTGAACTTTTCTATCATGAGAAAGAACTCTCCTTTCCCATACTAAACCCCACATATTTTTAGTGTTCTATCTTGATACACCTTGTGTTAGATATAATGTTTTGTTTTTGATAATATATTCCATTTTGATTTGTTGAAGAAAAAACAATCAATAATTGAATTGATTTCAATATTTTTTTTTATTTTCTTTTTATAACAAGGATGGGATAGAGTATCTCTAAAAAAAAATGACCGGAGTAGTTGTACTGCGCTTAGAGTCTTATAGACTATAGTATTTTTGTACGCATGCAAATGGTTTTAAAAAAAGGAATAATGAATGATTATGTTACGGGAATCTACATGTTCTCATTATATATTTGGATTTGGATATGGCTGGTTAGCTGTAAAAGTTGTATTGCTTTTACATAACACAAAATTATTTTAATGTTTTAATATAATATTCCATTTATTTAGTATTTATCATTATAAAATAAATGTAAATGTTTCACATGAAAACAGATTCAACCAATTAGCTGTTGTTCTCATCCAGCTTCACATGCTGAGATCTGTACCTGCAATTAAAAAATGCATTTGAATGCATATCCACATTCGGAATATTTTATAAGCACGACAGAACGCCAAAAAAGAATTGTTCAACAGCTTCATTTTAAAGATGTCTTGTATAAAAAAACTTGTTTTCCATAAACAATTTGACTTAATTTTGTTTGTTTTTTGAAAATTCGGTATCCGGTCTATAGGCCGACTAATTCTAGAGATTCATTCTCACCGTTTATTTGCAAAAGTTATAATCTAAAGTCGTAACAAAGCTATGTATGAATTTGTCTACCAAATTTAACAGTTTGACTTAATATTTGGATGAGTTCATCGTTCATCAAGCAAATATAAGTCGAATCCATTTATGTTTCGATAAATTTGATCACTCATTTTTCACAAGATATGTTGTGTAAGAACTAAACTTACATTGACCTGGGAATGTTATTAAAAAAAATGCTTGTTGGTACGATGGACCAACAAGCACGATTGAAGATGAATCATTTTTAGCCGTTAGATGAGCATTTTTTTTCTTGTATTAGTCTCCGACTTTTTTTTCTCTCACATTTCAAACCGTGTCGTCTAAAGTCGTAGAGAACAGTGGGTCATGTTATTGCTATGTAGCACTCATCTTAAAAGAGTTGAATTTGGATTCAGACCCTCTAGTTAAGCTGGAAAAAAAAAAAAACTCTTATCATCTTATTTAAGTAATATTATTTTCATAACATTGTTTTAAAAAATTGAAATCCCTCTAGTAATATTATTTTCATAACATTTCGGCAGAACTCTTATCATCTTCTTAATAACATTTTTGTCATAAGTAATAGTCACACACATTTTAAATAACTTTAGTACTCCAACAATATTATCTCCTTCTATTTGATAATACATGTATACACTAGAGCACCCTTAAAAAAATGAATACACAGAGCAATAAAAAAAACGCATACATAGTGATTATTATCTTTTTGGTTCTAATTAACAATTTAGACATCCAACAAAGGAATATATCAGCATCAGCTCTCAAGCTGGCGAAACATACACGGTGGATTTAAATTCCATCAAACAGAAACCTACATCTTTGATTAAAATAAGCATTCACAATGCAATCTTTTAGTAGAAAAGACAAAACCTGAAGTAGAGTGTATTTGAGATTAATAGAAAACATTACAATGATATACAAAAGACAGGGTAAAGGGAATGTGTTCCATGTATAAAAATGTGAGATTTATATACATGATATTAGACTGAATCGGGTCACGATCTAAATTTTGAGAGACCAAATTAAGTCTTTAATCAATTTTTTTGAAGAAGTCTTTAATCAAATTTTATTTTTTCGTAGTCATAAATTCGGATTCTGATCAGTAAAATAGCAATTGTAACTTATGTACTCCCTTCATCCCTTACTAATAAGAAAAGTTGTATCTCAAATATATGTCACTATTACTAAATTATCATTGGTTATAGATATATTCAATGTTAACTTTTAAGGGTTAATAGTCATTTTGGTCCCTAAATGTGTAACAAGTAGTCACAATAATCTTTGAATGTATCGAAATTCCAAAATATTCCTTGATTGTGCAGTTTCTTAATCAAAATAGCCTCTCGTGTTAAAATGTTCCATTAATACTGTCATATCAGTCCCTCAATATACTTACTTATTATCGTTTCAATCTTTATAAGTTTCCTTATTATCATATTAGTCCATATAGGAAAAGAGTTACTGTTAGCATTGAAAGACTATTTTAACATCAGGGATGTAACATCCCGCTTAAACGTAGCTTTTATCAGTAACAGAGGAATAACGAGTGAGTAGGGACAAAATGGTAATTTTGAGAGGAAGGGCTTTATAAGGGGATAAACTTGAATATTTTCATAATTATCTCATTTCTTTCCCTCTCTAAGATCAGATTTTCCTCTCCCTCTCTCTAGGATTTCGATCATCAGCAGCGGCCTTGATCCACAGTTTTGCTTCCCTGATTCTGGAACTGAAAGCAAGTAAGCTTTTGGGAAGGATTGGAAGAAAGGAAAGAAAAGGGACTAAAGCTAGGGTTTTGGTAGAAGGAAGCTTGGCAAGACCAGCAACTACATGGTGAGTTCCTTAGTACAGCTTATCCCTTTTGGGACATGTTATGTGAGAATTACAGTTTAATTCCTAAGATTTAGGAAAAGGGATAGTTTTTCCCCTTTTTGATACATATGTTTGATCCTTGCTTAATCCTGGTTTACAGTAAGTTTTTATAGTTCAAAAGAGTCTCTGGCATGTTTCTTTGATCATTGGACAACTGGGTATCAAGATTTTCAAGATTAAACATGTTTTTCAGAAAATTATATGTTCTGCTACGGTCGCAGAGCGACGCCCAGGGTCGCAAAGCGAAGTAGCAGAGTTTTGCTACTGCCTAGCCATCGCCTAGACCTCGCTCTGCAAAGTAATCAGAAGCTGAGTTCGCAAAGCGAAGCTTTCAGACGCTCTGCGAAGCTAATTTCAGAGTCTGAAGGTTCAGACGCAGGTGTTCGCAGAGCGACACTCAGGGTCGCAAAGCGAACTTGCCTGCCAGAGTCTGAAGATTCAGACGCAGGATTTCGCAGAGCGAAGTCAGGGGGGTCGCAGAGCGAAGTTGCCCAGAATGGCATTTTATTTTCAAACAACTGTACCATGCCCAGGATCTTTGATATGTTTTGGGATAATGATATACAAGAACCTTCAAGGATTAATCTAGGATAAGGATAGGTATCATACAGCGAGATGGGTAATTAATCCATAAGTTATCAAGTAGATAAGGGTTAGTTTTCATGTTTCCCTTAACTAAACAGAATAGTATGTGCTCATTAAGCGTACAAGTGCAAGGAATATTTTAAATATTCAAGGCCTCAGATAGGCATAAGGGGTTTAGATACCCAACATGATCTAAGTGGCTTATGAGAATGATACGCTTAGAACCTTATATTATAGGTTAAGTAACACATGATTATTTACGTAATGAATGCATCAGATATGCATAGTTCCAGACGATGCATCAGATATGCATAGTTCCAGACGATGCATCAGATATGCATATGTTCAGAATGGTGTATCAGATATACACATGCAAGTTAAGTTGTGTATCAGATATACACAACGATAAGAGGAGTCCGGTGATTAGCCTCAGATAAGAATTTTCACCGGTTATCAGAGGAATGTGCTTCGGGGTTACTCCACGCGGGGGCATTCCATAAAATGAACTCGGATAATAATGTTTGTTCAACGCTAACTTTTTAACTTTATGTTAAAGCAATATGTATATGTATTTATTACATAAGTTTATGACAAGTACTGTTCAGATAACAGTTACCAGAAAGTGATCATAGGATGTCCCCAGATCACTACGTATGAGATTATGTTATTAGGCAGAATTACCTATCAGACAGGTATCAGGTGGTGATCCTAGGAGTCCCCTCGATCACCAAGTTATCAGGTTATAGTCTAGATTTCATGACTATTCAGTTATCAGGCTCAGACAGTGATCCTAGGTTTCCCCTTGATCACTAGTTTAGCAGGATGTAGTTTAGTTATTATGACTACACAGGATAGCAGGAACAACATGTATACCCTATATGGGAAAGGTTAAAGCTTGACGATCATAGGTATCCCCAAGATTGCCAATAGTAGGCACGGCGACCCTAGGTTCCCCGTGGTTGCCAACAGTAGGTTGAGTGGAGCTCACTGAGACATTATGTCTCATCCCACTCCTTCTGGTGCAGGTTTACAGGTTTGCAAGAGGTTCATGAAGATGTTCTTCAGGAAGATGTTGGATGGAGTGCAGTTGCTCGTCAAGTACCAACTCAGGAGTTTATCAGTCTTTGTATAAGTATTTTTAGTGGTGCTTGAACAGTTGTCTAACGAGAAAATTGTACTCATTCAGTTGTATTATTTGTAATTATTATTGAAAAGTTTAATGTATCCAGTATCAGTTTAATGCACATGCTAATATTCTAGATAACATTAGTATGGGTGTTACAAGGGATTACTATGATTAACCCATTGCAAAATCACTGACTATTTTGAAATTTTAATACATTGAGGGAGAGATTATTATGAGTACTTTTTACACATTCAGAGACTAAAATGACTATTATCTCTAACTTTTAATATTCAAAAATAAATTGATAGTATTAACGAGAGAGATATTTAAAAAAAAAAGTAATAAATGAATTTAAAAATTTGTAGAGGATATTATATTTAAGATCGACAAAGCTTTTTCTGCAAAATATTCTATAAAAAGGGACCTAGGGAATACACTACAAAGTAGAAAACATATTCAATAGACAATGTATTAAGTGGAAACACAAATAATTTATATGGGAGTGAATTGGAGCTCCCAAATACAACAATACATAATAATCATCCCACAAGCACCATACAGATGTTATTATAAAGCACAAATGCAAATCATATTAAAAACACAAACACATGATTTTAATTCAAATAGAGATACTGTTGGGAATTCCTCTAAAGGTTAATCCATCTTCACTAGAACGATGAAGCAAAGTGTAGGGCAATTGCACCGGCCCAGTTCGATTTTTCAAATCGGAATCATTGTTTCTTTCTGTGATTTTCCCTTCAATTTGGGCCAGCTTACTTCCAAACTTTTGAAAGGCTTGTAATGCTCTTGAATCAGATGTCCAAAACTTAACATCCCTCTCTCCAAGGTAGATTTCATCAGAAGCATGTCTTGACAATATCTCAATCACAGAAAGATCAATAAGGGTTTGATATTTTGGGGTAATTGTTCTCAAATATGCTTTTTGAGGGTTTTTCACCATCTCATCATAATTTGGAGTTCCTTTTTCTGGTATCCATCTTCTACTAAGTGTTGGACGGTTCAGAATATAACCTCCATAAGGATATTGTCCAAAATTAACAGCTGCATGAAGAGCAGAAGCAGTCCATATGATAATGGAACATGATTGGATTAAATCTTGAATATTCTGCATCTTAGGCCACCATGGCTTGTCTTTCAAGTCACCGTGACCTTTTTCTACAACTTCCTTCCACCAAGTTTGTAATTCAGTGTCTTTTTGTACTGCCTCATCAGTTGGATAATACAAGGAGACATAGTCTTGGACCCATGACTTAATAGCATCCCATATCTCTAGTCCATCAACTGCATAAGGGTAGTCCTCGATCACAAGACGAAGGCCATGTGGAGAAGATGGATCCTCAACTGCCAATCCCCTGTAACATTAGCAACTATAGAGGTTTAGAAACTTTTCATAAATTGGTATTTAGATCAGTCTCAAACTCATTTAACGATATATTTAGAAACCAATTTAGCGACCAATTTTTTAAATTGACCGCTAGATTGGTAGATAAAAACATATTTCCAACACTAGCATAATTGAAATATGCATCCAAACTAGATGGTGGCAAATTACCTCTTGATAAGATCAGCTGGTAATGCTTGATCAGTGAAAACCCAATTCTTGTATGCTGCTGAAGACATCTCAACAGAATTCGGCCCAGGCAAAAATGTTTCCTCTATGATTCCGTCGGCATTAATTAGAGCATTTCGAGCAAGTCCGTTGATATTTATTGTGTCACGGAAATGGGGATCTAGCAACTTATTAATAGGGTGAAGCACACTAAGATGTCTGTTTGTTGCTATGATGAATGGTTCAACCACTGCATGAGTATTCAACCTAGTACACATTGAAAAAAAGTATTATACATTGCATATACTAAACTTATTACTCACTCCGTTTCACAAACACCGTCATATTAGGTCATTAATTTCACATAGATTAAGGAGAAATTATATAAATGAAAAAAATAAGAGAGTGGTAGATTTAGTTAGTAGGGGCCATACCAGTGGCTCATGAGTTGATGGTAGCATGAGTCATTTACAATTACATGAGCCTTGGCCAATAGCCAAATTGTACTATCAACACCTTGATCTGCAGGCAAGATGACTTTGCTTTCAGCACCATACTTTACTCCATTTGGGTGTGGTAAACTCAATTCTATGGCCACTGGCTTCAAAGTTCCATCATCTTTTAAGAAAAGGATTGTCCTAGTGGCATAAGCTTTGGCATTTTTGTTTATCTTCTCCAAAAATGGCATGAATGCATCATGATAATCTAAGATGAATAATCTTTGACCATTAAGTGCCTGTTACATAAGTATAATTTCAATCACTTAGTTTTCTTAAATTTAAATAATTTATAAGCCATTTTTTTTTTGAGGTAAAAATAATTGATAAGCCAATTAATGATGACTTTTAAGTGAAACATATTTTATATTTATATCATTACCTTTTCTACTGTGAGCCCACCTAGATTAATCTCCAAATGTTCTTTTTTTAATACACTAGTTTGATCACCATAGACAGCAATATCTAACGTGCTTTTCGGTGGGAACTCCTGTCAAAAAATAATTTAAAACAAGGATATGGGTTAAAAATATTAAATTGGGGAATGTGAAAAGCATTATTCATTAAATTGGCATCATTGCTCATTTTACAACCGCTTCCAATATCTCTCAAAGACTACAAGATCAAACTCTTATCATTAAACCGACCCCCTCATGGATATAGATATGATAGATAAAAAAAATTATTGGTTATAAAATAAACAAATTGAATGTACCTAAAAACAAAATTGTAATTACAATTTTTTATGAACAGACACACAATCCAACCGTAGGTGTAGGTAAAGGTACTGTCCGTAGGTAAAACATGCACAGGCAGACAGAATTCCCTTGCAACTTGCTAAGTATAGTGCACGGCCATTGTGGCTGTCGGTCAATGTTTTTGCCACATATACCCACGGAAATTAGCCTGTAGTGACGGTTTTTGTCCGTCACTACAGGTCAAGTTTCTTGTGGTATAAATAAAATCTACGATTTTTATGATCAAGAATACATTTGAAACTTACTTGTAGAAGGCGAATCACACAAGGGTTTACACCTGCAACCATCTCTCTTCCAAATTCTTCATCAGTCATCCATGCAGATTTGCTAACTATAAAAAATAAGAAATATATTAAATTGGATTAATTCAATAAATGCACATGTTTCTTTTATTGCTACTTAATATAAGCTAACACAGGTAATGTGACTTTAGAATATATATACATATATGTATGTATGATTGAATAAGGATGATTAATAATGTACCTCTGATTACATGTGGTGGTGGAAACTTGAGGACTTGTTCACCATCAGTGCGGAAAATTTCCTTAAGGACTGGTAAGGGACTGATTTTGCTCAATATATGTGTAGGAAGTTCAATTCCACCTTCAAATAAGTCACGCACTTCATCGAAGCTATCAAACTCATTTGGAGTGAAATTTAAATCAAAGATTACAGATTTAAACAAAGGTAACACATCTTGAGACAATGATTTTATTCCATATATAAGGAAGTCAGATGACTTCAAGTGTCCAAAATTTTCATCTCTTGGAACATACATTACACCTGGTCTCTCACTTTTAGGATCTGCCAACAATAAAATATCATTAGAATAACAAATATATAAAAAAAAAAAAGACAACATTAGAACCGCATTATTGTCTCTCATTATTTGGTCACAAAAAAAAAAGTTTTGTTTAGAAAAAACATCCCCAAAGATGCCTTAGTCCATAAAGTATAATTGTCTCTTATATTTTGTCTTTAAAGTATATGAAAATAATTAAGTATATGAAATTTGTTTATCTAATCTTACTATTATATATTGACATGATGGCAGGGGACTAAGGACACAAATTTTTATACACGTCAGATACTATTTTTGTTTATATTTAAGATATTGAACAAGAGATATGGTAATATTTGAGGGACTAAATTAAGAATTCAATATAATATGATTGAGAAAAAAAAATAATATTAAAAAAATTACCCTTTTTAGTTGGTTTTCTACCACTTCTAACCCTTCGAGGGTAAGGATGAGTGCTAGACCCTCCAAGGACTGGACGAGCAAGCTTGACATCTTCATCTGGATCACCAAGATCATTGTAAACATCATAATCATAAACTCTTTCCCATTCTTTTCGTTGCCCAGTACCATCTCCTCTTAGATTTTGCAATTCTTCTTGTCTGTAGTAGACTAATGGAGCTGGTGTTTGACTTGGAAGATATGTCTGCAAAAAATTCAATTAATATTAATTTTTTTTATTTACATAATAAAATAAAAGAGTGTACTATGGTAAAAAATAAATAATAAGTTGAGCTACATTTATAGGAGTATAATTTATTCTCAGGGGTAATTATTATTTTTGTTATATAAAATTAGCAAAATTTGATTTTGATATTTTGTAATTAAAAAATAGATTCATCTTTAATCCCTGTAGTCAATTAAAAAAAATATATAGACCTCTCTTAATAGAGAGTAACAATAAATATTTTGTTAGGAATTAAAAATGTGTAACAAATAGACACTAAAAATACTAAAAATTTATATGTTTTAGGAACTAAAAATGCATAAAAAAAATTGTAGGGCCAAAAATCAAAATGAAACAATTTTGGTCAATTTATAGAAATTGTAAACATAGTTAACTTTTTAATTAAGGATTTGGAGCTTACATCATTGGTAAAGAAGATTCGATCCTTTTTGTAGTTTTTGAAATTGTAAATCCACGAGTTGCAAACAAATTGAACGGATTCACGATTAGGAATGTCATCAAAAGTCACACTAACAAGGAAGAACTCATGAGCTTGCATGTAGTTCCTTATGTAAAATGCTCCTGGGATTCCAAAATCAGCATCCCAATCAAAGTGAATACTAAATGCATCTTGTCTTGCTCCCAAGGTTGGTAGAGTGGGGACATGTTTCTCCAAAAATACTTCCTTTCCTACTAATCCCTTGCCATTTGCTACAATAATAACACATTCCAATAAATAAATTTAGAAGATAAATCCGTTGTTGAATGTGAGTAATAATCTCATTAAGTAATATTTCAAAGTGCCAACCAATAAAAAAGGGTTTATATGGATGATAATTTTTTGACTCAGTGTATGAATGATCATTAAAATAGGGACTAAGTACTTGTTGTATAAATAAAGGAGGGCAACTTGTATAAATAATCATTACTTAAATAAACAAATTCAAGTAGGTCACATGTATCGGCCACTAGTTTCTATCAAATTATTATATTGTGAACCCATTTAGGTTAGGTTAGTTTAGTGATATTGACTTGAAATATTTGAGTGTGTTTCTTCTAAAACTTAAAGTTTGTTTATTTTCTATGCTAATTTTAATAAAACAGTTTGACTTATTAAAGAAAAGGAAAATATTATTTCTTACGAAAGCTTAACCCACGAAACACATGAACCATTTTTTTACAGTGCATATTTCACCCACTAGTACCTCCTTGTATGGTGTAAAGTCCAACTGCAAATTTATTGTTTTGTTATAAAAGTAACACGTGTCCATTCTTGGCTTTCTTATACCTCAGCCTTCGTAAGAAATAGCAAGGATCTAAAGAAAATTATATAGTGAACAACAAACACACAAGACTTTTATTTAATATATAACTTTTTTAAAGAATTTAATATATAACTTGTATATATTGCTTGTCACCACTTTTTTTAAGGATATTTCTTGTCACTGCTTATTTATCCAAAAGTGATTATACTTTTTTGGCCTTTAAACCCCCTAAAAACTAGAGAAAGAGACTGTGATAATTAGAAATTTAACTAAAAAGTAAACTCTAAAAATTATATGAGATAAGATCCAATAAGTTATTCTGAACAAAATTAATTCGACCTTATTAATTGAAGCTCTAAAAAAATATTATATGTACACTATTGTAAACCCTTCCAAAAAAATTGTATACTATTGTAAAATCATGTATTATTATTATTATTATTATTATTATTTTGTTTTAATTCTAGTCACACTTGGATTTTTTTTTAACATATTATAGCTACGAAGTTTTCACCGCAGTTTAATAGTGACTGACCTCTGTTAAAAAATTGTTGGACATACAAGATGAATTCTTTTCTCAAAACCGAATTATCTCCATACACAAAAGTTAAAGATTAATTTCCTAACCATTTATTTAAGAGGTATAAATCTCTTACCACTTAAATCAATCGGTTATTAGTCACACTTAATTTTTAATATGAAGATTTGCGGAGTTAACTAGCATACTAAATAATTATGTGAGAATTCTAAAAGAATAAAACATTTGTCTCTTTTGTGATATGGAAAGAATAGAAGAATGAGTTGAGTTGAATAACTGTAAATAACTAGGTAGAAAGAACAAACCATCCGTCTTGGTAGCACTGATCAACCGCATGGAGACGTTGCGGCCTAAGAAGGCGGTAGCACCGTCAATTATTCCGCCAACCAAGCTCGAGGCCGCGTCAAGAACGTTGCCGGTGGCATCAAGAAGACCACCTTGTTTGACAGACGATACGTCGTTGAAGTCCAAAACATTTTTGGGCATCAACACCACAGTGCCCTTGATCTTTTGGCTATGATCCCTATCAAATATGCCAAACATCTTAGCTAAATATTTCTAAATCAACAATATTATTTGATGTAAATGGGAGAAAATAAGCTTAAGCCTGTTGTGTTAGACTCTGAAGAAGCCAAGGTACTTATAGATGGTGAAGATTGTATTATAATCATGCTTGCAAGGTGAGTACAAATGGAAAATATTATTTTAGTGCCATCACATGCCAAACGTGGAATATATCAAAAACATTCGTTAGAATGATGAAATGGACTTTTTATATAATTAATTGCTGTCATCGATCCACTATTGTATATTAAATTGTAAGTTGTAATAGTATTGTTATTTTTTAACTTTGGAATTCTTTTGACACGCATTATAAATGTTTATTTCTTATCCGACGGCTATGAGATTCTTATAATTTTAATTTCATTTTAAATTTTGTTCTTATCTTTTTAGAGTGAATTTAACTACGTTTTTCTTAGACCTGAAATGCTTAAGTTATAAGTTATATAGTTTATGAGAAGTGTTATTTTTACTATCGGTCCTCGTGAGCTTAGATCGGTTGATATGAACATTTCATATTATATATTGGGATTAGAGTTTGAACTTCGAACACCCAATTTCTATTTTTTTTTTAGGAGCTCTCCCATTTAATTTCTATTCATTAGACCACATATTCCCTATTGACTCACAAAATAATTTAACATAGGTTGACCAATTAAAATTGTTCTTGGGCGTAAAACACGTTGAGTATGTAAGCTTAATATATATAAAAATAAATAAGCTAATATTATCACACGCAGTCATGCTCTTAGTTTACTCAATCGTGAAATTTTCGTGAATGGCTCTTTTGTGATGTATGTCATTTCTTATAATTTATTTGCTTCTCAAATATTTCCTTCACTAAAGATAATCATGTTTAATATACGGCCAGATACATGACATGGTACATTTTTTTTTGTGATCAATTAGCCTAATGACTAAAATTCCATCCATTAAAGTGAATAAGTGGAGAATCTAAAATTTGAACTTCAGTTAAACATATGACAATATCACAATCAACTGCCTTATATTCACGGGAACAAAAATAAATAAATTAGAATATATTTAGATGCGGTGGATCGAACCCTGCGTCTTTCCAAAATACGGTACATCTTTTTAAGATAGGGAAATATTAACTGATGTCTCCGGGGCACTGATTAAAGAATTATAAAAGGAAATATTTTTTTTGGAAATTGTGTATTCTATTTTTTAAAATTGAAAAATTACTCTTTTCAATGCAAATCATGTCCTTTTTTTTTCTATTTTTATTTTCTTAACCAGTGCCCTAGGAGCACCGGTTAACAAGACCCTTTAGGCTTTGTTTGGGAGTTGGGTTTTGGAGGGGAGGGGAGGGGAGGGGAAAGGAAGGCTTGTGGAGAGATAAACCCTTGTTTGGGAGTTTAAAAAAAACAAGGAAATGTTTTGAAGGGTTTTGAAGGGCTTATTTGGTCCAATTTTAGAGTTCCCTCATATTGGGGGGTTTTGGGGGGTTAAACATACAAATTGAAAATTTTAACCTTTTTAAAATTAATAACGAAATTTATACCCAAAATAAATGAATTATTAATAGGAAATATAATATGTATATATATATATATATATATATAGTGAAATTAATTTGTTATTATTGTATCAATTTTTTAATAAAATTATAAAAAAAACTAGATATTTAATTTTTTTTCTTCATATTTTTAAGCTTTGTTATAATATTGATAAAAGAAAGTCAAATTATTTTAAGAAGACAAGGAATATTCCTAAAAAAAGGGTAAAATAGTAAAATTATCACATAAGCCATCCTTTTCATTTCCTTGTTGGTTTTTTAACTCCCAAACAAGGGGAAGGCTTTCCCTCCCTTTCCTCTTCCCTCCTCTCCCCTCCCTTTCCCTCGTAAGCCTTTCCTTCCCCTCTCCTCAAAACTCGCAAACAAAGCCTAAGGCTTTGTTTGGGAGTTGGGTTTTGTAGGGGAGGGGAAGACTTGTGGAGAGATAAACCCTTGTTTGGGAGTTTAAAAAAAAAAAGGAAAGGTTTTGAAGGGTTTTGGAAGGGCTTATTTGGCCCAATTTCAAAGTTCCCTCATATTGGGGGGTTTTGGGAGGTTAAACATACAAATTGACAATTTTAACCTTTTTAAAATTAATAACGAAATTTATACCCAAAATAAATCAATTATTATGAAATAATAGGAAATATAATATATAAATATATATATATATATATATATAATAAAATTAATTTGTTATTATTGTATCAATTTTTTAATAAAATTATAAAAAAAACTACAAATTTTTTATTTTTTTCATATTTTTAAGATTTGTTATAATATTGGTAAAAAAAAAGTCAAATATTTTAAGAAGACAAGGAGTATTCCTAAAAAAAAGGGGGATAAAATAGTAAAATTATTACATAAGCCCTCCATTTCCTTTTTTTGTTGGTTTTTTAACTCCCAAACAAGGAGAAGACTTTCCCTCCTTTCCCCCTTCCCTCCCTTCCCCTCCCCTCCCTTTCCCTCCTAAGCATTTCCTTCCCCTCTCCTCAAAACTCGCAAACAAAGCTTAAGAAAAGACACTATTAGATCAAATCCCTATCGATAAGAATGATACTTTGATTTTATTTAATTCGACTAGTTTTTTCTTTTTGAGGTGTAATTCGATTAGTTATCCCATCTAATAATGATTTAACTATACTTTAATTTGAGGGTCGTAGCTTTATTTAGTTTTCTTGACCTTTGCCAAAAACTCTAATAAAACACTATATATATACGTTATCTAAAATAACACGAAATATATTCATATTACAAGGTACTCCTACTTGTTTGACCAAGTATTATTTGAACTTTGAAGGTTATTGCTGACAGGGAGATGTGGTGCATTGTACATAAGTAATTTCGACATTAATCAAATTTATTTATCTAAAATAAAAAGAAAAGCTGTACTAATTTATTTTTATTTAAGAAAAAACACCATAACCAAAATTTAAGAGGAAACAATAATGTATTTATAGTTTCTCTAAAAAAAATTATTTATAGTTCATCATATGTTTGTGTTGATAAAATAAATTTATTTGTGTATCATGTATGTATCACTTGTGCATGTTAAGCAATGACCTTATTTAGATTGTCACGTAACATAAAGATCGAATAACTATTTTTTATCATGAAGATCAATATTTGAAGATACAAATTTGTGGAAAATGTCAAAACGCCAACGCCATCAATAACGACGTATCTCTGACGATGCTAACAAGATCCAATGATTAAAGGTTCGTTGAAAATATAACTAATAGGATTGTTAGAAGTTAGAGTATAAAAAAAATTGTAAGAAAAGTTTATTGGAACACATTAATTTGTGAGTTTATCATGGAAGCTCTTTTAGTATAAGTGTATAAGTAGAGATGCCAAAAATGGGTCGGGCTAATGGGCCGGCCCATTAGCCCACATTTTGGGGCCGGGCCAGACCTAAAAAAGCTAGCCCAAAATGCACTCGGGCTTTTTTGGCCCTAACCCATTTGGCCCGTATAAAAATGGGGTCGGGCCGAGCAGACCCATCGGACTTCGGGCCGACCCATTATCTATATTTCCATTTGATTTTTGTTTAAAAACACTATTTTTTTAAAAAATTATAAACTAATTTAAAATTTATTAATAAAAATGAATGAATTTAGCTCAAAGTTTTAAAATTCTAAAGTTTATAAATTATTAATTAGATTCAATTGAAGGAATAATCTAGAATTTAATTAATATTCAATGTTATTGTAAAAATTATTTACAATTCTATGTCCATCCAATCATGTTTTAGCAAAAAGATAATTGTGATTAACTAATATATAAAAAATAGTGAATAAATTAAAAAAAAACTAAAACGGGTCAGGCCGGCTGGCCCATGCCCCACGCAGGCCAGGCCGAGCTCTAGAATATGTGGCCCAATTATAAATGGACTGGGCCGGATTGGCCCATTTATACACTCGGGCCTCTCGGGCCGGTCCGGGGTGGGCCGGGTCAGCCTATTTGACATCTCTATGTATAAGGGTATAAAGTATAATTGTCGAAAACAAATTGTGTTTCAAACAAAGTGGATCCTAACGTCCAATGATGAAAAAATTTAGTGAATTTTTTTTTCACCCGCACACACTTATCAGACGTCCTTCATTTGTTCGGATTTAAAATCTAAACGTGTAAAAAGGTTTTTTTTTTAACCTTTGTTACATGTTCCGGTTTTAAATTATGAACAAGTCTCTAGCGTGGGAGTGAAAAAAGAAATTCACCAAAAATTATTGGGAGAACTAAAACTTTTCCCACTCCTAATCCCTCTAAACCACTTTGCTGATGTTTTGAAATTACTCATGTTTGGTTCTATAATCCAAATCTAAAAAAACACGTTAAAGGTTTTAGAATCCAAACCATGCTAATATACCAATTGAACCAGACTTTTCCCCCCACTTCTCCATTTACATTCTCAAATCCTTAACATTTGAATTTTGCTTTTTCTTCTCCAGAACTAGTACCGTTCAGGTTTTAGAATCTAAAATATCTTCATCAGCATTTCAAATTATAAAATCCAAAATGTGTTTAGAGATCCAAAATTGTAATTTCTACATGATTTTGTTGATGTTCTAGATATGGACAGAAACTCTGATTGTGTTAGGGATGACAAAATGTTGATGACTGCCTCTGTTAGATAGCAACTCCAGATGAAGCGCAATGCCAAAAAAGGCCAACCCGTTCACTTGCCACAACCAGAGCGTGTTTCTAAACTTGAGCATGAGCCTATGTATTAGCCACAATCTTAGACTGAGAAGGAGGTAGAATAGGATGAGACACCACCACAGTAGCACATGGAGTCATATTATAGTGGTTACTCTGACATGTGCACACCACGTGGCCAAATTAAACACATATGAGATGGAGATGTACGATATCTTTGCCTTATTTATTATAATTGATCTTCTTAGTTTATATTGCTTCTGATTTATTTTATTTTTTCCCAGTTCCATAACACACTGAAATGTGTCAACAACGGGAAATATCCTTAAATTGAATACTACAAATAACAATTGGTTCACGGATTCCATCAATGTTGAATGCTACTTTTCTAATAGGTGGCTCTCAAAGATACTGGTTTCCATCTCCCGCCTTAATTTTCCCTTTATTTAAGTATTCTTTGAATGTTTGCATGACCTAGTTCCCCTATTTTGTGTCTTTATAGGTGTTTATGAATTTAATTAGCTTTTGATATTATTTTATCATTCAGAACAAATTATGCTTGCTAGTGTTTTGTTGATGTACATGTTATGCATTTTGCTGAAAATGAGACTAAAGTAGCAACGCTGGAACGAAAGATGCAGTTTCGCCGACTACCAAGATGGTTAAGTATCAATGTACAAACGTTGGTCTAACATGGATGATGGCGTGGAGCGGAAGTTTATAGTGTCTCAAATGATTGTCTGTACACACACAGTAAAGATAGGGAATATGCTCATTCCCAATGGATAAGGACAAGGGCAATTTGCGTGGAAATTACAAAAGGACACAACAATAAAGGACAAGGACTTGTACTATAAAAGGACAATTCCTTTGTAGAGCCCCGTGTCCGAATTCTGATCCAATTCAACGGTTGTTTCATAGACGCTAACCCTAACCGCCACTTTAGATCTCAAATCCATTTTCTAACCTTCATCCATCTCACATTGAAGGCATGATAGCTAGATTATAGAGTTGTTGGATTCTTCAGAGTGTTTTGAGTAAGTAATGCATTAAATATTTCTTTCCACTTTGGATTCTAATCCTTCCTCTGAAAACTCTTATCATCTTTATTAATTAATGCAATGATATATTCTCATATTTACCAGACACAACACATATTATCTCTTCTCTCAACTTGAAGATCATTCAAGGCATTAGGAACTCCGTCTGACAAAGAACCATAAACCAATTGATGTTTGTTACGTGTCTTTCCTTCTTTGTGTCTTAGTATATGATGCAGTCGAATGACTACTAGCAATGAATCTAGATAAATGAATATTTCATAGATCTTAAGGTCATTTAGGCAAGTGGATGCATAATTATTTGGGTTAAATAATGTTTATTCGATTGTCATTTAGGCGATTTTGGTCTACCTCTGCAAAAAAAAGTTTTAGATTCCCCTTTGTCATTTGAAGATTATTTGATTTTAGATTTGACGCATTTGACAGTGCAAAAATGATGATGTGGCGCGCTGATTTGGATATGATTGTGCAAATTCGATGAGATGGCACACTAACTTGGACTTTTTTAAATTCTTTTTAAATTATTTTTAATCCACTTGTATTTTCTATTATTATAAAATAATTTTAAATAACTGAACAAAATTCACAATCTTGTGCATCAATTTGTTCATTGTGTTTATCAAAACCTACAAATCCATAACATACAAATTCATTCAAAAATAACCTAAACACAACAACACAACCCAGATTTTTTTTTTGTTTTTTTTTGTTTTGTTTTATTCTTCTCAACAAGAGCACAATAACAAAATAGCATTCTCAGTTCCCCATAACTAGCATTAGGCACAACAAGAAAAAGGGTTTTGCTCTCTCTATTCCCTCTCTTCTCTTTCTCCGTCTTCTCTTTGTACTTCTCTCTGATCCCTTCTCTTCTCTTCTCTCCTCTCTATTCAAATCAACATAGGAATCCACAATAACAACAAACAAAAATTTGGTATGTTGCAATCAAAATGAGATAAACCAAAGAAGAGTGAACCCAGAAACTGAATATGAAAACTCAAATCGGGAAACGAACATAAAAAACACAATCTCTTTCGAGAACCCAAAACGAATTGGAAAAATATTTTTTCCTTTTTTTTAATTTGATTGAATATGAAATTTTTTAAAAATATTTTTTAATTAATTAAAAAATTTAAAAAGCCAACTAAGCATTATCACGTCATCAATTATACAGAGTCAAATCCAAATCAGCGTGTCACATCATTATTTTTACACAGATAAATGCATCAAGGTCTAAACTCAAAAAATCTTCAAATGACAAAGAAAAATCTAAAACTTTTTTTCTTCACGAGGTAAACCAAAATTGACCTAATTATCAAGGATAAACATTATTTAACCCTATAAATATATGAGTTCATAAGTGAAAAAAAATGATGATTTAACACTTATGAACTCATATATTTATAGGGTTAAACATTAGGTCAATTAAAATTATATCATTTTATATCGAATTTTTCTAGTTTCATTCCATGAGGTAAACCAAAATTGACCTAATTATCAAGGATAAACATTATTAACCCTATAAATATATGAGTTCATAAGTGTTAAATCATCATTTTTTTTCACTTAAAATTATAATTGACCTAATGTTTAACCCTATAAATATATGAGTTCATAAGTGTTAAATCATCATTTTATATCGAATTTTTCTAGTTTCATTCCATGAGTGTTTTGTTATATCCCAAGTTGACAAAAATACCACTGATTCTTTTTCAAATTTTTAATCTATTACCATTTTATAATCTCTTTTCATGTTTCTCTCCTCTTTCTTCCTCTCTCCCTCTTTCTTGTCTTCATCTCCATTTTATTTTTTTTTCTCTTCCTCTCATTTATTTTGACTTGAACTCATTTTTCTACCCATTTTCGGTGTTCCATTTCTCTTTTCTACAAATTTTATTTGTTTCATTGTTTTTTCTTTAAAGTGTTAGGGTACACATGAATTGAGTTCAGGTGTACCTACTCAAAATGAGTTTCTAGAGACTAACATGACCTTAATTCATGTATCTTCAATTTACATATATTTAGGCGTACTTTAATTTAGAGCACCGGACATGATACACATGTGAATTAAGTAGAGACCATGGGTGGGGTAACTAGAGGTTAATCAGGCTATACATGAATTAACATAAAAAGTACATTGGGCTAGAGATGGAATAAAGTTCTCTGGAGAGAAAAATAAAATCAGAAATGAATAATAAAATCAGAAATGAATTAGGATAGGAGAAGTGAATTATAAAGTTATAAGAACCGTCATGAATGATTCAAATAGAAAAGATAAATTGGGGTCTCGCAAGCTTAGCTCAGTTAATAGAGATATTACATAATATATACATGGGTCAGAGTTTGAAAGTCAGATACCATCACTTATTCACCTTAAAAATATGAATTTTTAACCAGTAGACAATTTGAAAAAGGAAAAAAAAACAAATTCAATACGAGTATTCTAAATCAATTTTTTTAGAGAGGTGAAGAGTAAGTTTAGAGGATAAAAATGTAGGATTTGTAAAGTTAATATGAGAAAGACTCTTTGGATATTGTGATAAGATATTAAATATTAATAAATTTTGGGTGTAATTGAACGTTTTAGGATTTAACCAGAAAAAATCTTTTATATCCAAACATTAAAGACACCTTAATATAATAGTGAATTCACTGTGTGTGTTTTAAGTGGGGTCTCTTAAATATTAAGTGGGGGCATTACATTGTGGCTATATTGTGTGAATCAGATAATTGATTTTTTATGTTGCAATCAAAATATACTTTTTGTCTTCCCATCTGATTAGGATTTTTATGGTTGAAGTGCAAAATTAACTATTTTGGTACAACTGCTATTTGAACCAACAGCTAAATTAGTTATTATTTGATAAAAACTATTTAGTGGCAAGGTAAAGAAGCTAGCTTATAACTTATAGTGAATAAGTGTTTGACAAAAAAAAGCCATGTTTGGTAACATCTTTTTTATCATGAGGTTATAGCTTATTTTATGAGTTTATTGTTTAAGAAAGCTTATTTTATGAGTTTATAACTCATTTTTCAGATGCTATTTCAAATAACGTTTGAATTTATAGCTTATAATTTATTGTTTTTTATTCCACTTTTTTCTTTACTATTTTATCTAAAATCCTTTTTTACCCTTTATTTTTTTGAAGAAGCTAAAATGAAATATAAAAACCAAGAAACTTAGTCTCTCTAGCACAAGAAGTGTCATAAGAGAACTAAGGAAAATTTAACAGTTGATACAACAAAAACCAAAGGAAAAACAAAGGGAAAAGTTGCGTAAACAAGCAGAAGAAATATACCAAAAAGCAATTGAAACTAAAGAACAACTCCCAAATACAAGAGGGGATTAAGCCACCACATGTGGTAATTGAAAGCAAAATTAGGATGATTTGCCTTCAGCCACCAATATGATTGCAGCTTAATTTTGTCTAAAAGGTGATGAATAGAGTCCCCTTGATGTTTAAAAATTCTAGCATTTCTGTCACGCCAAACAATCCAAACAGAAGAGAGCCAAATCAAGTAGAAAGTGTTTCATATGATTTTAGAGAAACCGTCCAGCGATCTAAATTGAAGTAAGTGATCTTTAACATGAGCTGGCTTGAGTGTAACAAGCCTAACCACTTGAAGATTTCATACCACATTTGACAAAAAAAGTCACAAGTCAGAAAGAGATGATCAATATCCTCTGAAGAGCCACACCCACTTGAACAATAATGAGTATTCGGTTGAAGAACCCTTCTCCTAATTAAGTTGTCAGTTGTAGGTAATCGGTTGCGAAGTAGCCGCCAAGCAAAAATGTTGACTTTTAAAGGAACCTCCTTATGCCAAATAAAATGTAGCATGATCATGAGGTAAAGAGGCATCCCTTGAAGTCAGAAGGTTGTAAACACTAGTAACATTATATTTGAAAGAGACATGAAGTTTCCAAATCCACTCGTTCACATTAGCCTGCAAAACAATCGGTGATAAAAGGACACAACACTCGTGCACCAACTATTTCTCCCAAACCAATAATCTCCTCCTCCACCTGCAAAACATTAGCCTTTTTTACCCTTTATAATATATTATAAAATTAAATAATGATGTACTCCCTCCGTCCCAAATTATAAGCAAAAAAATCATTTCACACTTATTAAGAAAACTAAAACATAGTAATTTGTAGTATAGTTTCTTGTGTTATCCTTGGAATAAGTTTCATAGAAAGATGAAAATAATTTTCATTGGTTATTAGTTATAGAAGAAATGAAAGGGAGAGAAAAATGAATGAAATTTGCATTTAATTTCTCTTTGGAAAAGATGATTTTTTGAAATAACATAATTAAATATGATAAAAATTGGTCTTTTTGCTTATAATTTGGGACAAAGAAAATGAGTTTTTTTTGCTTATAATTTGGGACGGATGAAGTATTTATTAAAAGCAGTAAACGATGGATCAAATTTTCCTGTCTCTAGTATACTAAATGCAGTATACCCAATTGCGATTAATATAATTGTTTGGTTGAGATTATCATAATTTTTTATTTAAATGACAATTGAGAGAATTAAATACCACACATTATTTAGATTAAAGACAAACACTCGAACAATAATTATTTTTCATATGATTGGTTTCATAAAAACAAATGTATAATGTTCCAAAATGATAAATGAAAACAGTAGCGTAAAATAAAATTTTATGGCTTAATACTTAATAGTGTATTTGGAATGAATAAAACTAAGTTTTTTTTTTAACGCTATGAAGAAGGCACGTTGTTCGTTCCTTTTTTTTTAAAATAAAAAAAGCATGTTGTTCTTGTCTTGATAAAAATTAGAATGATAAAAAAAATGTCCTTTTATGGCCATAAAAAAATTATGTTATTTTACATTTATCAACTAGTTGAACCGCTAATTTTATCAAACACTTCAATTAACTTATCAGCTATCAACTATCAGATAGCTTATCAACTATCTGCTAGTTTTTCCAAACAAAGCCTTAATATCATTTAAAAATTGCAATAACTAAATATCATGTAATATTATTTACCGAAAATCTCAACAAAATAACATTTAAAACTTTCATTTTGTAAAAGAAACATTTAAAACTTTCATAGTTTGTTTTACTAATAATAGTGAATGTTAAATATTTTATAATTAAAAATAATGAAAATTAGCATAATACATTGATGCTCATAGACAGTTAATGATATTCTTTTTATGAAATGATGACTCTTAAACTACATGGGTTTACAAGTATCTTGTTGATTTCTCTTCAAAAAAAAAAGTAGCGTGTTGATTAACAAAAATTATTATTAATTTATATAAGTTAAAAAACGTTTTTGTACCTAAACCCTTCAATTCGAAGTAAAGAAAGTGAAGACAAGGATGAACAAAACGGTCTCCAATTATGCACATAAGTATATGTTAGTTCATAACGAATATTTCAACCAATAATTGAGTTTAGGTGATTAATGAATTTCTTCTAAAGACGAATCATTTGAAAGAATCCGAGTTTTATTTATTAGCAAAACAATTATCAATCGGTTAAAACAATTTTTAATAAGACTTTACTTATCTCTCAGTTAAATTTTGGATTATTATGACTCCTTCTCTTGAGAGTTGACACAAAAAATAATGATTATTCGGAACCACTTCATCATAAATATAAAGTCAAAATTTTGAATTTTTTCCGTCAAACAAATGCATTTGTAATCTACTCCAGATAAGCTTTGAAGAGGCATGCTATGCTGATGTTAACATTCAATATTGTCAAATTTCAGAAACAGAAAAAGAAGTGCAAGTTTAGAAGTTAATCGATGCAAGTTTAGATATAGAAAATTTAATTCAGTGATAAATATTATGTTCAAACACTTGAAACTAATCATATCATACTATTATATAGTTACACACTTGAAACTTCATATAATCTTTAATAACAAAAACAAGTGTAATATGCGATAAGAGGCTTGTACAATTATTGAATCAAACGGTTAGTAAAAAAAAAAATTATTGAATCAAACAGTAAATTGTTTTAATTCGGATTACCTTATGGCATAAGGATTCCGCATATCTAGCAATATGTCGTGAGTGAGAGAAACTCTATTTTCTCTCTAAATTCTCTCTCTCCATTACTCATCGAGGAGAATTGGTTTTAGGTCATTTTTTGAACTATAATCACTTCTTTGCGTCTTTGCTTTCACATATATCAAGTTTTTTTGGCGTGTTTTTTTCGTGGTTTCGTCACTTGAATGCGGCGTTGTGTTGTTCGTCGGCTTGTGTGGCGTTGTTTGATTTCGTGTCTTGTTACAGTGTTCGCTTGGTCCCTATTGAATGGTTGGCTTCAGTCAATTACATATTCAATCAATGATTTGAGAGTCAACGTTACAGATCCAGAAGCATGAGTATTGTAGTGACTTAGACTTTATCATATTATTTGTAGGCAGTTTGTCGTTGTATGTTATTAACTTGAATTTTGTGAGTTTGTTCACAGATTCACCTTTTATATTTCTAGCAATCTTGAAGATGATATTGTACCTCATGCACTCTATTGGGAAAGTATAATATGCGATTTCACATTAATTATACAGACAAGAACCATGCCACTTTTATTAGAAAGCACAAATGCAGAACATAAGGAAAAAACACATTTTCAAATATACTATTGGGAATTCCTCTAAAAGTTAACCCTTCCACACTAGAACAAAGAAGCAAAGTGTAGGGCAATTGACCTGGCCCATACCAATTTTTGAAACTAGAATCATTGTTCCTCTCTGTGATTTTCCTTCAATTTCTGTTAACTTGCTTCCAAACTTTTGGAAGGCTTGTAATGCCCTTTTTATCATATATCCAAAATTTATCATTTCTCTCACCAAGGTAGACCTCATCAGAAGCATGCCTTGACAATATTTCAATCACAGTAAGATTAACAAGAGCTTAGTACTTTGGTGTAATTGTTCTCAAATATGCCTTTTGGAGACTTTTAACCATCTCATCATATTCAGGACTTCCTTTCTCTGGTATCCATCTTCTACTAAGTGTTGGACGGTTTAGGATAAAACCTCCATAAGGATATTTTCCAAAGTTAAAAGCAGCATGAAGAGTAGAAGTAGTCTATCATTGTTTAGCATCAAAAACTATGTTATTACTTATTTCAGTTTCTATTGTCTATCTAAGTTTTAGGAAATGCAGGGATGAAGGTCAAGTAACAAAAAAAAAGTGATTGTATGACAATTTCCGACATTGACATAATAGAATCATTGTAATGATATATCTTGATCTATATGCATTCAAATTACATGATCTTGGATTCTTCATCTTGGTGGAAAATTACCTCTTGATTAGATCAGCTGGTAATGCTTGATCAGTGAAAACCCAATTCTTGAAGATATCTCATTGGAATTGGTCCGGGCAAAAATGTTTGTTCTATAATTCCATCAACACTAATTACAACTTGTGGAGATAAAAGTTTATTTATTGGATGTAGCACACTGGGATGTCTATCTGTTGCTATGATGAATGGCTCAATCACTGCATGGGTATTCAACCTATGACCCAATGAAATGAAATATATTAATAATTATATCATGCATTACATAGGTTTAACTAAAAGTGACACTTTTTTTAAAATATTTTTTTGTATGCACAAATGTAACAATTATTATGAGACAAAAAAAGTTGTAGATTTAGCTATGAGGGGGGTCATACCAGTAGCTTATAAATAAGTAGATGGTAGCATGAATCATTTACAATTACGTGAGCCTTGGCCAATAGCCAAATTGTACTTTCAACACCTTGATATGACTTTGCTTTTGGTACCATATTAAGACAGTGATTTAATCCGTATGTAAGGAAGTCTGATGACTTTAAATCGCACCAGCTTTCTCACTCTTAGGATCCAATTAGCCAAATCATGAACGATTGAAATTCATCGGATGATATCTTCATATGAAGCACCTTTTTACTCTTTATTATTTATCGGAAGATATCTTTTTATAATAATATAAGTATTTTGACTGTTTTGAGCAACACATGGACAAAAAGAGCAACCATCTTAATAGAATTCAACAAGTAATGATTGCCAATGGGTCGAGCCATTGACACCAAGGCTTCCAAAGATGAAGGTGTTGTGCATGTTGTCACGATCGGATCTCAACTAGTTTTTGAAGAAACTTCTTCTACCATCACATTTCTAAAAATTATACATGTTTCCAACTTCCAAAACATTATTTTGAATGGCATATTTTATCAGGAAATATATTTTCAGCAAGTACAAAATTCCCATATTTTTTCCCTAATGTGATATTAGAGGGTGTGAAAAGATCTAATAAAAAAGAGGGTGTAAAAAGTTGTTTCTTTATGTTAGATACCCAGTTTGGGCTGTAGCCCAACAAATTGGATTAATATAGGAAATTGCTCTTCTCACAAACAAAAAGGCTCATTCACATACAAACTGACCAAAATACCCTTATGTGACTTAAATCACGTTCGGTATATACCAACGTGAGTTAAGTCACGTACAAAGCCAATGCGAGTTAACTCATGTTGCGATGCAGTACTGTTTTGGGACAAAACCCAGCAGTTCCACACTTCAACACACATTTTCTTTCCCTCTTCATCTCCAAAAACTCAAAAAGTGCGAAAATTTGGAGCAAAATCTTGAACTCAAATCATTGCAAATCGTCAGGAAGCAAATTTCTACACTCATCAAACGTCAAAAATCAGGTAATGTATCATCTAACCTCTTTTGATTTTGCTGGTTTTTAAGCTTAGTTCGTCAGTTTGGGAAGCATGCCTGGGCGTGACTTAACTCACGTTGGAGCTCAACGTGAGTAAACTCAAGTAGGTGTTAGGGCAACGTGAGTTAAGTCACGTTGGTGCCCAAGATTTGAATTTTTGCGCCATTTTTTTCTTTCTTAGCTTGTTGCACAAGTTATTTATATTTTTTCCTTGTATTTTTTTATTCAATAGACATAGTGATGGTTGAAAATGTGGTGGATAAAGGCGTTGAGCTGAAACCGGCCATAATTGATGGCGAGAGCGAGATGATTTGCTTGGTTGGGTTCGTCGACAAGCGGAAAGGGCGGATTTACTATATCTATAGATAAATATAGTATAAAAAATTCAATGGTGACGTTGCAATGTGAAAGGAGTGGTGTATAGAAACCACCGAAGATGAGGAAGAAATTAAATCTTGAAGGCACGGGCTCAAGGAACTGTGAATGTCTGTTTAGGTTGTGTGGTTACTTTGAGAAGAATACAAATGATTGGTGGTTGGTCATGCTTAGTGGAATTCACAACCATGTAGAGCCAAAGTTAGGCGGTCACCTTCTTGTGGGTAGAATAAAAGAGGAGGAGAAGCAAATAGTTGTCGACATGACAAAGAGTTTGGCGTTGCCTAGGAATATTCTCACGGATTTGAAGGAAAAAAACAAAGAAAGTTTGACGAATATCAAACAAGTGTACAAAGCACGAACTAGATGGTGAAAGGGGATAAGAGGTGACAAGACGAAGATGCAATACTTGATTGCGAAGTTGGAGGAGAATAAATATGTTTATTTCTTAAGAGCAAATAGTGAGAAAACCACTCTTGAAGACATAATTTTTGCTCATTCAGAGTCAATTAATATGTTTAACACTTTTCCGACCGTTTTGGTCATGGACTCCACTTACAAAACCAATTTGTACAAAATGCCATTATTTGAGATTGTTGGTGTCACCTCTACCAACATAACATATTTTGTTGGTTTTGTCTTTCTTACCTCTGAAAAAGAGGATAACTTTACTTGAGCACTTGAGATGTTGGTTGGTCTTTTGTCCTCAAAACTCAACATGCTTAAGGTGGTTGTCATCGATAGGGACAATGCTCTGATGAGTGTCGTTGCCAAATTTCTCCCTGATACTTCCGCTTTACTTTGTTATTTTCATATTGTGAAGAATGTAAGAGTTAAGTGCATCACAGATTGTAGAGTCAAAGCGAAGTCTAAGGATGTAAAAGTTAATGGGAAAGAAGTGAAGGAAGTGAAGGAGGAGAAGGTAAGTGATGTTGTTGACAAAATCATGAGTGCTTGGAAAGATTTGGTTGAATCTCCTACGGAGGATTCATATGAAAGTGCGGTAAAGCGATTCAAAGATGTATGCAAACCATTTCCAAAGTTCCTTGCATATGTTGAAACCACGATATTAAACACCGTTAAGGAAAAATTTGTGAGGACATGGACAGATAAAGTCTTGCATCTAGGGTGATGGATGAGTGGAATGACATTCAAGAAAGTCTCAAAAAAGTCTCTTACAAAATGAAACTCCACATCAAAGAGGCGATGCGTCAACTAGCGTTTCCGGAAGACACAATGTTGTCTCCACCTCCAAGAAAAGGTGGTAACCAAGGTAGCACCTAAAAGGGTGAGGTCTACACCGAAAGAGTCATCCACGAGTCGAATTCGCTCTACATGGGAGCGTATTGATTCTCAATTTCTCGATAGTCAATCGTCACAAACCAAGACATCACTTCCAAACAGGAAAAGTTGACGTATTGGCAATTCATCGCGCTCACAAGCTTCAACGCCTACTACACAACCGTTTTGAGATTTACCATACATTACACAAATGCCAAAGATCATGAGACCTTACATTGAAAATATTGTGAATGTTAAAGCGGATGGTAATTGTGGATTCGGGTCATAGCTAGACACATGGGCATGGATGAGGAAAATCACATATTGGTTCGTAGTGCACATATTCATGAAATGGAAACTAATAAGCGAGACTATTTGCCGATATTTGGTTTGGAGGAGCATTTTCAATATATCATGAATGGTTTACACCCTCCAACAAATAGTGGTGGAATTGCGTACATAAATAAATGGTTGACATTACCGGATATGGGTCACATTGTTGCAACTTTTTACAATAGAGTTGTTGTTCAATTGGTTTTGCCCGAAAGAGGTATATGTGAGACTTTTTTCCCAATCTGAGGTGCTCCACCACTTAACCCACATGCCCACATCATATGTCTTGGCTTAATTCCCGGCCACTTTCTTCATGTTTATTTGAAAGACGGTTATCCATTACCACCGCCTTGTACAGAGTGGAAGAATCACAAGATTGGTGAGTTTGCATTTATGGGAGTTTGCATTTATGGATAGACAAGCTTTGTTCAAAGATTTCATGTCTAAGGAGCCGAAACCGCAGAAAAAACCAAAAAATCATTTCAATCCAATTTATTGCGGCACTCCCATTCCCGAAAAACCAAAAGGAGAATTTGAAGTAATTGAAGAAGATGAAGATGATTCCCTATCACTAGCTAGTTAGATAGGCTATGACACTTTTTTTTATCAGTGTTCGTCCTTTTTTTTGTCGATATTACACCAATATATTTTTTGGTGGCCGGTTATGTAACGCCGATATTTGTGGCCAATATGTAACTAACATTATATAGATTATATAAATATATGAAGTGAAATATTTTTTGGTGGCCGGTTATGTAACTTCAATTATTGCTTGTAATTTTTGGTCTCTAATTATTCAACTATTTTTTTTTATCTTTCATTTGGTTTTATTCTCATACTTGTTATTCCATAAACTTTTGTGGAGTGAAACATATCTGAAGATGCACAGGTTGAAGTTGAAGCTCATGTCCGATACTCCGCCACGAAGAAGACAATTAAGGTCTTTTTAACCCCCACCGACAAGTTGGATGAGTTGAAGACACAACTTAACAAATATTTTGTCCATATTGGTGAAAATCAAAGAACATCTCATGTATTTGTACAGGTGTCATGCATGAACCTGGGGGCGGATAAAGATGAAGACAATTGGAAGACCGTATATTTTTCACAAGTTATCCATGATGATGGCGAAGCAGATTACATGTTTAGGTTAACGGTTGAAAATATCATTTTACATCTTTGTGTCTGATCCATTGAAGTGTAATATTTATTAACGTGTAATAGTGTAATATGTTCGAATTTGTGTCAGTAATGTTGCATTTTAATGAATTTGTGTCGAATTTGTGGATTGTGTATTTAACGAAGAATTTGTGTAATTTGGATCATTATGTGTGATTATGTGTGATTAACGACGAATTTGTGTAATTTGGATCGATTATGTGTGATTAACGACAAATTCGTGTAATTTGGATCAATTATGTGTGATTTTGTGATTATGTGTGATTAACGACGAATTTGTGTAATTTGGATCGATTATGTGTGATTATGTTGTTGAAATGGTGTAATTTAGATCAATTATGAGTGTGTATTGATTACGGGTCATTAATGACTTGGTTGCTTGCATTCAATGATGTTCTGCTGCTATACCAGAACTCAACGTGAGTTAACTCACGTTGGTGCAGTGTGACTTAACTCACGTTGGTATAAAGCGAACATGACTTAAGTCACGTTGGGGGTATTTTGGTTAGTTTGTATGGGAGTGAGCAATTTTGTATGAGAGAAGTGCAATTTTCTTAATATTGAATTGGTTAGAGCTTCTTATGTGACCGATCTATTAGAAAGGAATGATAGTTATATGAGAATTTTTTCCCACTCTCCAACCTTCTCGCGCACTCTGTTTCAGATTTTTAAATCAAAAAAAGTATAGGGTTTTGAACGTGTTTTATGCTTTTGGATGTATAATCTAAAATCCAACAGGATGCGTAAGAAGCCAGTAAGGTCAGATAAGAAATTCACTTGTTATATAAGGACATGGATAGCAAGGGATTATTCATGGAGTGTCTTGACGATTAGAACCCTTTTGAGAGGTTCGATAGAGTAAAATATTTCATCTTTGAAGAGATTTGCTTTGTAATTATAGAGATATGTTGTAATATTTCTTGTGTTTTCCATTAATATTACAATTTCTGCATTTTCTATAATTCAAGTTCCTATCAACTGGTTCAACCTGCTAGGTTCTTGAGGGAAAGCAAATGATGGAGAATTTATGGGTGAAGAAGATAAAACTATCTGAATTTACAAGAATAGATCATGTTGGGTGGATTGTTAGAGCTGTAAGATTTTTTTGAGTTTTCCACTGGTGGTGAATCCAACGAGCCTTCTTCAGATGTTGTGGACTCGTCCTCATCGACTTGAAATAGGAGGTATTGGCGATTTGGGCAAAGATGGGAGAAGGAGAATTTCTCATCACAAGTGAAACAGAGGCCTTTGTCTCGGCGCAATTGCATCTCTGCCGGAGACATGTTTCTGAAGGTAAGAGCACGTGACGGTGGTGGTTTGGGTTTAAGGTTTGGTGTTGGAAGGAGAGGGGGTAGATTGGAATTTTGGGTCGGGATATTTGGGTTGTTGGAAAAGGGTCGATTAAGTGGAGCTGCTTGAAAGGGTTTGGGCCATGTCGGGTATTTTTCGTCGGTTTGAGTTGCTGGGTATTTCTCTTCAAAAAATTTGGCAAGGGCATAGGCTTTGGATAATGATATGGGTGATTGGGCCAACACATCCCGTTTGATTTTAGGTCGAAGCCCACTAACAAAACAGTCCAGGATGGCATCCGGGGTTAACCCGTCGGATCTGTTGGCAATGGCGGTGAACTGGAGGTAGTATGAGCTGACAGTGGTGGTTTGAGCAAGTTTGAAGAGTGTGGTACGAGGGGAATCATAGGGTGATGGACCAAATTCGAGTTCCAGAGCTATCGTGAGGCCGAGCCATGATTGAAATGGGTTGTCGCGTGCACGCATCTGGAACCACGTCCTTATCCATGTGAACGACGATGATGGTGAGCCGTTGCGCATCTGGTGTTGAGTAAAACTAGAAAAACTGCTCTGCTTTGAAGATCCAGTGTAGAACATCAGTACCATCGAAACGTGGAAAATCAAGCTTCACGTTTCGCACCTGGAATGGCGTGTGAGTCATAGTTGAGTTCGACCCATCGGAGGAGGCTGAAGTCTGTTGGAGAGATCCCAGATGATCCTCCAGACGATCCAAACGATGCATATCTGAAGCTCGGTGCTGAAGGTATTCAGCGTGTCGGAGTTCTGCATCTTCTGACATCTGCTTCATGGTGGCGGTCATGGCGGTGAGTGCCGTTTGAAGCTCCTTCATACGAGTGTTATTAGCCATGGTGGAGATGAAAGCACCAATGTAAGGGTTTGGATCTTAGGGAGAAGTAAATAACAGTGAAATGGAAACCTTGGAATTAAATTGATAGTAATTTCAAGTACAAAGTAAAGATAGAAGTTAAGCTGGAAGATTTCCACTGCTTTACAGTACAAGAAGGTACCAAGGACTAGAGATCCAAGGAACTAACAGAGGGGGAAGGGAGAAAATACAAGAGGGGATAAAGAACTCTTAATTCATTGCCTGCCTAGTACTACCCACTCCCTTTAAATAACAAAATCCCTCAGGAGTTGGTTAGGCTTTCTCTCTCTGACGCTCTTCCTCATTCCCTCGATGTGCGCATCATTCTCCACCTGTCCACCTATGATAGCCTCTCTAGATGCTTCCAATGATTGGGTTGGGCCCTCTTTTCCAGTCATAACATTGGCTTTCATGAAATGGACGTGAAGAAAAACAAGGATTTAGTTTCACTCTTGGAGCCAATAGGATTTCAATGCAGACGAGAAAAAGGAAGCGATGATGAGAAATCCAGAGTTTATATTTCATACTTTAATATGAAGTGGTTTAAATCTTGAGGAGTTATATATTGTATGTAGGGAATTGCTTGATCTCACGAGAGAATATCACGCAAAATTTTTACGACCGTGTATATGTCAAATATAATTCTTAAATGATACCCATGACTTTCCTTGTTTTTCGACTTGGATGAAATTTTTTTGGTTAGAAAACTTTTCGGGAGCAGTTTGGGATAAAATTATTTTTGGACAAAAGCAATGCTCTTGTACGTAAGATCATGGAATTTTTTTTTTAAGGAAGATCATGGAAAAATATTGTCTATTTTAAAACGTAGTGATACATTTTTTTTAAGAGGAGTAGTGATACAAATCTTAAATAGAAAAAACAAAAATTAAAAATAATGAAATCGATTAAAAATTATTTTTCAATTAGTTTTTGTTAGGGAAATTTTTTTTGGTTGCTCAGGTGACATGAAACAAAGGATATTGAAAGTGAAGTTTTTTTAAATTGATTAATATAGTTTTATAGTGCGATCAATGCGTCTTAGACTAACCCGTGGTTTGTTAATAGCCGACGGTGTCCAAATAATATAGTTTTATAGTGCGATCATACATTGTAGCATATATACAACAACTCCGCAGTGTCCAAATAATATTGCAGCATATATACAATGCGTCTTAGACTACTCCGCGACGTCCAAATAATATTGATTTGGGGTTGTGTCTATAAAAGACTTGCTCGTGTGGACGAGGATAGGGGAAAAAAAAACTTTGAATGCATTGAGGGATGGAGATGGAGATCATACATCTTGTCTTGTATAGTCTTCGATAAAATTACAATAAAACTTTATAAATATATTTTTGTGATTTTAAATATATATTTTTTGGCTACATATAACAAAGCTTACACCATCTTTTAACGTCGTTTAAAAATGATTAATTTTCATTTATATAGTTGTGGGACACAAAAGTGAGTTATTCCTTTTTAACCAAAATTCTTCGTACACAATAGCAGAGAATCCAGGGACGGAACTAGGTACCTAACAATAGGGGCAGTCGCCACCCCAAATAATAAAACCTTTTATAAGCACATATCACTTAAATTATAGGCTCGTCCCCCCTAATATTTGGGATTGCACTTGTGTGACACAATGTCACATAACATTGTCCAATTCAAGTGTGACACGTGACAATACAATTTTTTTAAATATAAAAAAATGAGAGAGAATAGTTGAATTGGATTATGTGTCACAATTGGATTGATCAATGTCACAATGTCACGTGACATTATGTCACACAAGTGGTGTCCTAATATTTGCCAACAAGTGAAAAGTTTGTCGAATTGTGGGACAACACTCACCAATTAAACTTGCTGAATTTACATTGCTACTAATTTACATGTCTTTTGACCAAAATAATAATTGGCACCGTATCTTTTTATCACCTTGGGGGCATTATTAGCTAAACCAATTGATGTTGAAAAGAAAAATACAATCGATTTAACTCATATTTCTATGTTTTTGTTTTTTAAGGGTACTATATCACCTCATATTTGTATATTAAATATTTTTTAAGGAATGTTAAATATATTTTAATTCTATATAATCACACCCCTTTCACAAAATAGAGAACTAATATAAATAAAAAAATTTGTTGCAACTAAACTTGAAAAAATTTAATTTTATAGTACTTAAACATATTTAAATTTGTTTATTTTTATGCATTTAAAAAAGTAGTTATTGGTTATGCTTGTCATATGTTAAATTTCGCCACCCTTAACGATTATTTCTGGTTTCGTCCCTGCAGAGATCGAACCTTTAACCACTAACTTAAGAGGTGTAATATCCCGCTTAAGCGAGACATTTAACAGTATTACAGGAATTAAACGTATTGGAATGGCAAAGTTGTAAATAGAGAGAAAAGGGCCAAATTGAGATAAATATGAGTTTTTCTCATAATTATCACTTCATTCCTCTCTCTAAAAATCTGAAAATCCTTCGCCCCTCTCTCTAGAAATCGCCCTCACCAATCTTCACCTTTAATCCATCAATTTCTTCCTAAAACTCTTGTGATTCAAGCAATCAAAGTCTTGGAAAAACTTGGAACAAGAAAAGCTAAGGAAAAACCAAGAAAAGGAGGATTTCGCAAGTAGAAGTTTTGGGTTTGGAGCTTAGCCAGCTTATTACCAGTTATAGGTGAGCTCTCTTGGGTTTTAGAACCCTCCTAGAGTGAGTTTTATGTGTATTGCATCATAAGTAAAGTTATAGAGTTTTTACCCTAAATCCTTGCTTGCTAATTCCTTGCTCATATATGTTTTAAACTGTTATCTTGTGATAGAAAATCATTTCTAGCATGTTTGGGAAGCTTGGGTAACTTTGAATGAGCAAAAATGGTGGAAAAACACGTTTTTGATCAAGTTCTGTACTGTCATGGTCGCTACAGCGACCAGCCGTCGCTATAGCGACCAGACAGCATTCTGGCACTGCCTACCGTCGCTTGTAGCGACCAGCCTGTCGCTTGTAGCGACCAAACCAGAACAACTCATGACAGTTGAGCTGTTCTGAGGGTTCTGGTGTGGGCATGGCTTTTTGCAACTGTTTTCTCCTAAAACATTTTAGAAACAATATCCACCATTCTAACTCATCCTAAAGGCTTCCAATGATGGAGAAAGTATAGGAGCAAGGATTACGCAAGGCTTGGAAAATGTAGGAACTAAGGTTAAATGAATAGGTAAGACCTAATAGCGGCATATGACAACGATATGTCGAATCCTTGATAGAAAAATAAGAATTTAGAGAATGCGAGTAAGGCATACGACTTTAATAAGTCAAGAACCTACTTTAGGTAAACAAGGTTATAGATGTATTCGGTTCAGAATACAAGGGTAATAGAAACGTTTTGGCAATCATAGTTTCAGTTAAGCTTATAGTGTTAGTTCTCTAACAATTGATAGGTGGCTTATGAGAACGATAAGCCAAGAACCTTGTGTTATAGGTTAGAGTTGCAGGATTGTTATTATATGATTACAGTAACAGATATGTATATATTTATATGTAAAAGTTAAAGAATAATATATCACAGTCATAGGCATGTTCAGCAGACTCCGGGATACGCCGGATGGGACTTCACCGAGAGGGTTGTCCACATGCAATTCATAGTGGAGTCCGGTGTTAGCCTGTTTGATAGGAATTTCACCGGGTCATAGGGAGATGTACTTCGGGGTTACTCCACCCGGACCGCACTCCGTAAAATGAACTCAGATAATAATGTTTGTTCAACGCTAACAGCTAACATAAAACTGCTTATATGTATTATGTTTCATAGTCATAGTCAAAGTTATAGTTACAGGTAGATTCACAGTTACAGGTTAATTACAGTTATAGTTATAGGCGGGATATATCCTTGGGGATAGAATTAAAGACTTGGCGATCATAGTATTTCCCCTAGATTGCCAAGGTAGGCATGGCGACCCTAGGTTCCCTGTGGTTGCCAACAGTAGGTTGGGTAGAGCTCACTGAGACATTATGTCTCATCCCATTCCTTCTGGTGCAGGTTCTCAGGCAGCACACAACAAGGGTAAGGAGAAAGCTTTGGACTGATCGTGCTGATGTTATATGTTTATAGTTTGACTGTATTATGTGGTTGTACCTATGATGTACATGTATCAGAGAGATGTTGTATAAACTTTGGATTGTAATATTACTATGTGATGTAATATTCTGAACGAACTTTTAATATTGTAAATTAATGTATCCAGTACGAAATTTTAATACTCGTATAAAATCCTAGACAATCTTAATATGAGTGTTACAAGAGGTCTAAATTGTTTATCACTTCAACTAATTCATTATTGGCAATATGCATTATCTTCATTAAGTTAAAAAAGCATTGAGATTGGACAACCTTATCATAATCATAACATATAAAGAAGAAATAGTTTGGTAAAAATAAAAAAGAAATAGCAAATACAATGCATCAAAAAAGAAAAAGAACATAGTAAATAATATAAAAATAAAATATTCCCCCACTACGGAAGCATGCAGGCAAGAAAGTCAAGAGCGTGGTGTTGAAATTAACTCGACGCGCCGTTGAATATGGACGGGGAAGCTTCTTCGTTATTTTACTCTCCTAGCTGGTGTACATTATTTTACACAGGCGCGTAAAAGGTAGTTGTTTTTCTCTTCAATTAAAAAATATTTTTATTTTTATGAAGCCATTCTATTTTTATTTTTATGTTAACTTGTAGTAGCTACTATAGATCTAAGAAATATCATCAAGATAATGCGACATAAGTGATAGATAATTGGATTCGATCCAAAATTGTAAAAAAAAGGCTTAATTGCACTTTTGTCCCCTATCTTTTTCCAATTGTGCGATTTTGCACCCCATCTTTTTTTTGAGCGATTTTGCACCCTATCATTTACCCCCTTTCTGATTTTGTAGCCCCTCATGTGTTTTTTTGCTGATGTGTTGAATTTTGCTGACATGTATTCATTAAATGCTTGCCATGTGTGTAATTGGTATTCTTTTAAAAAAAATATCTTTAAAACTCATGGCTGTCATCACAAATGACTCCTTCATATTTGTTCATCAATAGATTCATCTTTAAAACCCATTTTTACAATAAGCTTAATTGAATAATGAATTCTTTGATTGAGAATTCTCCTGCTCAAAATCCATGAATGAAGCCCAAAACAGACCTAAACACAACACCACAGAGAGTAACAACAACTCAAGCATACGCAAAACGTAAAGCATTAGTGAACCCAAAAACAAATTCCGGTTTGAGAGCAAAAAGCCAGATCTAAAATCATATCAGAAGCAAAAATAGATTATTGAAAAGAAAACCCATTTCGGTTACTGTTCATCCATTAGTGCCAGGTTGATTGAGAAAAATCGAAAGGTGGAGCTGAATCGATTATTGAAGAGAAAACCCATTTACGGATCTGGGTTGATTAGGACTGAGAACGATGATGATGAGAGAAAGGGCGAGAGAGAAGAGGAGAGGAGAAGTGGGGAGGTCTAAGTGAATAAGGGTTTCAGATTTTGGGTGTGAGGAGAAGTGGAGGGTCACGTGACCACTGACCTCCAACTTCAATTAGGTCAATTTTGATTTTTTTAAAAAATACCAATTACACACATGACAAGCATTTAATGAATACATGTCAGCAAAATTCAACATATCAGCAAAAAAACGCATGAGGGGCTACAAAATCAGAAATGGGGTAAATGATAGGGTGCAAAACTGCTAAAAAAAAGATGGGGTGCAAAATCGCACAATTGGAAAAAGACAGGGGGCAAAAGTGCAATTAAGCCAAAAAAAAAATGAAGTAAAAACTTGTTGGAAAAACATTAGTTGCTTCGAGGTGATTGGCTTTCATAATATATGTACAGATTACATTTTTTACTTTAAAAATAAGTTACGTAAAGAATTTATATAATATTTGTAAGGATAACCAATTATTTAACGAATTTCCTTTCAAAAAAAATTATTTTAAGATTTTAATTTTTCATTATTTGTTATTAGGTTTTCATATTGGATCTAATCATCATTATAAAATTTGTAAGGTGATAGATGTCAATCTTTATAAACTATTCCATTTGGTCTTATTTATAAGAGACATTTGAGTCAACAATTTATAAACTATCCCATTTAGTCTTATTTATAAGAGATATTTGAGTCCACCAAAATTGATGTATGTAGTCTAAATTTTGAACTAGATACAATCATTTTTATTGACTCAAATGTCTCTTATAAATAAGTTCAGAGGAAGTATAATCAAACCTGATCTTTATTTAATGTGTGACTTTGATTTTTCTCGATATATCTCCTCACGTCCTACACTATTGGGTTTGGTGGATACTCTGAATTGATAGACACTGATGTTATAAGAGATTTTTATATTGTATCTATAGTATCCTTACAAAACCGACTTAAAAGATGAACAATGATACTCTTAATAAACTTTAATAAGACCTCATCTTTATTTAGTGTGGACTAATCGGTTTTTATTCCAATATTCACTCTTTTTTGTTGTTCTCTTATATATCTTTTACTAGGGGTTAGTATGGTTCGGTTTGGGATGAAAACTAAATCGAATAGTTTGCTAAATTTAAAATAATTGAACCGAACTATGTGCATTTTGAATCCAACCGAATCAAATCGAACTGTTATTATTGGCGCCGTTGAAAAAAATATAAAAAATCAAACGAAATCGAATTTTAGAAGTTTTTAAAACCGAACCGAACTATTCTGAACCGAACTGTTTTGAATTGAACCGAACCAAACTGTTTCAGTTCAGTTCCATAATTATTAGTAATGATTCAATTTTTTTTGGTTTGGTTCGGTTCGGTTCTGCAGTTCGTTTGGTTTTTTTTTTTTTTATTTTTCCCCCACCCTTATCTCTAACTTTTTCCATTCTTTTATTTTTTTTCTTTCTCTTTTCACATGTATCTATTGCTTTTTCATTATTATTATTATTATTATTATTATTATTATTATTATTATTATTATTATTATTATTATTATTATTATTACATTCATCCATAAACATAGAACTCCTTTGGATAAATCAAGGAAGTTAAGTAAGTTAGTTTCGATATTGAATTTATTGATAATTTGTACTCTCGTCCTTTTCTAAGAGACAAGTAAGTCACCTAAAATTGATATATTTGACTTATATTATTATTACTCTCTTTGGTCCTTTTTGTTGACGGATCCGAGAGTATTTTTTACAAGTCTACTCTTGAGGAGATATAACTAGTTAATGTTTTCATAATAATATTTATTATATATTGCAAAACAAAAAGTGACATAATTAAGAACATGTTGGTAAAGAAATAACTAAGGTAGATTTTAACTTTTTCAACAAAAAATGTACTTTTAAATTTGAAAGGGTCTTATAAAAAAGACAAAATTAATAAAATTTAAAATTTTAATATTATTAGACAACTCTTATCGATAGGAGTGTAATGAGTCCAATTTAGTTCAATTTTTTGGAAATAAAAAAAATACCAAAACCAATTAAAATACTATGTGATTTGGTTTTGATGTGGTTTTTTGCAGTATTTTCTCATAAAATCCAAACTAAAACAAACGAAATATATGTTGGTTTAGTTTAATGTGATTGACGTTTTTTAAAATTAAAAAACTTATTTAAAAAGGAAAAAAAGTAACTTTTTCCATAAATTATAATTTTTTGTATTCAACAAATTCTGATTGATAAAGTTTAACATGTTGTTTTGGCTTGAATTTTAAGACAAAAATCTAGAACCAATTAAAAGGAAGACCAAATTTAAGATAAAATTATAGAAGTATATCATGGTATAAGGAAGAGGGAGGCTTCATTTTGCAAACATGAGAAGGAAGACCAAATTTAATGTCATGTAACATAGCAACTTGGAAGGAACAATTAGCAGTGTCTAAAACATGTTTCTTCTTGCTTTGAGATATGGAATATAAGCTGATTCGAAGCTTATGAAAGTGGAAGAAAATATTCAGCATTTCAATGGAGTGAGTTGGAAGAAAATGTTTGTGACTAGAGCCCATATTGGCTAACACTTAATTGACATTAGACTGCTCAAGCTATGCAATCAGCTCAGCAATCTACTCTCAACCATGTGACATAGATTTATCATATGCCTTTTACTTAAAAGGAGAATGCTAATAAATCTCGTGTACATAGCTCAAACCAAAAGAAAGTGTTTTGTACGAAATTTCTTTTAGTGTAATTCTTGACTATGTTTCAATTATGTGATTTTTATCTCCTAGTTTTTTATCTTTCACATTTATTCTTCTTACATTTTCTAGTTTGTTAAAGTTTATGCATTTTAGGTTTACATTTAACCTTTTTACGTTCTCTAGTTTGTTAAAGTTTATGTATTTTAGGTACGACAACAAAAGAAAATATTTATCACCGACCAATTAATTGAAAGATTAACTTTTATGAATCAATTAATTCAAAGAAATTATTTATCACCGACCAATTAATTGAAAGTGTCTTCTGCATAAACAATTGAAGAAAAATGTAATAAACTAATTATAATTTATTATATAAATCAACATGAGACAAATATTTGTTATTGGTTAGTTATTTAAAATATGGTCTTTTGCGAATCAATTAGCCAAAAGATAAACATGTAATTAATATTGTTTCTTTTGAGTATATTCTAGATAGAATTTTGAAGAAAATTGTAAAATTTAGTAATTTCTATAACTCTGATATAGCTATTATTGATCTATTTTTTTTCATTATATAACTCCGATAAATGAATTTGAATCTTATTCTTAAAAACCGACTCAAAGAATGAAATACCCAAACATATGTATATTCGACGGTCTAAAAATATTAGCATTGTAGTAAAACACTAATAGAAGTTGAATAAATCATAGTCTTTGAAAAGTAAAGTAAATGAAGAAAGAAAAATGGGAGATTAAAAAAAAACACTATACCTATTCTTAGAAATCATGGTTGTACTTAACACGACTCCACAAAACCGGCTTATGCGGTGAGTATCGCCCCCACTTATAAACAAATGTTCATCTCATCTTTTGTCCAATGTGAGACTCTTTAACACACTCTCTTACGACCAGCATTATTGAACGTCGTTCGTGGACATAAATGATGGATGAAAACCTAATATCAGGTGGGCCAACTAATTTTAACGGATAATTGTGAGGTTGTGTTAGATCAATCCACGATTTTTTTTTAGTCAAGTAACCTAATAGCTAGAACTCACACATTTTAATTGTGAGGTTGTATTAGACCAATCCACGATCACTAAGACTTATATTACTATATAAATCAAAATCCTATTTTTATAAGGGAAATTCTTGTTTACCCATCAATAAAAGGTGGGTAATACTACCCATGTTGAGTTGGCCTAATCAAAACAATGTATTTATATAATATTCAAAATAATAGAAAACAAACAAATAACTTTGATTGGTGCCAACTCAACATGGGTTGTGTTACCCACCTTTTATTGATGGGTACCCAAGTTGTCACCTTTTTATAATGCTGCATATATGCACGTGTGGACCGGAGTTTCTTTAATGATGGCAAGAAAACGCCAAAATGATTGTTATGTTTTTTGTTTGTTTGCAGTCCTTTTGACGAACGCGATTCTAACACGGCAATCACACACACATATATACTTCAAACAACCTACGACATTTACACTTGTTATCCACACTCTTTCTTTCCTGCGTTTCATTGGTTAACCTTAACATGGGTCAATGCTTCACCTCACTCTCTCACCATCACCAATCACCACCCTCTTCCCTTAATATTCATAACACTTCAGGCAAGTCACCGTATCCTTCACAATTTTCTCGCGGCTCAATTCAGTCATGACAAAAAGTTTAAAAGAGAGACTGAATTTTTATCCTCTCTAGTAAAATACTAATCTGGATTTTTTTTTCTAAGAGACTGAATTGGACCGCCAAAAAACTGTGAGGGGGCAAATTGGAATTTTAAGAATTTAATTTTATGCACCTTTTTTTTAGTTCAAAGCTCAAAATTTGAACTTAGTTTCATTCTTTTTTATTTGTGTGACTTGTATTTTAATTAATTACTATATTATTTACAGGCTTAGGGAGTAATAATGATGATAGTACAAAGGAAGAGTCATCATCATGTAATAAGAGTAAAGTTTGGGAGATTGGAAATAGTGAAAGTGATGGTAAAGGGGATGGAAGCATAGAGATAAGTGGGAAGTTTCTAGAAATGCCAAATTTGAAGGTGTTTAGTTATGGAGATTTGAAGGCTGCCACAAAGAGTTTCAAATCAGATGCATTACTTGGTGAAGGTGGTTTTGGTAAAGTGTATAAAGGTTGGTTAAATGCTGTGACACTTACCCCTGCTAAAGCTGGTTCTGGAATGATGGTTGCTATCAAGAAATTGAAACGTGATAGTGTTCAAGGTGTTCAAGAATGGCAGGTCAGTTAATTTTCATTTCCTTGAGGATACTTTGCACTATTCACAATCTTTAGAGTCAAATGTAGTGTATGATTATTTATGATGAATATGTATAATTATGGTTTTATATTGTTGTTGCGATCGCGGTTATGTTGTGAAACTTTAGATCGTGACAAAATACGGCAAAATGTGGCCTATGCGGTTGAAATTTCAGTTGTGATACTGTTGCAGCATCACAAAATCTGTTATATATTGCGGTCATGAATTTACAGCTGCGGACCACAATTTAAAACCATGTGTATAATAGAATATAAAATAAAAGCTTTGACTCATAAGTAAATTTAAACTGCAGTTGCGTTGTGATCCTCAATATTAGAGAGGATTACAATTAAATGCGGTTAATGCGGCCTCAATTGTGGTCCTTGATGTTGGAGCTTAGATTGCAGTTACTCATTGTTTACTATAATATGCTAGAAATTATAATCCAGTTATCTGACTTTATATATTTTTTTCTTTTGTTCATATGACAATTCAGTCAGAAATCAACTTTTTAGGAAGGATTTCTCACCCCAACTTGGTGAAGCTACTAGGTTACTGTAAGGACAATGATGAATTTCTCCTTGTGTACGAGTTCATGCCAAGGGGAAGCTTGGAGAATCATCTCTTTAGAAGTATGAACTGAGACAATATAAAGTGAATAAGAACAAACTTATTGTCTATGGATCTGAGTTTAATTTCAATTTTGTTTCTGTTTTTTTAGGAAATACTAACATAGAGCCACTTTCTTGGAACACTCGACTCAAAATAGCTACGGATGCAGCTCGAGGCTTAGCTTTCTTGCACTCCTCAGATAAGCAAGTCATATATAGAGATTTCAAGGCTTCCAATATACTTCTTGATGGGGTTAGTTATTTTTTCTGTTGGTCTTATTAATTTAGGGCATGTTTGGATTGTATTATTTGATTTTATCTATTAACATAAGCACTTATAAGACTCTGTGAGAGGCTATGGAAACAACTTATGACACAGCTATAAGCTAGCTGTTGGCAGTTTATTTTCCTAAGCTCTCCAAAATAGATTATGAAAACATCTTTTAGATGTTGCAATATTTGGCTAGTATATGAATTTGGACACTAACTGTTCTGTTAACTAAAACTTTAACGGTAAAGTGTGTTAGCTGAACATTCATCATAATATTCCTCATACATAAACCTCACAGAACAATCATCATATTTTAATATACATTTTCTACGTCTTTTTTTTTTTTTCTTTCGATCCACATATTTATTAACGGTCAATTATATGTCTTCTACAGAATTACAATGCAAAAATTTCAGATTTTGGGTTGGCTAAATTTGGGCCATCTGGAGGAGATTCACATGTGACTACTAGGATCATGGGCACATATGGTTATGCTGCTCCTGAATACATGGCAACAGGTGATTATATCTATATCTATACACACTGAATAGAAACTTTGTAATGATATATACTTGAAGTTGAGAATAATTGAACATGAGAAATAGTCTAATGGATTATGTCATATTATTCAACAGGTCATTTGTATGTGAAGAGTGATGTTTATGGATTTGGTGTAGTGCTGCTTGAAATGTTGACAGGATTGCAAGCATTTGATGCAAAGAGGCCTGAAGGGCAGCAAAATCTAATTGAATGGATAAAGCCATCTCTCTCTGATAAAAGAAAGTTGAAAAGTAACAACATTGTGGATTACAGGTTAAAGGGCCAATATACACCAAAGGCAGCATTTGAAACAGCACAGCTTATTCTTAAATGCCTTCAACCTGACCCTAAAAAACGTCCTTCAATGAAAGATGTTTTGGGGATATTGGAAGGCATAAACGTTATCAAGCATAAAAGGAAGATATCCAAGAATCATTGTACTAAGTCTGCAACTATGGACAATTTATAAAAAGCCAATTTGTCCATTTAAAAATTGAGGTTGAAGATTTTTTAATCAGTCGCTTTCTGGTCATTTCTATGTTTTAGTTTATTTTGTTAGTTAGTTGGAGGAGAAATTCTTTTAGTTTTCTTCATTGTTTGAGTTAGTCACATTTTTTTAAAGTGGAAAAATATTTTCTGTTGTAAGTAATGTTAATTCCTTTGTGAAAAAAAATGTTACTTCCTGAAAGACCAATGTATTTTCTTATAGCTTGTACGTGACTTTGTGACAATACCGAATAGCTTAACTCATCACGCCAATTGCCTAGGAGATGATCATTTACGACAAAAAGCCATACCCATCATCTCATATGTCATTTCTCCAAGCTCCTTTCGAAGGGTTGCCCCCGATCGAGGATAAGGGGAAGTTCGTGGGTCTGCTCCTAGTGAAGTCGACAATGTTCCGTTTCCACCACATTTTGAAGTATTGGCCCTTTTGGGTTGTTGTGTGAGCCCTCACAGTTTCGTCCTTTGTAAAAGGCACCTCAATGGATTTTGGAGTGTGGGTGTTATATATAAACTATAATTGACCTCGATTCTCAAGCAATGTGAGACTTTAGAGTGCACCGAAATATTGAGAAAGATGAATATCAAATGAGTATAAGAAGATGAAAGTGTGGCAGTAGCGTTTGACCTTAACCGGGGTAATGGAGTTTTCAGAAGCTTGTTGATTCTATAAAAATATATTTCATTAGTAGGGTGTATCTTGAACAGCTCTTAGATAAAATTGTAGAAGTATATCATGGTATAAGGAAGAGGGAGGCTTCATTTTGCAAACATGAGAAGGAAGACCAAATTTAATGTGATGTAAAATAGGAACTTGGAAGTAAAAATTAGCAATGTCTAAAACGTGTATCTTCTTGCTTTGAGATATGGGATATAAGCTGATTCGAAGCTTATGAAAGTGGAAGAAAATATTCAGCATTTCAATGGGGTGAGTGGATCAGGGAGCACTGGGAAATAAGCTCTTGAAGGATCGTAGAGTGAGTTGGTGCATATGTATGTTTCTGACTAGAGCCCATATAGGCTACCGCTTAATTGACAGTAAGACTGCTCAAGCTATAAAATCAGTTCAATGTGACATATATTTATCAAACTATTCATTGCCTTATACTTAAAAGGAGAATGCTAATGAATCAGTAGCAAATAACCAAGGAAACCTAAAGAAAAGAGTTTTGTACGAAATTTCTTTTAGGGTAATTCTTGACTGTTTACTACCAATTTGTTAGCAAGGTCCTATTTGACAAAACAAATTTTTTTGAGCTTAAATTTTTTCAATTATGCGATTTTGACATCCTAATTTTTTATCTTTCACATTTATCCTTCTTAAATTTTCTAAAAAAAATATTTATCATTGAATAATTAGTTAAAAGATTATCTTTTATGAATCAATTAATTTAAAGAAAAGTATGTATTTCATTGATAGTGTATCTCTTAAATGTCTTCTACATAAACATTTGAAGAAAAATGTAATAAACTACTTATATATAAATCATACACGAGACAAATATTTGTTTTTTGTTTTTTTTTTTTAAAGAAGAGACAAATATTTGTTATTGATTAATTATTTAAAATATGGTGTTTTTCGAATCAAATAGTTAAAATATAAGCATGTAATTAGTATTGTTTCTTTTGAGTATCTTCTAGATTGAATTTTGAAGAAAATTATAATATACCAATTATAATATACAAACTATTCACGAGACATATTTTTTTCAATGGTGTGTTAATTAAAAGATGAGGAATGCTACTTGGACAACCATTTTTTGGGACAACCAAAATATACAAATAAATGTATGTATTGACACAAAAACCAAAACAATAGAGAGAAAAAATAAGCATACAATGTGAGTACGAGAGAGAAAATTGTCAAAAAAGTTGTAAAAAGTTGTCACAAAATGGATGTTCAAATATCATTTATCGTAAAAGATAGACTTTCGTGAATCAATTAGTTAAAAGAGAAAAATTTACATTGACTTTTACTTGACAAAAAAAAAGAGAAAAATATATTTCGTTGCTGACGTGTATCATGAATATCTCTTGGATAAAATACACTTGTGTATCTTGAATATCTCTTAGAGAAAAATACACTTGTGTTTATTTTCCCACACTCCTTCCATTAAGTTTTTTTTTTTAATAACAATAAAATTTTATAATTTCTATAACTTTAATTGTCAAACTAATATTGGTTCAACCTAGAAGAGAAATGTTGGGAACTTAGCAATCTAAAACTCCAATATAATTATTACTAGTCTATTTTTTTTATAGTATATAGCTCCGATAAATGAATTTGAATCTTACTCCTAAAAACTAGCTCAAAGAATGAAATATCCAAACACATCTATATATCCAACACTCTAAAGATATTAGCAATGTAAAACACTAATATAAGTTGAGTAAATCAAATCTTTCAAGTCTTCGAAAAGTAAAGTAAAAGAAGAAAGAAAAATGGGAGATAGAGAAAAATGGTAAATAGTTATTTTCATGAATGTGTTATGAGTAACCACATAATCTCAATGTATCGAAATTTCAAAATAATTTTTGATTGTACATTATGTTAATCAAATAGCCTTTGACCCTTCAATATATTTACTTACTGTCATATCAGTTCTTATAAGTATATATTTATTGTCATATCAATCTCTATAATAAAAAAAATGTTGTGTTAACGGTAAATGACTATTTTAACGTCAAAGACTATTTTGACTAATGAGGTGCACAAATAAGGACTGTTTTAGAATTTTGATACATTGAAAGACTATTGGGATTACTCGTTACACATTTAGGACGAAAAATTACTATTTGCACTATAGAAAAAAATAATATATCTATATAAATCAAAAGTCCTATGGATCGGTTTGTCTAGTTGTAGTTATATTGAGTCATGATTCTTAGCTTCCTTGTTTATTTTTATAGAATTGACCTTTGTTAAACGTTTGTTTAGTTGACGTCTTGGATTGGTTTGTTCTGCCAAACGAATGGTTTTTGTTCTCAATGCGCTTATTATGTATATCTCATTTTTACCGCTTTTACAATCTCCAAAGAGTAGACATTGACATACGTTAAAATATTACATTATACTCGTATAAGGTTTTTCTTTAGGTCTTTATCAGTGTCAACAGGGAATATAATAAAATGTCCAAGTAAGCCATGGATTACAGATTACCTTAACCAAGGGAGGCTTATGACTATTCTTGTCTTTTGACTTTGTTGAGTGTTATAATTATAAATTTGCTGATATATTTGGCTTGAGCAAAGTGGTATGTGTATAAGGATAAGAAAAGAAGGTTGCTGAGGAAGGCATGGAAGAGTAACTGATGTATGAACACAAGGTTTACTGAAATAACCAGTAAAAAAACTGTTGGTGTTAATTATTTCAGAAAAGACTTTAATTTCAATCTGTTAATATGTTGGTTTAGTCTTTATATAAATTTTCAATTTATTATTGTTCTTGCACAAAAATTGTATGGTCATGGAGGATGGGCACAAGTAAAAAAATTGAAGAAATGGGCAAGACGACTTTCAATATGTTTCATAACTTGAAAATTTGAGCATATATATAGATGGGTGAGAAGTATACATGAATGGACGAAATGAATAGAGCATCTATTCTACAGTTCTAAGGGTGACAACTTGGATTTTAGACCACGTGCAGCAGGTTTGATTACTTGGTCAATAGACTGATGATGTGTATAATGATACATTTGAAGGTTGTTTTAATAAATTACTGCATTCTCTTCTTTTTATCCTAACTATCTATCATTCATATCAATCCAAACAAGGCGAAACCATGGTCACATTCAGCAGTCGAATCCCTACCCAGGAAGCACGCAACTGTACACATGACTTTTATCAATCCTCCTCCTATTCATTTGATAAGTTGTTTATAACTGAACAAGAGAAAAAGACACTGAAGAGTTGCATTAAACCCACTGCCAACATTCATTAAGGAAAAATGTAGTAACTTTGATTTCTAAAATAAAATGTAAAATTATTGCATAAATTTGCTTACAAGCATACAATATAATCCGAGGAACCTATGTTTCCATCTTAAACAGGGCACAAATAAAAACTCAAATATACATGGAGGGGTTGAAGCGTAGTAAGAAACACCAATCAAGCCGTAATCACTTGAGTAGGATGTCATTGGACTATTATGTCATTGGACTGTGATATAAATAATTTATGGAAGTTACAATGACTAACAAATTAGTAAGAAATAACAAATATGAATTCGTTGAAGTGATTTAAATGTAGAACTAAATCCCCTGATGGCGACCCCTGTTGCAGAAGCTAAATACTTCACAAAAATTTAATTGCTCAAATTGATTCATGTAGAAGTTAACTTAACGTGGGGGATTGTGTAGACGGGGTCTGTTGCAGAAAACCCGTCCATTGGCCCTCACAAATGCTGCCAAACCGACACTAATACTTGCCCACATTAGCGAAAAGAAGAAGTGCCGAAAATCATATCGAACTGCAGCAACAATAAAGAAAATAACACTTTTTAAGGCCATAGATTTCATAATACTGTAATACATAGTTGATTAACCTATCACTTGTACAGAGTCATTGTTCTACCCTAGCAAAGTCTGCATAATTATCCAGTTAACCAAGACTACAAACAAAATTTCACTTTGTACTAATGTAACCAAGTACAGGCATATGCAATATTTTTTACTGTGAGCTTGAATGCTTGTGAAGAGTTAAGCACAGAAATTCTCGTAAAATTTAAAATCACACATTTTTGCTTTAAAGTTTAAATATCTATAAACCCTGGGCATGCTCATTTGGCAGCAGTAGGCTACAAGATATCCGAACACTTTAACTACATCTGATTAAGTCCACTGGTACCTAAACTGAGACATATTTAACCTTTCGTAATATAATGAAAGGATTTTCTGTAAAGTAATGAAAAAGTCTAAAGTCTCAGTTTTCTATTTGAGAACTGTCGGTTGGGGTCCATGTAAAACAGGAGGGCCAGATGGAATAGGAAGCAAAAATAAATGACTTGTCAATTTTATTGGCAGAACATGAGGATGGGAAGACTGAACTACATTGCCACATGGTTTGGCATTTCAAACAAAACAACACCATAAAAGTAATGGGAGAAAAACAGAAATATCACCTCTCGCTGGAGTTTATATAATCCTGACCTTTCCTTTCTAACTACCCCTCCAAAAGGCTCTACTTGCAACAAAATATTGAGAGGTAATCACAGTCCTATGATACTAGAGGTTTACATGTGCGTTGTATGGAAATATACCAAACAGATACCAAGTGCTCTTAACTAAAAATATTTGTCAAGCGAGGATCATCTACTATAAGACAGTCATACATACCCCTCTCTATGAAAGAAAATATCAGTGCAGTTCTTATATGATCATGGCATGTTGTTCTTGGGACATTAATGGATAAAAATGGCTTATATTGAGTTTCTACATCAAACCAATAAGAACATCTGATCTGTTTGACAGACGACGTTTGTTGGGTCTTAAATCTGAAGAAGGTCAAACAGTTGTCGATTTCTATTTATCCAATGTACACACTGTTTTGTAAGTCATGTAAGCCTACACAGTATGTTTGGCAAGCATCCCTTGCTCGTAAATGAAGTGAAAGATTGACGTAGTCTAATTGATGAACATATTAAGAATGATGGAGAAAGCAGTATGTTTTATCTTGCAGGGAAGGACAATAAAATGGAACAATTTATAGTAATACATGTAGTTCATAGGATTATGGTGCCAGGTATCTAATTAAAACAGGGCAAAGGGAGTGGAGAAGGGCTTTCTCTTTTCTCCATATTAACTAAAAAGACTAAATTCATTACCCTGTTTTAGGTGTCTTGTGTACCTCAGTTCTCAACATTTATCAAGTGGTTGCCTCTACTACTCTCCCCCTTATTCTCTATCCCTCTTTGGATCTGATTGGTTTGAGAAAACATATTTTTTCATTTTTTGATCACTTTTAATAACAAAATTTCATCTAGTTTGAGGTTTGTTTTCTATTTTCAAATGTTGGTACAGTGAAAGCAATTTGATTTTACTGCTTGTAAGAAGAAAAAAAAACATAAACAGAAAACAATTTCTCAAAGTTAACATGCCATAAAAAACTTCAGTGGTTCCCCTAGTCCCCCATTCTCCATTCTTCTACCACTTCTCTATTGTCTCTGCCTAATTTTATTGTCCCAACTGATTCTGAAAAGGTCAGACTGGATTTGAGACCACACGCCTTTAAAGTAGTAAGCTGATTCTATATTTTTTTTATTAAACCAACAGAGATACATTCATGCACGAATGTGTGCACATATGAATGACCAATTAATTTAGTTTAAACCTTTAAACTAAATAAAGTAAACTCACCTTGTCTCAATGACATGGTTGCAAAAAGAAATCCAGTAAAAACCAGACCCAAAGCCAGAGGAAATGACTGCAAACATAAACAATAATATCAACATTTATTTCCATTAATTGCATATGACTTGCTTGAAGAATTCTATTAGTGAACTGCATATCAGCAAAGTGCAGAATGCTAAACAAAAATCATATTAGGTCTTCAAACATAAGGGCAATGATGTAATGCATTATCCAGCAATATAGTCACTTTAACATTTCCTTGACTGAATAATCTGGTTGCTCTTTTAACTATCAATGGCAGTTTTTATTTCTTATTAAATAAAGCTTAAACCACTTGGCTTCATGAGGCCCATTGCATCCCACCACTTTTCGGTAGGGTTACAATCAGTTTTATGTAAACCTTGAAAGGAACACATGTCTCTCAAAACACAATAAAAGAGAGAAAATAGTAAGTTTTCGTTTAATTATTTTTTTCTGTGAGATATAGGAAATTTCCACAAAAAATACATTTCAATTCAATCATTTCATAATTAGTATACCACTATGAATTCAGCCGTACATCATAGAAATTAAAATGTTTATAAATTGTGCGAGCATTTTAAGAACCGATCTTAAACGCAATTGATGCCACAAACATCAATTAAAAAAATTCATTGATGTTGTACTCACAGCTATAGCTTCAAGGCCTCCTTTCTGAGAAGAGGCAGCTGTATCTCGGCCGACAGAAACTATATAATGTCCTTGCAGAAGATCAATTGCATCCTTCACATAATGAAAAAAAAATATGAACAATATAAATCATCAATTACATATAAATTAATAAGTTGTTAATTAACAAATTTAAAAACGGTAATAGATCCAGAAGCTTAAAAGTAATTTAACTCAAGATCATTTTAGACAGAGTATCATAAGAAATAAGAGTAATCAGCATTGAAATATGCACATGAAAATTCGGCATCTTCTGCAGCATAATTACTATGTAGGGCAGCACAGACTAGGATGCAGAAGGAGAAATCAAATATACAAAGGACAAAACCAAGATGAAAATAAGTTGAATTATAGCCAACTAGTAGACACCTAAGGAACTCTAGAGACCGTAACTAGAGTACCCCACACATATTATTAGATTTTTATATTGGGTGTAAGTCATCCTCACAAAACTGGCTTATAATGTGAGAGTGTCACTCTTTTATAAACTCATTTCACGCCTTATCTTTATTCTATGTGGGACTTGGTTTTTCCTCATATATTATGTTAAATAAGTTCTACAAACCTGCTTTGTTCCATCAACAAAATTATTCAAATAATATCTTTGGAGAGCATTCCAACCATCGTTTATTATCCCTTGAACGGTGCGGTGCCCAAACCTGAATCCCGCCAAAAAAATCAATGAGAGAAGTCACAAAAGGTTAAACTTCAAATCATATAATTCGCAATAGCAATCACATTACTTTATACGCGGAGATCTTATCAAATTGTCACACGGAATTTATTCAACCATAACATATAAAAGAATTGCACAATCACATTACTTTTTTTTCTTATCACCAACTACCAGTTTTTGTAATTCTAATTGAAAGCAACAGACTAATATGGAAAGAAAAAAAATCACAATTCCCGCACTAGAAAACATATACAATGAGAGTCAGCATATCATATGAGAGATACAATGGTGGTTCAAAATCATTTCATGCTATTGTAAATTCAACATAGAAAAGCCTTTATGGACACATAATTTCATGATCCTCTTAATATGTGAGGAACATGAAATTTTTTGTAAAGACTAATGGGAAAATACCTGACAAAGTCTCCTTTCAGAGCAGGAGTTCCTGAATACTGAATACTTATATCGTCCCCATGATTAGCCCACACTGATCACAGAATCAGTTACAAATTGAATCAAAGGTTTCAAGAGAGACAAACAATGAAAACTTGAAAATAGCTACATATTACAACATATATATCTATATTCCAAATCAAATAATCTGAAAAGTAATAATAAACTTACAGATCTTAAAGCGTTCATCAAGATTTGAATGTGAACTAATGGTTTCTTCAGCACCAAAGACACCAAGCCTTCTAAGTTGGTATTCTAACATATTTCGGCCTATCATGCTCTACACATGTATTTTAACATTAGTAAGCTGGAAAATGATGACCAGAACAGATAAAAACAAAAGAAAGTCTTCCTTATAGAGGGACAGAGAAATATTTTCCATTAATTCGGGATGGCACAGAACACTTCCATAATAGAAACCAACCAACCTGAGTTACATTTGTACGGTCTAGACAATCAATACAGTTGGTCCTAACAACTCCAAGTTGCTCCTTCATTTTCTCTCCCTTTTCATTCAACAGAAGATATCTACAATTGCATAACAGAATAGCAACTCACGTCATATATATTTATTTTTTGGGAAATGTTAACAAGTGCCCCTGGGGCACTTGTTAAGGAATTATAAAAGGAAATATTCTCTTGGAAATTGTGTATTCTACTTTTTGAAAGCTGAAAAAGTATTCTTTGTAATGCAAAACTTGAATTTTCTTTTTATTTTTAGTTTGTTAACTAGTGCCCCGGGGGCACCGGTTAACAAGACCCTTATATTTTTAAAGAAGCGCTTTGGTAACGCAAAATTTTATTATAAAACAGGATAATCAGGTGAATGTTTTTTTTAGGACAGATCATGACATCGTGCTGGAAAATTGTCCGTGATAATATAGTAGATAGGTCCAAATTACGCAACATAAACAAACATAGTAATATATTTTATTAGAATTTGTTAGCAAATAAGTGGTTTAAAAATAGCTCCCTGCTTCAATGACACTAATCAATGTCAATGTTTTAAACTTGTTGAAATATTTCTTATTTAGTATTATTTATTTTTCTTATTTAAGAGTCATTATTACTCCTAAAATAAAGGAGTTGACCTTGTATTTTCTCTCCTATAAAAGGAGCCTTTTTGACCTTGTATTTTCTCTCCTATAAAAGGAGCCTTTTCTCCTTCATAATAATATAACGATAATTATCACCCATATATTTTTCTACAAAACTACTAAACAATTCTCGAGAAAGTAGATATCGAATAGCTTAACCAAAAAAATTCCATACCCGTTTCGCTCAAGAAAATCTGATATTTGATCGTAAAGCATTGATAGACGTTCAAAATGAACATGTCCACAGATATGATGGAAATCAAAGTGAACGTATCTGCAAAGAATAATTAAGCACACATGAGCAACCCCCAAAGATACTAAAAAGAATCCATGAATATCAATATAATCAATCTAAAAGTTAATTGAAAAAGACTTCTACCTTACATCGTCACTAGCCACATGCTGCATTGTACTGCCAAATTTTTCACATAGCCGTCCTTCTCCTCCATGCTGATAAAATACAAAGGAGAAAGAAGACCACTCAAATAGATGCATGCCGATACATAACAATTCCATGCACATTTTAAGTTGCATGCATTCTTTACAGTTGTCACTAGTCAACGAAATTTACCACGCAATTACATAGACTAGTATCATTTAGTAAAATCGCCAACCAATATACAAGCATTCTCAGTTTGTAACACAATGAAAGCGTATTCACCTTGTTAACAAGATCAACAGCCAACACTGCTCCATATTTTTTTCTCAAATCTAATATATGCCTTTCCAGGACTCGTGGCTGCATCTCAAGCAATGAAATGGAAGTGAAGTACACAAAATATGTAAAAACCACAGAAATACAACAATCAACAAACACTTACAGCTTCCTCGAGTTTCAATAACTCAAACTTCGGTTTATATGTTAAGTCAACAATTTGTTGCCAGAGCAGAGGAATCGAACCACGAACCTGCAAAAGCTCAACCATGATGTTTCCTAAGTGATACAAATGAAACAAAAGTTTAATTGACACTATATTTTGGTACAACCACAGTTAACATTCATCCCAAAAATCAGAATTTGAGCCCCCCTTGTTTGGCTTGATTTTTTAATCATATAATAGCAAGAATCACCTATTTTCACCATAATATAAGAGAGTTGTAGTGATATCCACGAAAAAACCTGGAAATACTAGTTTACATTCAACTATCACTATTAGTATATTGCTACATTCAAACCAAATAAGAGTCCAGCTCAGCATTTTTTAATATAGAAGTCCTATATCCTAATAAGTACAACAAATCTTATCAGAGGGTCCATGTCTCAAAATTAAAAAAATACCCAAAATAGTTGAAGGTTAAACTATTTTTGTATTAACCTTAAAGCTACCAATATTGCATGTGAGAATACTTTGGCCTAGCAGTATAAGAGTAACCTTTTCAGTTCAACATCAACCCATCTTGAAACTGGAAAATCAAATTAACAATAATAAAAGTAACTTAATATAATAAAAAGAATTGGAATGAACAAAACATGGTGATTTGTATCAAAATATAAATTTTTTACTAGATGCAAAAGATTTTAGTCAGGAATTTAGTTTTGGTATTTTCCCAACCGGAAAGCTAATATAGATTTGAACAGTTAATGATGCCAGTATCAAAATCTAGCAAGGATCAATGTTCATGTTTGGTAGAGTTTGTGTTAAAACAAACATGGAATAGCAGATAAAAAGCGATAGGATAACTTTCAGGTAGTTATATAGTAAGTTACACACAAGAGATCTAGAGAAAAAGGGTAGAATTAAAACAATTACTCCCCAATGAAAAAATCAAGTGACAGAAAAATAGAGTTGAAAAGAAAAAGCAACTGCTTTGTGTATCATTATACGGAAAGCTGCTCCGGGTATTATTGGCAATGAAACAAAAATGTTCTTTTCTGTATGTGAGACTGTGACACTGCTTTTGCACCAGCATCATTAAACATGAACTTTAGTTTTGGATAATTTGCTAATAGCCAGATGAAAATGGCAACTAATGTTCATATTACTTCCATGCCTACTACTACCAAAATATATTTGTTTCTCACTTCCTACAGTCTTTCTCTTCAAGTTCCTAGTCACACAATCACCAAAAAGAGCCTAAATATGTATATACAATTGGAAGGATATCAAAGCATCATTTACAAAATATTAAACACTTCTTAGTTCGTCATTTGTCAGCACCCAAAAATCTGGCTTCTTGAAAGTTCAACAACGTTAATTGGATGGTCCAAAAATACCAAATGCAAATAGGGATAGACAATTAAGAATTTTTTAAATATATTAGACATAAAAAAAACTGAAATCAATTTTCCAACTTCTAAGAAAAATAATCTAGTTAGATATCATCGGTTCATTAATTATGTAGTTGCTTATAAGTGCACAAGATAATGTCCATCTTATTTCAAAATAATGACAACTCTTTAGGATGATTAGGACTGCTGCTCTGAATTAAGTTAACAGAACGCACATATCTTGCATGACAAGCCCGTCATTTTAATTCTTAGAATAATCAATTTGTGGTCGTAGAAAGTAATACCTGAACAAATGAAGCAGTATACCCATTGAACTGCATAAGTTGTTCTGTTTCCACAAAATTGGCAACATATCCATCTGGATCAGCTCCTCTTCTCCACATTCGAGTTCCTTTCAAGGAATAAAATTGCATTTGTACCATCAGCCAACCAATCGGTAAAATTATGATTGCTTTCTTTAAGCAGTCACAAATTACAACCCCATATTCTCTCATACAAAAATACTTCAAATTATATATTCTAAAAATAATTTTAAACCTCAAGTATGACAAATTAAAACCCTAACATGAAAACAAAGGAAACAATACATCTTTTAATATCTTTTTCTTAAGGAGTAACTTAGATCTGTATATGCTCCAAACAGATAACTACAAGGTAGTGTAAAAATCCTCGGAATCTTCAATGATTACTTTCAATATCACCGCATTAATTTCATTAAGTTCACGGTCTACAGGATATTGATTCTTTGAATGGTAAGGAACACATGATATCTGTAAGTGCACAGTCAAGCTAGAAACAAAAGATTTTTTGGTTGGACAGAAATAAATATATGTTCATCCAAAAGTTTAAATTTTAAAATACCGTTTCTTCTTGTGCATCTCCTAGCAATCAAAGTGACGTCAATAATATCTTTCCCAATAGCTGCTTGAAAGTAATGAAAACCTGATATCTTGCTAAGGATAACATTGAAAAAGAAATGGTTATGTGCTCACAGCATAAACACAAACTTATATGAACCCCAAATGTATGCATTTGTTACAAGAAAATCCATTTGTTATAAGAAAATCCATAAGATGATGATCTAACATTGAGATGATCAAATAAGGATACTGCCTTGGACTACAGGGAGTAAGTATGGGTCAAGCTGGCAAACAGAGAATCACAAACTTATTAGTTAGTACTATAAAAATGCGGAAGTCATGAAGAAATTGAACAAGTGAAAAAGCTACCATAAACCTACCTTGTTATCTATGAGCACTTCTAACATATAATTGTTCCATAGAAATCGAGGTTCTGCCTGTGATCAAAAATTTGGTAGCATAAGCAGAATAAGAGCAGGGAAAACCAAAAACTACAGAAGGAATCAATTCGGAGTGGACATAATCTCCTAAACATGAGGACTGTCGCTCAGTAATGGTATCGAGAAGAAACTGTGATTCTTTTTTCTCTACCAAAGAGTCAGCACATGTGGTATATCAGTGTAACGGCAATATTCTATAAATATTAGTATATGAGTATGTTTATGTTATTGCCATGGGTGGTTAATAATTGTGTTAACACAAAATATGCTGAATCAACATATTATGATTTAGTTACCTTGAGCTTCTCAAGGCTCGACTTCCCCATATGTTAACTGTTACTGAATGTTTCAGTGAATTATTTCATCAATTTCACACAACAGAGAGTCTTTAATTTCTCTCTCTTTGGTTTATCATTTCCTCTCTCTTTCCTAAATGCTTCCCTTTACTTTCTTTCAACTAACATGGTTTAACACAATAAAAGAAAATCTCTAAACTAGGAGGGCAGTGGTAAAACAAAAGGCAATAGATACCTGTCTCCAAAGAGGAAGCAATCTAGATTCATCGCCAAGGTCATTCAACCGCTGGGCACTGCAAAACATGATAATTTTATTGTATTAATAAATACAAATTTACATTTTATTTTAACCCTCCATAAATTATGTGCTTTATGGGGGGCTGTAAATATCCTACTCCCAAAAAACAAGTGATAGTATATTACAAATATTTTTTGTACAGAGTTTTTTCTTGATAGATAGATTGATAGTGATCTAATCTTGTATTATTAAAAAACTTACCAAAATAATTTGGTCTTGGAATGGTACGGCAACATAAAGCATTATTTATAGGATTTAATTTATATATGTGATAACTATTTCTGCTAGAAGGAACATTTACATGGTTATGCTTTATTAACGTAGCATGCACTTAATTTTCATTCAGGATAAAAAACAAGCTAACTTTTCTAAGATAATATTAATGTCACTATTATCACTAAACTAATGCCTTTTAATTTAACCAAGGTTACAATGACCTGCAGCTCTAAAAAAGTCAGATTGCAGAAGTTCTTCTTCTTCAGATTCATTTTAAAAAAAATAAAAAATCAATAGAACTGTATATTAAAATAAGTTCCTATCCTAGATATCAGCTGCGTAGAGGTTTGCAACCAATGGCAAAATGTACTTAAAGTATCTCATATTCACCCTTCCTATGCAATGATTTATGATATCTTTCAACATGTAGTATGAAAGATTATTTTGCAAGCAGAAGCCCTCAAACATATATTATTGATACTCTGGACATAAAATGTCAAAGTGAAGTAATGTCATCCTAGGTGCCATGCGAAAAATTCTACACACTACAATACATAAATAGGGAGGTGGGCACTGCATTTTATGTAGGTTTACAGGCTGCATGATTGCACCTACCAATTAAACTGAAAATGTATGGGTAGTTTCTTCTCTGTATATTCATACATGTATGTAAATAAGTAAGGCAGTGAATTTTATAATCCAAATAGAACCATAACATATTCTAGAGACATAAAAATGAAAGACTACTAGGAATATCGAAAGAAGTTCACCTCAGAGTTAAATTAGTTTCATATGAGAAGAACAGACCAGTAGTTTTCTCAGCAACATTTAGTAGCCCAGAAAATTCCAACTCCGCCTTCTTCTGCCAAATATGGTGCAGCAATTATGAGTTCCAAATTGGAAGTAGACATGGAAGCAAATAGGAAACAGGTGGAGCTGTAGCAAATATACCTGTTCGGCAGGGGTACTTTTAAGTGAATGATCACATGGAAAAACCTTCATGGATGAAATTTTGAAAATTGGATTCCCCAGGTAAGATCCAGCACATTCACGCTCAGTTATGACCATCAGATATGATCCTAAGGGCATAGTAAAACTCAGCAACATCAAAATAATTGTCCAAATTGAACTATGCTTTTCAAATAATGCATTATCTGGTATTTAAAAGGAAATCAATTATGTAAACAAGATCGAGAAAATAAGATACCAATATCAAAATCACTATTGTAAGCAATTAATAAACAGGGTAGTAAGGACCTGTTTCTTAAGCCATAAACATAAATGAACTAAAAGAAATATATATATATATATATAAATGCAAAAATCTAGCATGATCATTAAACCATGAGCCAGTTCTTACAAAAAAAAATAATAAAGAAATAAAAAAACGCTTTGTTTTCCTTAGCCCATATGGCACCAAACATCATTGATATTTTATTCATTTTTTGCTTCCATTTGTGCGCCAAAATCAATGATCATTTATCATTTTCGAACATCCCAATTCCTAACTTCATCAACCCGCCCACACAACCAAAAAATAAAAAATGTGTAATCTAACCATCTCACATTGTTACACAATCATATAGATCAAGATGAACATCGACCTTGCCGATAAACAGGAAATTAAAACTTAAAGAGCAACACAAACATACAGTAGCCACTTCATGTAAAATTTCATTAAAGCAAAACATGGCCATGTCTCTCTTAAGATTGCTCACCAGCCAAAAGCCTCAATATCCCAACAACACCGAAAATCGTATAAATCTTCGGAACTCGAACAGTGGTGCATTCTGGAACCTCATCTGTCAAAGCAAAACAACGCAAGATCAAAATATATAAAACGAAAAAAATTCAAATGATCGACGGATCCTTTGTAGATGAACTATAGAAAAAGCATATCACAAAAGCAAATCGATCAAATCAACTAACCTATGAGTTTCATGGATCCATCAACTCGACTAACAGCCAAAGAAGAACCAGAAGATCCATCCGTTGGCTCAATCACATACTGATCAGGAAATTCCCATAATCGCATACGCGTGTACAGCTTCTGCACAGAATCTGCTCTCTCCATCATTATTGAAACTCCAACTCACTGAAAACATCAAACACAATCCATTCAAATTCACAATTCAAATTCAAACTAAACTCCATTCACAATTAATCATCATCAAGGATTCAAATCTCAATTCACCGCTTAAGCTAGCTACAAATCATTCAAATCCAGTCTAATTTGATCAATATTCATTCAAATTAACAATTCGAACTAAACTACATTCACAATCAATCATCAAAGATTCAAATCTCAACTTACCGTTTAAGCTCTCTACAATTTCACAAACCAACCAAAGCAATAACACTAACTTCAAACTGTTCAAATCATTCAAATCCAGCTTAATTTGATCACTGTTCATTCAAATTAACAATTCAAATTCAAACTAAACCAAATTCACGATTAATCATCAACGATTAAAATCTCAATTCACTTTTTAACCTTTCTACAATTTAATAGATCAACCGAAGCAATAATCCGAAGTTCAAATCATTCAAATCAAGCATTAATTGATCTAAAAGGAAGAGAAAAACTAATTTCCCGCTAAAACCGTTGAAGTTAGTACCAGAAATTTTCTCACACTTTCTCAGCAATGAAGATGAAGAAGAGAAAGAGAAGAAAATGTACCTGAATGAAATTAAGATCCAAATGCGAATTCGTGTTTAGAATGATATAATCATATAATAATATTCATTTTAGTTTTAAGCTAAAGTTAAGGGCGTGTTTGGAATGTTCGTCAATGATGCGTGATGTGGACAAAATCGCTGGTTCGTATTCGTGGTGTTCCAAATGAGGCTTTAGTGTGAGGTGATTTACCGGTTTTGCTTAAACGGTGCCGAGGGGGGTGTGTTAGCGACACACGTGGGGGTGGATTAGAGGTTTGTGTGAGCGGGACCTACTACTATGGATAGCCTTATGACATGGTCAATAGAGGAGCAACGTGTGGGATTGTATCTACCGTTGGATGTGAATACTGAAGTTAAATTGATGGTTAGAAATATGGTGGGGTTTTTTTGGTTTCTAATGTCAATTTTTTCTGAGTATTTCCCCAACTCTGTTTTCAGATCAATTTTGATGATGTGATAATGCCTACGTGGACAAATTTAATATGCATGTCATTATTAATTTGTTTTATTCAATAATTATCACTTTGTAAAATATTTTAATTTTTAAAATAATATATAAGTTAAAGATGTGATGAAAAATATTAAAATACAAATTTATAAAACATTTTGATTATTAAAATAATATTTTAACTATTGAAATAATATTTTATCATCAAAGTAATATATTTAATAATAAGAAATATTATTTTGTAAAATATTTTAATTATTAAATTATTTTAAGGCTTATTTGGTCATTTGGTCGCCTAAATAATTTCCAGTTTTTATTTTGGTCCCATATCTCGAAAAATCAACATTTTGGTCCCCTTGTTTTTTCTCCGTTATTCAAAAAGGTCCCTGGCTGTTAACTTTAACCCCAAATGTCTATGGTGGACCAACCTTAAGAGTGGTCCACCATAGATCCTATTAATTAATTTAATTTAAATCGTTTGATCTTTTTTCTAAAAGAAGGACCGTTGGATTACGCAGGTCTATTTTATCTTACGGTGAGTCAACAACACCTAATTACTTCTTCCCCTCATTTCATCATCTTTGGAGATCTGCATGATTCTGCTTCTTGGTTATCTTTCGTTTATTTTTTTCTCTCAAGAAGTTGGAATGGTAAGACGAAGATGAGAACACAATGGTCACCTCCATGAATCTGAAATTCAGTCATATACTCATCCAAAATTCAAAATCAATAACAAAATCCAAACCTTGTATATAAATCAAACGCTGCATCCAACACCCAAAAAATTCCTTCCTTTTATACTACCAAATCGACGAGAGAGGGATTGTGGATCGTGGATCTGGAGAGATCCGAGAGAGGGGTTGAGTAAAGGGGAAAGAGAATCTGGAATTCCATGTTGTAAATTAAGATTAGGGATTGGGGAATTTCGAGAAGATGACGATTGGGTCTCTGAAGGGAAGATGGACATGAAATTTCTGGAACAAAGGGGGTTAGGGATTCATCACTGTTTTGTCTATGAGCTTCTTCTAATTTTATTTTCTTCACTTCAGATCTATAATAACAGTGTGTTTTCCTTCCAATTATTTGCCATTGGATTTTGGAGAATCTAGAGATTGCCATGGTAAACGTGTATAGATTTGGAGGATCTATGGATTCGTGGTTGTTGTTGTTCCAACAACAACAAAGTAAACATGAACAACAAAGTAAATGTGAATGGAAAGAAGGATGTGAGGCTGAACGACAGCAGTCTCCGGTGAGGAAGAAGATGAAAAAGTGAGAATTAATTAGGTGTTGTTGACTTACCGTAAGATGAAATACACCTGCGTAATTCAATGGTCCTCATTTAAAAAAAAAGATCAAACAGTTTAAATTAAATTAAATAATAGGATCTATGGTGGACCACTCTTAAGGTTGGTCCACCATAGACATTTGGGGTTAAAGTTAACAGCCAGGGACCTTTTTGAATAACGGAGAAAAACACAAGGGGACCAAAATGTTGATTTTTCGAGATATGAGACCAAAATGAAAACTGAAAATTATTTAGGGGACCAAATGACCAAATAAGCCTTATTTTAACTATTAAATTAAAGGCCAAATGCATGTGGTCCTTTAAGTTTAACATTTATATCGAATTAATCCTTTTAGTTTTTTAGTTTCAAATTGGTCCTTTAAGTTTAACGTTTATATCGAATTAGTCCTTTTAGTTTGTTAGTTTCAAATTGGTCATTTATGTTAGTAAAAGTGTACTCATAGTCCTTTAAGGCATAAAATATATGCACCATTACCCTCTATTTCCATCAAACTTAGTTAAATATTTCAACAAAAAAAAATCAAACTTAGTTAAAAAATATTTATGTGGACGTTTATTGCTAAGTTGACAAGTCTAAATTAATCTCCCTCAAAACTAGGATTCATATATGTATTGTTCAGTCTTAGTTTGAAACAAAAATCAATCGATTACTTGATTTATATTGTTGTTGATGAAATATTTATCTGTAAAATTAGGATTGAATTGGCAAACAATAAGTAGAAATGTATATAAGTAATTATATTTGGTGTCAATGTTAAATGGTCATGTAAACACTTTTTAACAAAGTTGTATGAAAAAGGGATCAATTTGTTAGAAAAAATAATTAAAGGACTAATTTGTTCACTTTTACTAACATAAAATACCAATATAAAATTTTTAAAAAAAAAAAACTAAAAGGATTAATATGGTATAAACATTAAACTTAAAGGACCCTAGGATATATTTGGCCTAAATTAAAATAATATCATAAATACTAAATAATAATATATTAAATTAAAATAATATTTTAATAATTAGAATATTTATAAAAAATAATCATTGAATAAAACAAATTAATAATACCCCAAAAAAACAAATTAATAATAAGCTCGAGTCACCAAATTTTACCCAAAAACGCGTGGGGGACCAAAACTCAAGAAAAATTAAAATTGGAGGACCAAAAAACTGATTGTTAAAATGGAGGACCAAAACATCAATATTTTTGAACTAGAAGGATCAAAGGTGCATTTAAGCCTTGTTTACACCTAAAATTATTTATCATGTTAGCTGACAGGTGATTGGATTTTAAGGGATGGAACTCTCTAGGTGATGAAAGGTTAGACGATGTTGGGGCAGTCGAGCGAGGGAAGTTGATTCTTTCTTAAGCCTACTAACTTAGTATGTGGTTTCTAGTGGCCTCAGACTTAGTCAAAATGAAGTGGAACTGAACAATGACACCGAAAACCAATGTTCCATGTTTATTGTGACACTAACCACAAAGAGGATGAGGGACGAAATACGATCACAGTGGAGTTACGCACCAAGGATTGTGTCAATGAATCATGTCGTGAAAGGGGAGTCTGGCAACCAAATGTGGGGTGCCACGATCCCCTCAAAAAGGGAAACTCATGCATTACTCGCGAAATTAGTCAAGCAAAGGTTTAACATCGTAAGCGATATCGTTTGGATAATAGGTAATAGTTTTATTATAAATACTCGATTCATATATTGTAATTAAGACATCCAGTCAATCAAACAAGCTTACTTCACATTTTTTACCCCTTTACGTTTATGCAATTATCTTTATTTAGTGTAACTCAAAAACCCCAAAAACACGCTCTCTAGGAGAAGTTAGGGAACCCACAATTGAGAGATGGAGTTCATTCATCATCGGCAATCGCTTGAAACAAATGGAATCATAGTTGAGGACATTCAACCGAGCATCAGCTAAATGCTTGCTTCATCAACAAATTTGGCACGCCTAGAGGGACAACATGTCCTTTAACACTGAAAATTCAAGTTCCATGGGTCAGGTTTATGTTTAGCATATGCACCTGAGGTATCGAAAAAGTCTCAGCATAATGGATCAACCATCATCATGAACAACTAGAAGGTCAGGCCAACCTCGATCGAATAAGCCTTCACAAATGTTGGGATTGCCAACATTTGTTGCCCCGCCTATTGTTTCCAAGGCATAACTAATTGCTACACCAGAGACTCAAATAGTAATGCCAACGTCTTTCATTAGACAATAGATTGACATGTTGATATATCACATCATGTATCAGATCTCCACTGAACATGCTGGCATTTTTAAACTCATGGTGCATAACGAGGTTTGACAAGTCAATGAGTTGGAAGCTCTACGAGCCAATTTTGGTGACAACTCAGTCATTTTTACTCCACAGGAAGTACAAGGGAATCAAAATATAGCCGGTGTTGTTAATCAAAGCCAACCGATTATTGCATTCGTAAGACTCTAATAGGTTTAGTCGATTCGTATAAAAGATGTACCTTGTACTTCTTATTCATAGCCTAGTATTTTTGCCACGGCTAACCTTATGGGCACCCAAAAATGAACGATACTTTTAACCAGACTCAAGACCGTCTGAATCATTAGGTCAGTAAAGCCCTTGTTTTAGGGCCCAAATTTTAAACTTTTTAAATTATTATATATTTTGTGATTCACACTCCTTAAATTGTGGTTAATATTGCATTAGCATGTATGTGTCCATTGCAATACATAGCGATTTTCTAAGATTAATTTTTGCAGTTTTCTTCCTTGACATTGTGATTCACACTCCTTTTTAAGGTTTAGGCATTGTATTTCTCTTCATGTCCTACTCTTCATCTCACAATTATCTCTGTGTTTAGCTTCATTATCTATTGAAATGAAATTTCAAATAAAATTGATTATGATAATGTGATAAACGATTTTGTATCTCAAAAACCATGAAAAATACAAATTACATAAAATATTCTTAAAAAATATTAATTTTAAAAAGGCCCCACTATTAAAGTCTGCTTAGGCCTAGATATTGATTGAGATGGCCCTGCCCGAACTAACCTTCAAGTTGAACAGGTACATATGGCGAGGAGGGCACCAATATGGCAAATTGACATGTCGTAAGTTTTTCCTTATTACATTATTATGCAAGCCAACAATATGCCTTACATTGGAGGATACATCTACAACCCAGTAACATGAATACAACGTCTTGTTTTGGATTATATAATGAAGCAACCATGGATGAATTATCCACCTCTATCGTTTAATCTTGTAACATATTTTCCACGAGGAATTCCCCTACCTAAAGTTCAGACTCGACCATGTTTCCAAAACCCCCTAAAAATTGTATGCATTTGATAAATGTATATCATGTCATATGGGGTTTGATGGAAGTTTGGACAAACATGTTGTCCGACAGTCGAATATCTCGATTTGATGGAAGGGGTGTGGTCGAAGGAGGGATGTATGGGGTGGATGGGGTATTTAAGGAGAAAATGAAATCTCTAAAGATGTACTCAAAGGTTGGAACAAGGAGGTCTATGAGAATATGGAAGTAAACTTAAAGGAACTAATGGAACGTGTGTGCTATTTTTTTGATCTAAAAAGTGAAAGTGAGGTGTTGTTCTTGGGTGAAGTAGAGGAAAGGAAGGTGAATTTTGTCAAAATTTCAGAAATCATTAAAAATAGGGATAATTTTGTTTGCCAAAAATCACGATCAAGGTAGCTCAAAGAGGGAGATGCTAACACAAGTTTCTTCCATGCATGCATCAAAAGTAGGAAGATGGCAAACTCGATATTAGCGCTAAAAAGAGAGGGAAGGTTGGGTGGAGAAGTCGTAGGAGGTGTGTAGAGAGGTTGTCGATTATTTCAAGAATCACTTTAAAGAAGCAGGTTGGTCAAGACCTACTCTAGATGGTCTTAGCTTTCCTACCTTATCTTTGGAGCAAAGTAGCAATTTAACTAAGGTGTGTTTGGAGGAGAAGATTAGTGAAGTGGTTGCCTTGTCATAGGGGAATAAAATTATTGGTCGTGTGGTTATAATTTTTCTTTTTTCAAAGAATTTTGGGGCGTTTAAAAGGTGGATGTTAAAATTATGTTTGATCAATTCCACTCAAATTTGAATCATCTAGAGCACTTATTGTCTTATTTCACTGCTTTAATTCCAAAGGTTCTTAGTTCTCATTCTTTGAGAGAATTTCTCCTTATTTCTTTATTTGGGAGTCTTTATGAGTTGTTCTTTCTAAAAGGCTAGCGGTAATAATTGATTCATATGTTTCAAAGAATCACTTGTTGGGTGAAATGGGTGGATATTTGTAAGCAGGAAAATGTGGTTGTTTGAGGGTGAAGGATTTTAAGGTTATTTAGCAATGCTCTTTTATCGAAGTAGACATGGTATCTGTTAAATGGAAGGGAAGTCTCAATGGGCAAGGGTGTTAGTTGCAAAATATGATAATGGTGTGGTCTCTAACTTGGTAATTTCAACAACTATTAGACATGACATGACTAATTTCGTGGGGTGGAGATATGTTTGTGGTTTAGGTGGTGTTCCGAGACGAGAATGTGATTGGTGTGTAGAGGTATTTAAAAAGAGAATTGGGTGTGGGAGAGGGAGAGGGACATTATTTTGGCAAGATCATTGGTGTGGAGAAATGTCTTTTAATCAAATGTTTCCACGCCTTATGGGAATATCGTGGCGAAAATTGATTGGTCTCGGATATGGGGAGTTGGGAGGATGGCTGGTGGTGTTCAAAGATTAAATGTAGGAGAACATTGTTTGTGTGGGAGGAAGACATTTTTAAGTTTTTTTATGGATTTGATTATTTCGGTTCAAATTTCGGTAAGGGGGATGAGTGGAGTTTCCACAAGTTTTATCTATCTTCATCTATGTAATCCATCTTCCCCTCTTCTTTTGATGTGTCATTGGGTGAGTTACTTGATAAGGTTTGGGGGAGACGTGCTCCTTCAAAGGTTTAAGTCTTCTCTTGGCAATTGATTTTAAATCGACTTTCAACAAGGAAAAATCTCTTGAAGATGCGGGTAAGCGGATAATCACTTGTTCACTAGGTGTGGTTTCGCAAGCGCTATATGCTATGAAGTTTTCAAATGGTTAGGTATGGAAATAGTTCTTCTAAGGAAAATATTTATTTTACCTTTGACAAATTCTAAGGAAAATATTTATGTTGCTAGAAATATTGTATTCTTTGCATCGGAAAGGAAAAGGTGTAAACACTACTACAGAAACGACTTTTTACATCAGTTGGAAATGACTTTTTACATCAGTTGCCAACCGATGTAAGGTGGCTTGATGTAGAATGTCCACATCTTTTCACATCGGGTACAAACTGATGTAAAAGACCAATTTTTCACATCAGTTCTAAAATCCACTGTTGCGAAATCAATATTTTTTTTAACACTACTACAGAAATGACTTTTAACATCGGGTGTACAACCACTGCCCGATGTTAAATGTCACGTACCATCACACATTTCACATCGGCATTTAGTGGCCCGATGTTAAATGTCACGTTTTTTTTTTAATTCTGCTTCTGATGCTATACCATGCTTCTGATGTTACATCAAATAAGTCTACTATTATGATAACATGGTGAATCTAAAGACATGAGATCCATAGCCAACTTGCTCTTCGTTTCACTACTCTTATGTGACTTATAAGTCTACTATTACAAGCCTTACATTAACTCAAACATTATACCCAGCAATTACCAATTCATCCTCTCCAAATGGGTGAATAATGGGTAAAGGTTGTGTATCCATCATTATACCCAGCAAGATGCCCTCACGTATCATACCAATGTCTCCAAACTTGAGGACTAGAACAGATGAATCGAAAGACAACGAAAAGCTAGCAAGTAATCGACCCATAGTAGTCAATTGCGGATAGCGGCGCGTAGCGGCCAACCCCAAAAGTGGGATAGCGGGATAGCGTATAATGGTATGACATATAGCGGTCACCGATATTTGATTATTTTTTTGACAAATAACATGAATAATACTATAAAGTATAAACAAACATATATATTTCTCAACAAAAAAACTTTTATTTATTATAAAATTAAATATAACACTCAAATCTCTTGAAACATTCATAAATCAAAACACCAAAAAACAATGGAGCAAATACAAAAATCATAAAACAAACAAAACAGAGGAAGAAAAAAAGAACGTAGAAGCGATACAACAGAGGAAGAAAAAAAAATTACCAAGGAAGAAAAAAAGAAAGAACAAATGATTTTTACAAGCAGTATATAAGTGAGCATATGGATCAGGAGTGTTTCAAATGTCCATATGTTCGAAACCCAAAATAGTTCTGAAGGTGAAGTATAATTTAAGACCATTCAATATGTATAATATAAACAATATATACAGAACTAGTATTACACCTTTATTTAATTAAAAAAAATAAAACTCTGAGTACATATGCATGCCTGGTCAATGTATGAAACACTTCACTGAAAAAGCATGTTATGATTTGAGCTAGGAATTGCAAGCACTTCAACTCGTTCGCCTCTACCAAGATCCCTAAAGTAGTCCCTATATCTTGAAATATCAGCAGTAGCAGACAACAAAACTACCCTGCAAAAGCATAATGTTTTATCAACATATAACATCTACTTGCCTCTTAAATTGAAATGAGAGATTTTGATTACAACGAGGTCCTGCTTAGCAGTCCAAGAAACATAAATAAATGGACTTCTTGACTGGGATCCTCTTATTACTTGGATAATTAGAAAGACATAGTGACTAAAGGAACAGATGTTATCACTGGAATTAAACAAACAATTGCATATGCACTCCTGATCTTCAAATTTATAGATTAGTTTCTTACAAATATGCACATAGAACTCTCTTTAATTAACTCTTCCAAACATCCTCTCAACACTACCAAAACCAAGATGCTAACCTTAAGTCATTGTTCTTTAACAAAAACTACTTTACACAAACTAGTACAAGATCAGACTTCACTGATCTTTCATGTACTTCGTCAAGAATAATAACCTTGTACTCAAGTAATCAAGTAAAAAATGAAAGATTTATCTCATTATTTATGTCAACTGAAAGTAATCAAGTAAAAAACTGAAAGATTTGATGAGGTATAAAAAACTCAGAGTACCTTCATCTTATAGCCATTCTCAAGGACTTTAAGCTGCTCCAAATCCTCCTCAAGTTGCAATAGAGTAGGTTGAAGATCTGGGTATATCCTTAGAAACTTCGTATCATAGCTCTGGCAGATCAGTAAACAAAGAACTATTAAATCACAAAGCAACAGATAAACTTTGAGCAATGATTGTTATCACGACCAATTAAAGGAATTTGACATTTGTACCTGAATCCCAAGATTTAGCAAATAAGGGAACTGTTGATTGACCTTCCCTGACGTGTTGCAAGTATGCAGACACTTATCCAGCTTTTTCAAATGTATACTTTAAATAAAATATCGAAAACGATTCCACAAGATGTCTGGTGAATGACAGAATAATTAAGGGTATGTATGGGACCTGTATTTTGGATGTCTTAAATTTGAAAGAGCGTGATAAATGATCATATAATAATTAAATCACACTTAATTAATTTTTAAAAACATTTGTGTCTTCAATTTAAAAAAGAAAAGTAAGCCCTCCCCTCCAAAATCCATCCAAACGTACCCAAAGACTCAAATTCAAAAGATTTAATTATTTCTAGCTTACTTATTGAATGTGATTAATCCTCATGAAAAATAGATTGCATAACCACGATTATCAACCACACATTTCACTCTGTTTGGATCATGTGCATCTTCAGGCTTTAAGGCCGTAACTGCAGTGCTGAACACTGCATCTGGAGCTGCATGTAAGGAGCAAGATAAATTACAGTATTAGTAGAATAATATACAACATTGAGATATGAATGAGAATAATTCCTTTTGGCCATAACATTATGACACTTAGATGAAAAGATTCTTAACATAACCTGATGCTATTTCAAATGAGCAGTTTAGAAAAGTTGATTCACCTGTTACTTAAGAGTGAAAGTGCACATAATAATTACAACTTAAAGCAAATAATCATTAATGTTTTGCTCGTAAACTTTTTTTTTATTTGTGGTATGAAAAGAATAATTTTTTTTATCAAATCTTACCTGCAAAGCTTTGACAACACCGTCTATTATTTCAGGTTCAATATAAGTAGAGAATTCAGTGAAGTCAAGCCCTTCTCTAGCATTTCATCCAACAACACTGCATTGCTCCTACACATAACCATGAACATCAACATCCACTCCAGTAAAGAAATCATCTAGAAGAACAAAACTAACCAAAATAGGACTCAAAGATACACATACATCCCACTAATTAACAATCATACAATCCATCTATTAACCTAATTCCAAATTAGATTAATCTAACCAACTACAAATCCCTAATTAAGGAATTTTATTATCTAACCTAACTAAGTTTCAGAGAGCAATAAAATGACTCACCAGTTTCAGAGAGAGAGCGAGAACGACTCGGCGAGATTCGAGTGAGTGAGTGAGTGAGAGAAAGCCAGAACGAGTGAGTGAGAGAACAATTCACGATTCAAATCAAGATTGAAGAGTTGAAGGGCGATTCAAATCGATTGAGAGGGAGACTAAGTGAGCGATTCAGCTTGGGGGAAGGGTTTGGAGGAAGATTGAGTGAGCTGTTCTACTGAACGATTCACAAGCATCCTGAGCGATTCAATTTAGGGGAACGATTCACGAGCATCCTGAGTAATTTTGTGTGGCTTTGGTGAGAGATAGGGTGAGGTTTGAAATTAGGGTTTGTGAGAGGAGAGGGAAAAGGGGAGTTTTGTCAGGGGAGAGGAAAACCAAAAGAGAGAAAGGAACGCATGATAATATGTGAACACATAAGTTTTCCCCTCAGGCATTAAGGCACCGAAGTGAAAAGTGGGTTAGAAAAGTTCCTCAAAATTTCAAAAATGCCACCGTGTTTTATTTTCCCTACAGGTATTATATCAACTGATGTGAAAACTTTTTATCATTTACTTTTCATATCAGTTATTCCTCTCCACTGATGTGAAAACTTTGTTAGTAATTTCGAAAATGCCACCGTGTTAACTATTACATCAGGTATTATTTCAACTGTTGTGAAAACGTTTTTGACCATGTTGTAAAATGTATATTTTCCACTAGTGAAAGGGTGTGATGTTGGTTTGACACATGGTGGTTTGACTAATTTGAAATTATATCTCATACTTTGCTGTAACTATAAATTTTAGAAATTGAACTAAAATAAATCACTTTAAAGGTCCATTTGGTGCTCATGATAGGAAGACATGATATGATAAAACTATCATATCCTGGTTCAATTTGTTGTTTGGTGCGTCAATAGAAAATGATAACTTAAACTCATTTCTTATCCTATCATACACACCCTTTGTTATTTTTATCCTTAGTTTTTGGTGGGTTAGAATTATCTTATCATGATTAGCATTAAAATGCTTATTTTGTCCTCTCTCTTAATTCATCGCTCATATTCTATATGCTCTCCATCCATCGACCTCTACCTCTTCCTCCATAACTCTTCAACTTCATCTCTTCTATTTGTTACAGATCTGACCTCAATTCCACCCTACAATCGTTTTTTCCTCAATCTGCTTAATTGTTTGTTTCTTTCTTGATTGTCTATTTTGTATTCAAGTCAAATTAGAAAAGAGATGAAACAAAGAGTTTTGGAATTTCGTATTATTTTCAACAGAGACAACAATTAGTTTGGTTAAGAGCTTGGATTGTAATTGTAAATTTTTTATAGGTTGTTGTTGGTGTATGAATTTTTTTACAGGTTGAAGTTACATAAAGAGGTTTTGATAGTACTTTGTAATTGAAGAAGGAAGAAGACAATAAACAATTTTTTTAATTAAAGAAGTCATGATTTTTTTTAATTGAACTTTAAGAATGAAGATTATGGCACCCCTAAAAAAAAGGAAGAAGACGATTGACAATAATAGCTTTGTATCTAATTAATAATAGCTTAATTATATTTAATTATAATTAATTACAAGGTTAATTATGTCATTTAATTGTGATATATATGATATTATGTCTGTTATCATATGTGCAACAAATATGTGATAGGATAAATGTTTATCATGTCCATATCATTTTATATCCTTATCCAGTTTCATATCATATCATAGAGATGGCAAAACGGGTTGGGCCCGTCGGGTCGGCCCGTTTAGCCCACCTATTTTGGCGGGGTGGGTTGAGATTTTGAATCCGTCATTAGTAGGGTGCCCGCCCCGCATAACCCGCTAAAAAACAGGGCGGTGACGAGGCGGGGCGGGTTGGCCCGTTGGGCTTAAGCAAAAATAAATAAATAAAAAATTCAGGCCCATTGTAAATTGTTCATCGTCAACACCAACCAAGCATCAAACACCGTTGTTAATTTGGATTGATCACTACTTATTGTTAGCACTTACTATTTAATTTTTTTGTTGGTGTAGATTTAGACATTGAATCTAAGTTTTGTTTTTGTTGGATTTGAGTATTTTCTTATGGTTTTCTTCTTGTTGGTTTAATTTTTGTTGATGTGGATTTAAACATAGAATCCAAGTTTTGTTTGAGCTGTTGGATTTGAGACTATTTCATTAAGGTTTTATGGTTTCTTTGCTGCTTTAATGGATCATGGATGTTTGAAGTTTAGTTTTATATTTTGATTCTTTGAATAATCTTTAATTTTATGTTATTTTTACACGTTTTTGCAAATTTATTAATTATTTTCTAAAAAAAAAGTTGACGGGGCACCCCGCCAATCCGCCATGAAACGGGGCGGGGTGAGTTTTTCAATCCGCCATCACTAGTTGGCCCGCCCCGCTCCGCCCCTTTTTTGGCGGGTTAATGACGGGACGGGGCGGGTTGGACCGCTTTGCCATCCCTATCTTATCATATCTCTATCACATCATGTGCACCAAACGGACTCTAAGAGACTCAACATTTTTAAGATAAGAACTTTAAGGGTTTCAGACAACACCCACAAAAATAAAGCATGTCAAGTTCGTTGGTTCAAAATTTCAAATCACTGATAAGTGATTAATACTCCCTCCGTCCCTTTTTATAGGAGTAGTTTACAAAAATCACGTGTATTAAGAAAAGTTGTTGGAGTAATATAGTTGTCTCAAATTGGTGTGACTATTACTATATTACCCTTAATTAAATATATATTTAATGTTAACTTTTCATATACCAAGACAAATTGATAGTATTAATAAGGGGTATATTTGGAAAAAGAGTAATCAATGCATCTAGGAATTTGTATATGATCTTATATTTAAGGACAAAACTTTTTTTTTGTAAACTACTCCTATAAATAGGGACGAATGAAGTATATCCAAACTATGTAAATTGGTTCGGTTTCAATCCAAACTATAAAAAAAATAAAAATAAAAGCTATAAACTCTTTTGTAAGCGTATCTATGACTCTATGAGCAATTAATATATCCCATCCACTTTACCATGATTTCCAAGATTTTAATTCCGCAGTTAAACCGCGTCATAAATTGCCCTAAACCTAAATATTGCACACACTTTCTCTATTCTCATACATGCATGCCTCTTAATTACTACCATCAACTTTTTTTTTTTTGAATGGAATTACTACCATCAACTTACTAACATATATTCAAGTTAATTTTTTGAAGAACATATATTGTATGTAATATCTTTTCAAGTTTATAAATTATCAGCAACCATGGATCATACTGTATGCAGAGACGGATGCATGTTGCAACTTATATGGGCTTGTGCCTGCACTATAGGTTTTAATATATATATATATAGTAGTATATACAGTAATAATTATATTTTGACCATATAGCCCACACACCTATCACAAATCTTTTCTCTCGTGGCTTACACATGCAAACACACATGACACAACAAGTAACAACACCTTCTTGTTTTCAAATATAAAAAAAGAAAAACTTAATAGTCAAATAAAACTTATCACAAATCATTCAATGTTTTTTACAATATAGACAATTATAAAGGACAATTATGATATATATTTTTCTTTTCCGGTTAAATAGTCAAGTGTCTAGAAATTTACCATTTGAAGTAAATAGTTGGATAATTTGAAGTTTAAACCTTCAATCCCTACATATCGCAATGTCTTTACTAACTAAGCTATTCTCACAGAAAAATTTATGATGTATATTTATGCTTTTAAAAATGAATTGTAATATATATATATATATATATATATATATATATATTTAGTGCTACAAATTTATATATAAAGTGCCTTCCATATTCAAAATTCATGGATCTGTCATTGACGGTATGTAATATCTTTTCAAGTTTATAAATTAAAAAAACAAAGTAAGGCAGATTTATACTCCAATAGAGATAATAGATTAATGTAGAGATGTTCAACTTCTATTACTTAAACGAAACGAAATTAAAATCCATAAAACAATACGAAAGTACCAAATTACATGAAACAAACATAAACGAAAAGGAAACATAAAAACATATGAAGTTGAACAATCTGCACCATGAGATAGCATTATAAGTCTCATTTCTCTTCGGTTTCATCATCCTCTTCTGGAGGTGGCAACTCGTTCAGATCAAAACCCCGTCTCCATCCTTCTTCATTCTCAGCCGGTGCAGGTGCAGGTGCTGGTGCTGGTGCAGGTGCTGCTTGGATTGCCTTAGTGATCTGACCACTACCACCAGCAGAGGACCCTGCGGTTGATTGGATCGATCTATTCAGATCGAACACAAGCTCCCGAGCTAATGAGCTCACCCCTTCATTGATCTTGTCGCCAAGACCATCACCTGTAAACAATTAACCGCGTAACAAATAAAGGACACAGTCATATAAGGTTAAAAAGTTTATTTGTTAATGAGTCCCTATAGTTTAGGATTTGTTTGTTTAAGATTAGTAAAAAATTATTTTTTATGATTTAATTAAGTTTTATGTGCGTAAGTTTTTATCAAATCATTTTGTTAAGAGTGGTTTTTATGTTGAAAATGAAAAGCTATTTCTATTTGCTTTTGAATAAGTGAGAAATATAAAATCTCTTTTTATAAGTTTAGACAAGCACAAAATAACATATTTTTCTTAAACACTAAAACATTCACTTTGAAAAGAAAAAGCTATTTTTTCATTAGCTTTTCAAGAAAATCACTTTTACAAAATCTTTTTATAATTTAAAACAAACACAACATAATATACTTTTCTTGAATGTTTCTGAAAAATAATCCCTAAATAATTTATAGATTTTTTTTTAAATTACATACAAACATAACTAACACATAAAAAAAAATAAAAAAAAAGTCTTAAACACACTTTCAATTAGATCTCTATTATCCATTGGTGGATCAAGAAAAATTAGATCTAAATCATAGAGTACCAAACTTTTCTTAAACATCTCTAAAAATAATCCCTAAATTATATAAAAATGATTTTTTTATTTAAAATTACACACAAACATAACTAAAACAAAAAAAATAAATTTTAATTTTTTTTTAAACCAACTTCCAATTAGATCTCTATTATCTTTTGGTGGATCAAAAAAAATTAGATCTAAATCATGGAGTACCATACTTTTCATAAAATGTCTCTAAAAATAATCTCTAAATTATTTATATCAAAATGATTTTTTTAAAATATTCTTTCACTCATAACCATAACTAAAACAGAAAAAATAATTTATTTTTTAAATCTTAAACAAACTTTCAGATCTATATAATAAGACTATATATGTAGTTAGGGTTTAGTCATATATATACCCTCAGCAGGAACGGGTGCAACGGTGCTAAAAGTTGGTGGAGGGAAAAAACCCCGATGAGCACGATCTGGATGCTTACGCATATGCCCAAACGCAGCTTTCCATGTAGCAAACTCCCTCTTGCATTCTGGACATGTTGGGGCTCCAGATGGAGGGTCTTTCACTTGGTTGCTTTTCCTTTTCTTTAAGACTTGACCATCAGAACCAACTTCTTGGATAACAGACGAACCGTCGGCAGTTAGGGCGATAACCATCGTCCTAAAAGCCTCTCTGTTTTCGTTACCCTCATCACCACCATTTGGGATCAATTCATCGTCACTAGAAGTTAGTTCGGCCAGGACTTCCTCCGGTGTTTTCAGGAAGGTTTCATTCTCAGTGTTTGTCACAACGGGTGGCTGATCAGTGCGTTGAGGGGAAGTGGCTGGTGTGGTGTTGTTTGAGTTTGACTCATTGGCAGGGACGTTTTCCATGATGGTGATTATGACGATGATGATGATTGAGAGAATGAAAAACTGAAGAATGAAAATGAGTGAGGGCTGTATTGTGAGTGCGTCTTGGCATGTAGAAAATATGAGTATTTATTGATGAAAAAAACTGATGAAAGCACATATGGAAAATGAATTTACGACGTTACTTTACTTCCAATAATGCCACCATTTGTGAAACGATGCCAACATGCAATATTTTTTTGGTGACTTTTGAGGGGAAAGGTGGTTGTATTCCATGTATACTAGAATTTAAAGTTAAATTTCCTTATATATTTTTATTTTATCATTATAATAATATTTGTCTGAGAATTTTTTATTAATATTTTACGTTTTTAAAAAGAATACATAACTTTTTCGCTTGACTATGAAATGTAGAAATTATATTTTAATTTATGCAATAAATTAATTTAAATAATTATTATCAATATTTTATTAATAAATTCATTTGAAGTAATAAATAATATTTAAAGGTGATACATTGTAGATGTCAAATAGTTTTATACTTTTGTCAACAAAAAAAAGTTTTATATTTAGGTCCCATTTGTCGCGCATGATGGCATAGAAACATGATATGATATGATAAATAAAATATTAAAAATAAGATAGAATATTGCACGATGGACATTTATCATGCATGTCACGTGTTTGATGCACACGTGATAACAAATAATATAGCATATTTTTTTCAAGTTTATATATCATATTTAAACAATCATATAAAATTTTCAAAAAACTAACTAAGTAATTAAATAATTATATATAAATTTTTCAAAAATTCGTCAGCACTACTAATAAACAATTTAATTTTTTTTAAATCATGAGTAAAATAATTCGATAAATTAATATTATATATTATAGATAAGTTAAATAAATATACGAAATTATATATATATATATATATATATAGACACACACGACAAAACTACCCTTACAATAGAATTATATTCAATTTGTTAAAAACTTAAATTAATATTTATATTTTTGTAATTTTTAGTAATAAATTTTTTAAATATTCTAGATTCAATGAATTAAATATTAATATTTTTTTTATAATTTAATATCAAATTTTTTAATTTATATCTATTTTATTAGTTTTCACATTTTTATATTTTAAATCATTTTTTACAAGTGTAAATTGATAATCCATCTTCTTCTCCTATCATGCTGGTTTCTAACCCAACTCACATCGAGGAAAAGAATAACAAGTATAGAGACGTGATATGATAAGTTTCAAAATTAACTTACCATATCATGTTGTGTCATTAAAACTTGAATTAAGACATGACATTATTTTAAAATAGCAAATAAATTATATTAAAAGATGGTAACAAGTACAAGAAGTATTAAATTCCCCACAAAATATGATGAAGTACAACAGGTACTCACCTCTTAAGAGATTCTTACAAAAAAAATAAAAGCAAAATTCCCCAATTTATCTAAGAATACAATATAATGGTAGCGTAAACCATCCATAAAAAAGGCAAGGAGAACCCAAATTTTTACCCAAAAACCAACTCCAAGATAGACTTTAACTGAGTAATAAAGAGTATACACTGTCGCAAGTATACACTGTCGCAACAAGTAATAAAGAATAAGCAGAGTACCGATCCCACGAGGATTGTCGTGGATAAGTTCTAAGTATTTCCAAATGCTAAGTTTAATTATTTAAGATCCAAAAAGACAAATAACAAAGACAAGGCTTTAAGATACTAAAATAGTAAAATGCAGAGGTGAATAAAGCATGTAAAAAAGGAATTAGAAATTCAAGTGAAAAAGTGTGGTTAAGGAATTAACTTGGTAAAGATAGAGGTTTGCAAGATTTAGAAAGATACAAGTTTGAGATGGAAGTTATAGCTTCGTACAACTTCCCGAGGAAATGTAAGAGCTATAGCTTTGCATAGCTTCCTGGCAACCTAGTGGTCTTAGGGAGTTTTACCTCAACCATCGTGTTAAGGCCGTAAAGACACACCGTTAGGGGTACGATTAGGCAAAACTTAACACGCAACATTGCTAGGTTAGGTGTTCACCTTTTTCACACGAAGTGTACTCTACCTGAGTCCTTTGGCCTATGACAAGAGTCCTATCGAGATCTTAGCGCTTAGCTATAGTTTTCTATAGCTTCCAGGGAACTCTAAGATCTAGTTAATGTGAAATGAAAATAAGGTTTGTGGAGGAAAGAGATATATGGGTGGGATAGATGGGTTATGAATTTTTTGTTTTTTGTTTTTTGGAAAATGAAAGGTTTTGGGTGGTTGAGGTTGATAGTGATGGGTGGTACGGTTTTTTAAGGTAGTGGAGATTAGAGAAGTGACGTGGGTGAGAGGTAAAAGTTAGTGAGGGGATACATGGATGGTTGGATGGTGGGATTTTGGGTGTCTTAGGTGAGAGAATTGTACTTATGCTTAAAACTTGTCCCCACTCAAATTTTCTCTTTGGGATTTGAATTTTAAAATCTGAGGCCACTTACTCCTTTTCCTCAACATTTATCACCTGATCAGAACTTGCTGTTTGAAGCTGCAGCTTCCAAACGAGAGTTGCGTCTTTATGTATCTTTAATCATGTAATTGAAAAACACACTAAAACAAACACAAACGTTAAAAATTAAAAAAGGGAATGTGAACACTCCCTTTATTGAGGGTTTCCTCCCTTAATTGCTTTTTTATTGTCATTAGCTTGACAAATCAACTCCCAAGTTAGGGTGGATAATATGACAAGAAAAATATATTCTTCTTCCCCTTCTTTTCTTTAGGTAGAAATCGCATATACTTTAGATATGGTAGCAAGTGTTCCCATGCCCCCATAACAGGACCATTGGGACATGATTTTGAAGGTGAGAAAAACACAAGAAAGATGGGTTGAATTGTGTTGGCTTTTTCTGGTTCCTTTTTCTGTGTGTTAAAAAGCTGATGATGTATACAGATTCTCATACAGAGTCTGAGTGCATCGGATTAAGTACAGAACACAAAGATAAAGACAAAGAGAGAGAAGGCAGACACAAAGCAATTTTATACTGGTTTCTCCCACAACACAGGAGTAGTCCCCTTGCACTTCCAAGGGATTTTACTATAATCACTCTAGATTAAAAATTGCTCAAGGACCCTTCCAAGAGACTTCCTTTGCTCAAGCACACCTGCTCAAGACTTCCTTGCTCTAGGACACTACCTAAAGACTTCCTTGCTCTAGGGTTCTTCCTAAAGACTTCCTTGCTCAAGGACAACTCCGAGAGACTTACAAATGCTCAAGCACGCAGGCAAGAGACTTCCAATGCTCTAACGACACTCAAAAGAGACTTCTATTGCTCAAGGTTTCACCAGAAGACTTATACGCTTAAGCTTCACAAACGAGAGACTTCTAATTTGTTCTTCCACTTGATATAACAATGGTAGTGTACAATGAACAAATGAACAAACTCTTTACAACTCTAGAATTTCTAAGATATTAACTTTGATACAAAAATCCTAAGTGTTTTGCGCTATTAGATTTGACAGAGTAATGACACAGTAAAATAGCAGAGTCTTGTTAATCTTCTTCATGGTCTTCAACTCCTTTTATAAGCATAGATTTGAGAGACGTTGGAGAAGAGTGCCAGCACAAATAGAGTCGTTGAGAAGCTTCAATCAAGAACGTTGGCCCTTTGCCTGATATGGATAATTCCGTTGAATAGTCTTTTGAATTTCCTTTGTTGAAAGAAGAATTATTTGTTGCATTCTTTTTGTTTTTGAGGTCCTTTGTATGTGAACTGTACTTATCATATTCTTGATAGGGACAGTTCACAGAAGAAGACAAAACCTACGTGGATTTTGGGTCCCTCAAGATTTTCTAAAATCTGAGGGGTCATCCATGTCTGTAGTCTGCTTCTGAGTCTGATGACCTTCACAGAGTCTGTTGAGGTACTCTCCAGCTTCTGTGTGGTATCCTTCTTCTTAGGACGTTGACTCATGGTTGACCTTTCTTCAGATCTTCTACCATAGTCTTCTGAGCTTCTCTTGGTCCTTCTGATGATCTTCATATGTTCATCCTTTAATGATAGATTATATCTTTGATTTTGCACACTTGAACATATGTTAGTATTCCAATTGTTCTTCGATACTTTGTTATCATCAAAACCTTAGAGGAATTGTACAAGACCTTCTTGTTCCAACAGATTTATCCCTATCATGAAGTTTAATCAATTCAGCTTAAGGATGATATTTTTCTTGAAACACCAAGGGTTGAGTCTTTAACAACTAAATGAATTGTTTTATCCTCCTTCTTTGGGGTTTCAACAACACTATCTACTTTTAAATCTACTGATACTTCTACTTCTAGAACTACAATATTTTTTTCTTCCACTCTTTCATCAAGACATTGTTTAGTGTCTAACTATTTATTATGTTGTTCAACCACTTTTACCATAGAGTTCTCTTCTCTTTTTAGGTGATCTATGATTTCATTGAGATGAGACTCTATGTTTTTACTTGAGACATGATATGCCTCAATACTTTTATTGATAGACTTGCTTGACTCTTCTGATTTTTTCATGAAATTGTTTAGCATAAGAGCCAAGCTTTCTTCCAACTACATACTCTCTTCCTCTTGTTCAACTAGCTCCTCCATATGGTCCTTTTGGTTTAGATTTTCAGAAATACACCCAATGATGGAATCTAGTGTTGCATGCCTATTTAAAGAATCATTGGCTTCAACAAAGAGGAGTTCAAGTGTATAGTTTCTTTCAAAAAAAATCATCTTGAACTTGGGGATATATATGATTCAGAAGTGGAATTTCTCATGACATAACCAACATTTGGTGTTTCCATGAATGTGAAATATGTTCCATTGTGACCTCTTGTATGCTCAGCCCCATCATACTCAAAATTTTGTCGTTGAACCTCATTTTCTTCAATAGAGCTAAAAGAGTTAAAAGACCAATAACCTCGTAGTTTGAAGTCGATTTTTTTTTTTATAAAACAACTATCTAAAAACAGTAAATAAAACACAATATAAACATAACACAAAACAAAACAAAAAATTAACCAAAAAGAATCTTAACTAAAATAAACTAAGAAATAGTAAAATAACTTAGAATAAACCGCTTAACAATCCCAGGCAACGGCGCCAAAAACTTGATGCTAGGAAAATAGTTACCTATTCTCAAATGCATACAAAGTGCAAGTATACACTGTCGCAACAAGTAATAAAAAGTAAGTAGAGTATCGATCATACGAGGATTGTCATGGATAAGTTCTAAGTATTTCCAAATGCTAAGTTTAATTATTTAAGATCCAAAAAGACAAATAACAAAGAAAGGTTTAAGATACTAAAATAGTAAAATGCAAAGGTAAATAAAGCATGTAAAAAAGGAATTAGAGATTCAAGTGAAAAAGTGTGGTTAAAGAATTAACTTGGTAAAGATAGAGGTTTGCAAGATTTAGAAAGATACAACTCTGAGATGGAAGTTATAGCTTTGTACGACTTCCCGAGGAAAGATGTAAGAGATATAGCTTTGCATAGCTTCCTAGAAACCTGGTGGTCTTAGGGAGTGTTACCTCAACCATCGTGTTAAGGCCGTAACGACACACAGTTAGGGGTACGATTACGCAGAACTTAACATGCATCATTACTAGGTTAGGTGCTCACTTTTTCCACATGAAGTGTACTCCACATGAGCCATTTGGCCTATGATAAAAGTCTTATCGAGATCTTAGTGCCTAGCTATAGCTTCTTATAGCTTCCAGACTCCTCTAAGATCTAGTTAACGTTCAAGCAATCTCTCTTGATCCTTTCATCTTTCATTGCTTAAGGAAAATTTGTATCTAACAAACATGTTCCACTCCCATACCGGTTAATGATCAGGGAGCTATAGCATTAGAAGTAAAAGTGATCAATTCTCACTTTTGTAAATTTTGAGTTAAAAACGATTTGTTAAAAAGAAGCTTTAAAGATTGTAACAAACTGAACTTGCAAACATAATTATTGCATAATCATTCCCTAAACACAAAAGTGGTTAGTTCATAATGAACTTAAAGACAAAAATAGAAATGGACAAGCTAAGAGATAAAAACATAATTGCATAAATCATTAGATAAGATTAGAGTTTACAAAAGAGAAATTACAATCCCTTGAGGATGAAGGCGGGTTCTTTGCAGATCTCCCTTAACAATTTACTCTAATGACTTTAAAACTCTAAAACTCTAAGATTCTAACTACCATGCTTTCAATATGAGATGGATGAAGGTATGAGATGAAGAAGAATAATTTGAATCTCTAATGATGGCTAGGGTTGATTGGAGGTGTTGCCTCAAATCTCTATTTTATTCAGCACAACACACCACTAGCACACACTTGCAAATGAAGGTTTGTTGTTATTTTATAGTACAAGTCCTTTCTTATCCTTTAGTGCCCTTTTGGTCTTTTCCCATGTGATGGTCCTTGCCTTAACCATTAAGCACATGAATATACCTTATCCCTTTGGTGTACTATTTGAGACTCCATTATCTTCCTCTCCAAGTACAAGATGTTATGGGCATACACTACTGCATATCCAATAAAAACTAAGTCTGATACGGCGCAACGTTGTAGCTTCCTACATCGCCAGGATGTGTCCTTCAGTACTTTCTCATATGAGTTGTCAGCCTTATCTCTTGGAATCAACATATTCATTCTTCCTTGTACTACATTCCCTGGAGCCAGCTCATGTAAACTTAGTCCTTAAGGATTGAAAATAATGGACCCAAGGTCGTACACTTGTACAACCTGTACTGAGAGATCTTCAAAGATATAGCTCCATAGTCAAGTGCTACATCTTCTTACATCGTTAACATGCTTCCCAGTGTTATAGCTTAGAACATCTTCACACGACCTGTCATTCAAACCAACACTAGAAAGCATAAAAGGTTCCTAAAGCTCAAATAAACATCATAAACAATAAAACACTAATTAAACTAAATAAAGGATAAATAGCTTTGCATGCACTCGATGATCACATATAATGGGAGAATATAAATGCAAGGTAATGACCGACATATTTGCCTGTTATCATTAAATTGTCGGATTCTTATTAGACGTCAATCAAAATATAGTATAGACGATATTGTATGTCTCATTTTCTCGATTGATGAAAAAATATAAAACTCTTTAATTTCTTCGCTAGGCATTAGAGGTAACAAAAATTGAACACTAGTTTTATTTTTTCTCTCTTTCCAATTTCATTGATAATTCTACGTTTTAATTTATGTATTTATATCTCATAGTCATAGTGTTGGTCCTGAACACGAGCGGGATGAGACTGCCCAGGGATCATTTTTTTTGTAGCACAAGTTGCATAATAACAATATTGTATATATTAAAATTAAAATTTAAAACAAATGGCACTAAATCTTCAATGAGAGAAAAAGAAATTACGACCTCGTTAGTTCTGAAAAATACAAAAATATATAAATAAATGAAAATTAAGTGGAATAAATTGAACCATTAGACTATATTAACACTTTGTATTACTTGGAAAATATACTTTCTGGATGGAACAAATGAAGTTGAGACTTTTTTTTCTCTTTCCAAAAAAGAGTAGCTAGCAAGAGCTAGACCCAAAATATATTAATATTAAACAAAGAAGGAAAGCAGAACAAACAAGGAGGGGGACAAGAACCAAAACCTCCTTAAATATTAACAAACCTAAAATTAGGCATCCCTAATTTGTTCTTAACATAAAATTCTCTAATACAATCTGGAACTTGCAACCAAACTGTAAGGTGAGATACAGACAGACCAACATTAGCCAAAGCATCAACACAAGTATTCCCTTCTCTAAAAACATGAGTGGCAAGGAAATTCATGGATCTGGTAAGGAGAAGACAATTTTCCCATCTGTTTCTTAAGCTCCAAGGAACCAAAGAGTGATTCCTTATAACATTGATAACCAAAGCAGAATCACATTCAAGCCAAAGATTGTTCCATTGATATTGTTTGGCTAACTCTATAGCTCTCATAGCCCCTAAAAGCTCAACATGAAAAACATTACCATCTCATGTGTTCTCATCAAAACATAAGAGCAAGTCTGACTCATGGTTTCTAAAAATACCTCCACAAGCAGAAGATTGGTTTGTTGAGGATCCATCAATATTACATTTTATCGACTGAGGTATGGCAGGCCTCTAGATGACTTCAATGATCTTGGGAGCTTTGGGGGGGTGAAGAGTCACACTGAATTTCTTTAGGATAACAAAATTTGAAATGCTAGCAGATGCCATAGCTTTTGAGATGTTACCAGATAAGGTTGTGTTTGAGATGAATGTGGATAGAGAACTCTTCCAGTGAATGTTCCTATTGGAAAATCTCATTTGATTTCTAGCAAAACAAACTGAGTTAATAATGTTGATCATGGTAGCAGTAATCACTAACTTGCATTGTGAATTTCAAGATCTATTGCAAAGGGACCACATGTCTTCTATGAAGGTGAGAAAAACACACAAGAAGGGGGGGGGGTTGAATTGTGTGGGCTATTTCTTTTCTATCTCAAAAACTTATGTTAGTTCAGATTATGATATTGATCAGATCTGAACTATTTTCAGAGTGTTTTATGTAGCGGATATAAAGTAAATGAGAGAGGGAAAGAGAGACACAAACAAATTATCCTGGTTCCTTCCACAATCCGGAAGTAGTCCAGTCCCCTTGTTACTAACAAGAGATTTTCCACTATAATCAAACGATTACAATTGCTCAAAGCACACAACTAAGAGACTTCCTATGCTCAAACACTAAGTATGAGACTTCCTTGCTCAAAGCACACAGCTAAGATACTTCCTTGCTCAAAGCACATGGCTAAGAGACTTCCCATGCTCATGCCCTCAAGCAAGAGACTTCTAGTTGCTCAAACACCTAGTAAGAGACTTTCAATGCTCAAGCCCTCAAGCAAGAGACTTCTAGTTGCTCAAACACTTAGTAAGAGACTTCCCTGCTTAGAAACACAGTCTAAGACTTTCTATGCTCAATACACAAAGTTATGAGACTTCTGGTTGCTCAAGCACACAGGCTAGAGACTTTGGTTCAAACAGATTTACAACAGAAATAGGTTTGAGTTGAACACTTGATATACTATCAGTGGTGTTCACAAAATACAATTCAGTTGAGACTCTATACTTAAGGAATTCTAAGATAAACAAGTTTGTAAGAATTCCTAAGTTATTTGATGACTGTTAGTGAAAAACAGAGTATGACAGTTTCTAGTTTTTCAGTCTTGTGAGCCTTAGTCTTCTTCTTCAAATCTTCAATCCTTTATAGAGAATTAAAGAGCTGTTGTAGAAGATGCCATGTCATCAAAAAAGCCGTTGGTATTGAAGCTACAGCCAGCAATAAATCCTTCCAGAACTGGTGCGCAAAACAAAGCAACACAATTTGAATTGTTTCCTTAAAATAGGGATCATGTTTTGCCCAGGGAGACAACCATTGCAAAGAGTTGTTCTGACATAACAATACTTCACTGTTGACAGTTGCAAACGTTGACTGCTGCATTTCTTCAGACTTCAGAAGCTTCTCATCAGAAGCTGGCTTCAGGAACTGTTCATCAGAAGCTCCCTTCAGACACAGTACTTCAGAAGCTGGTCATCAGATACTGTTCATCAGACGCACTTCATCAGACGCACTGTTCATCATACGCTGGTCTTCAGACGCACCCTTCAGAAGCACCCTTCAGAAGCTGGTATTTAGATGCACACTAGAATCAAGCATTAGCATATCCAATTTTCTTCTTAACACTTTGTTATCATCAAAACTCAAAGAGAGACTTGTTCATACATTTTGTTCCAACAATCTCCCCCTTTTTTATGATGACAAACACAAGTATTAATAGAAAATTGTTGTTAATTTAATTAACAAGTTGACTGCAGGGTGTGAGGTTTGCAAGCTCCCCCTGAGTCTGATCCAGGTTAATTAAATTCAATTTAAATCAAAAAGGTGATTATTTCAGAATTGTTGTTAACTTTAATTAACAAGTTGACTTCAGGATGAGGTTTGCAAGCTCCCCTTGATTCTTATCCATGTTAATTAAATTCAACTTAAAACAATAAGGTGAAATTATCACTCAGAATTATAAATAACAAGTTGACTTCAGGGTGTGAGGTTTGTAAGCTCCCCCTAAGTCTGATAATCCACAGGATGAGGTTTGTAAGCTCCCCGAGTCTTATCCAAGTTATTTAAATTCATTTCAACTCAATAAAGAGTAATGTATCTCACAGAAATTAAATCAGAGGCTAAGAGATAAAAGATGTTCTCTTAAGTTAATTAATCAACAAAAATTAACTTAAATTTGACTGGCTCAGAGCCTGAAATACTTGTAAACTTTCTCCCCCTTTTGTCATCAACAAAAAAAATTCAAGAGTTTAAAAACAGAGAGAGAATTCAAATGTGAGATAATCATGCAATCATATAGGCAATCAAGCAGCAAAAATAAACATCAGAGCAAACTTGATCATACATGAAGTATATGACATTGCATTGAAAAACAGAGCATGATGTTCAGTACCACTGAACTCTTACAGACAGAATTGTCCAGAGCATATGGTTCAGTACTACTGAACTCTTTCAGACAGCAAATGGTTCAGTACTACTGAACTTTTTCAGAGAACTGAAAAACAGAGCATTTGTTCAGTAATTTTAAAAGGTCTGAAAGCTGAACATGTATGATGAAAGTGAAAGTGTTTTTGTTAAAACGTTTCAGAAACTGAAAACAGAAAAACATTAAACACAACTGCACACTAATGACTTTAGGAGGGACACAGTACAGTTTTTCAAGGCTTAATTCATCACAACCCAGTTGTTATTACTTATCAGATTCTGACCAAGTGTTGAACAACTATTCAGATTCACTCTCATTAGTGGGCCACGTGTAAAGTGTCCACTTATGATGAGTTTTATCAGAAGTCACAAAAAATCAGATTCTAAAACTCAGACTCTGATGTTTTCAGAAGCTGAACTATCTTCAGACTCTCAAAGTGAGTGTCTGTTAAGTCTTAGCTTCTGATGAACTTCAGGTTCTCAGTTTCTATTCAGAGTCAAGCAATTTTTCAAGAGATGAAATGCAAGTTCAGATTCTTTTTAATAAAATAAAATCTGTCTAAAATGAGGGGTTTTGTAAATATATCAGCCCATTGATGATTGATAATCAGAATCAATGAATTGAAAATCCAAAACACCCTTCTGAACATAATCTCTAATAAAATGAAGTTTAAGTTCAAAAATGCTTGGCTCTTGAATGTAGAATTGGAATTTTTAGACAAACAGATTACAGCAGTATTATCACAAAGATGGTTATGCTGTTTTCATGAATCTGATAGTTTTCCAACTGATGTAGAATCTATTAAGTATAACAGAGAACAATCATACCTCTGTGGAGCTTTTGATCTACCTCTCCTTGTTCAATCAGGTTGTTTCTGAACACCCATTTTTGTTCCAACAATGTTCTTGATTGGCTTTAGGAGAAGTGTCAGCTAGCTCAGCACCAATGATCCAGTCTTTGTGGTTTCCTCCAGATTCCACAGTTCCTCCCTCTTTCATGGTCAGGGTTTGGAACATAGACTTTCCTTCTGTCATGCAATGCCTGCATCCACTGTCCAGGCATCAGGACTTCACCTTTTCTTTGGCATTTAATCATATCTGCAACAGAAATGATTTCTGACTTGGGTACGCATATGGGTCCTCTTGGGTTAGTTCTGAAAGGTTTAGTCTTTTGCACCTTATGTCTGGAGTTATAATACTCATACTTGTTCAGATACCTTGGATGTGAATCCTTTAATCTTGAATAAGTCTTATATCAGACACTGAGTTCTTCAGAACCTGAGCTTTCAAAGGTCTTGACTCAGATTTCTTCAGAACCTGAGACTTGAAGGTCTTTGGTTCTGAGCTTTTTAGAGTCTGAACCTTTGAAGACTTTGGTTCTGTTTTCTTCAGAACTTTGGACTTAAGAGTCTTTGATTCTGATTTGTTCAGAATCTTGGATTCAGAAGTAGAAGGTTCTGATTTGTTAAGAACTTCAGTTTTGCTAGCTCCTGACACAAGGCAGATTTTCTAACCTTTCTTAATATAATCAGAATCAGATGACAGATTGGCTTTCTTGGGCATTCTTTGTTTAACATTCTGGTTTTGAAAAGGTTTTCTATAAACTGGTTTATTAAACACAGCCTTTTGAAAATTTGAGTCTGAATATTCCAGATTCTGAGACTTGCTTGCCTTAGGTTCTGGACTCTTCAGACTTTGAACCTTTTCAGATTGAAAGTCTGTTTTCCTCAAAGTCTTAGACTTAGAACCTTTTGGTTTAGACTTTGGCAGAGTTTTAGATTCTGCCTTCATCTTTCCCTTAGGTTCAGAAGTTTTAGATTCTGAGCAGTTCATAACTTCAGACTTAGCAGTCTCAGTTTCTGGTAAAATTTGTATCTCAGACATCTCAGAAGCAGGTACAAAACATACCTTAGTGCCTTTTATACTATCTTCAGAACAGGATGGAAGGTTTGTTTCATTTGAAAAATTAAATGAATCATTTTTGAAACCAATTCCTTCTCCTTTGTTTCTGTTGATATTATAAATCATAGAAGCAACTTTGCTTCTGTTGATTCCAGTCAAAATAAAATCTTGAAGAGCAATTTCTTCTTCACTTAAAGGCTTATCAACTTTCTTATCAGTCAGTTTTACAAGAAGAGCATTGTTCTCATCTTTTAATACATAGATGTGACTTTGAGCTTCTTCTTGTTTTCTTTCAAGCAGTTCAAATTCATTTTTCAAAGTTATAAATTGCTTTGACTTGTTAAGATAATGACTGATAAGATCTTTGACATTTTCAATAAGTTCAGATCTAGTGAGTTTAGAATATACCTCATTATCATCATCTGAGTCTGAACCTGACTCTGTATCAGAAGATACTGTTGCAACCAAATCCAAATTGGATTATTCTTCATCTTCCTTGTCAGATTCTGATCCAACATCTGTATCTGAAGATACTGCTGCAACTAAAGCCAAGTTGCTTTCTTCTTCATCTTCCTTGTTTCCCTCATAGGTAGAACACAAAGAATTGAAGATGGCCTTTGCTATTGACTTATCATTTAGCTTTAGATACTCATTGTGAGGCAGAGAGTCCACAATGATACTTCTTACTCTACTATGCTTATTATAGATCATTCTTTCAGCATCTGAGAGTCTCTTTCTATCAGTTGCTACACCTTCTTCATCAACAGGAATAGAGATACCATCTTCAATGATATCCCATAGAGTGTCATCAACACCAATAATGTGACTGTACATCCTGCTTTTCCACCAAGAAAAATCTTCAGAATCACCAGTAAACACAGGAGGTTTATGGTGTGAATAAGATTGCCTGTTTTCTGTATCATAGTCATATGATACGGAAGCACCACCACTTCTTTGAGAGGATTCTTCAGACCAGAATACATGTTTTTCTCAGGATCTATACTGACTCACTGTTAAGTGATTGAATATCAGAACTAGGGGCTCTGATACCAACTGAAGGTGAGAAAAACACACAAGAAGGGGGGGTTGAATTGTGTGGGCTATTTCTTTTCTATCTCAAAAACTTATGTTAGTTCAGATTCTGATATTGATCAGACCTGAACTATTTTCAGAGTGTTTTATGCAGCGGATATAAAGTAAATGAGAGAGGGAAAGAGAGACACAAGCAAATTATCCTGGTTCCTTCCACAATCCGGAAGTAGTCCAGTCCCCTTGTTACTAACAAGAGATTTTCCACTATAATCAAACGATTACAATTGCTCAAAGCACACAACTAAGAGACTTCCTATGCTCAAACACTAAGTATGAGACTTCCTTGCTCAAAGCACACAGCTAAGAGACTTCCTTGCTCAAAGCACACAGCTAAGAGACTTCCAATGCTCAAGCCCTCAAGCAAGAGACTTCTAGTTGCTCAAACACCTAGTAAGAGACTTCCAATGCTCAAGCCCTCAAGCAAGAGACTTCTAGTTGCTCAAACACTTAGTAAGAGACTTCCCTGCTTAGACACACAGTCTAAGACTTTCTATGCTCAATACACAAAGTTATGAGACTTCTGGTTGCTCAAGCACACAAGCTAGAGACTTTGGTTCAAACAGATTTACAACAGAAATAGGTTTGAGTTGAACACTTGATATACTATCAGTAGTGTTCACAAAATACAATTCAGTTAAGACTCTATACTTAAGGAATTCTAAGAAACAAGTTTGTAAGAATTCCTAAGTTATTTGATGACTGTTAGTGAAAAACAGAGTATGACAGTTTCTGGTTTTTCAGTCTTGTGAGCCTTAGTCTTCTTCTTCAAATCTTCAATCCTTTATAGAGAATTAAAGAGTTGTTGTAGAAGATGTCATGTCATCAAAAGAGTCGTTGGTATTGAAGCTACAGCCAGCAATAAATCCTTCCAGAACTGGTGCGCAAAACATTGACTGGTGCGCAAAAGAGTCGTTGCAAACATTGACTGCTGCATTTCTTCAGACTTCAGAAGCTTCTCATCAGAAGCTGGCTTCAGGAACTGTTCATCAGAAGCTCCCTTCAGACACAGTACTTCAGAAGCTGGTCATCAGATACTGTTCATCAGACGCACTTCTTAAGACGCACTGTTCATCAGACGCTGGTCTTCAGACGCACCCTTCAGACGCAATGTTCATCAGACACACCCTTCAGAAGCTGGTCTTCAGACGCAACCTTCAGACGCACTGTTCATCAGACGCACCCTTCAGAAGCTGGTCTTCAGATGCACACTACAATCAAGCATTATCATATCCAATTTTCTTCTTAACACTTTGTTATCATCAAAACTCAAAGAGAGACTTGTTCATACATTTTGTTCCAACATTCTACATACTGAAAATGGAGAGTTTTGTTAAGCACAGATGCAAACCAACACCAAAAGTTCACTACATAAGTACATTCAAAAAATAGGTGAAAAGAGGATTCTGCGTGCTTACAACAAAGAGAACACATAGAGGGCAAGCAACATCCCCTTGGTTGCAAGATTCTCATATGTTGGTATCTTGTTCAACATTAGTCTCCAAACAAGGTGAGATTTGGATGGAGGGATGTCACTGGATCAAATGATCTTAGCCCAAGGAACTTTTGGAAAATGGTGCTTCTTGAAATCATATGCTTCTTTCAAAGTAAGAACTCTAGTTCCATTGTGCTTCCATACAAGTTTATCAGTTTTGTTCTGGGTAGGGAGAGTGACTTGTGAAGCAAGAAATCTCAGGTTTGGGAACTCCTGGATCAAATCAACATGTATGATCCAATGAAAATCTTGGATATAATTACAAACCTTTTTGGGATATGTTTGGATTTGTGAAGGAAGAAGTTGCAGGGATTGGATAAGAGGTTCCCCACACCAAGGGTCTAGCCAAAAGTTTATAGTTTTACCATCACCCATGATCCAGCTAGTATTTTCCTTGACTGTATTGAATTCACTTTTTAGCCCACTCCACATAGAAGAATATATATGATGTTGAATACATGAACTACCTCTGATAGCCCTGCTTCTTAATAATTCATCCCAATGCTCCTCTGAATGAAACAGCTCCCAACACAACTTCATGTTAGAGGCTTGGTTTAGGCAGATCAGGGATCTTACTCCCAAACCTCCTCATCAAAATCAACACAAACTTTTTTCCAAGCCACTGTCACCATCTTTCTTTTTGTGATTTCAGCACTCCATACCATCTTTCTTTTTGTGATATACCCACTCCATATAAAGTTCTTGATCTATTTTTCCATTTCCCTGAGAATACTTGTTGGCCAAGAAAAGATAGACATGGTATGTAACACCATACTTTGAACCATTGATTTGACCAGCTGGACCCTGCCAGCAATTGATATCAATGAAGCCTTCCAAGTAGCCAATTTAAGCTTAAATTTATCAGCAATTGGTTGGAAGTAGACGCTTTTAGGCTTTCCTTTAAATATAGGAGCACCTAGATAAGTAAAAGGAAGAGTTCATACAGAAAATCCTATCAGCTGCACCATATGATTTAGTCTTGAAGTAGTAACTCCACCAGCATGGATTGATGATTTTTTCAAGTTGATAATCTATCCAGAACAGTTAGCATACCTTGTGAATAGCTCTTTGAGAGATTCTAAGAAAGAAATTTTTCCTTTACAATACACCTTCAGGTCATCTGCATAGAAACAATGAGAGGAGAAGAGTTGATTTCTTGAAGCAAAATTTTTTTCCACCTTTCCTTCCTCCACAAGATTCCTTATCCCTCTACTTAGAACTTCTTTTGCAATGCAAAACAGAAGGGGGACAAGGGATCTCCTATAGAAATTTTTGCTGAGTGGAGAATTGAGCTAATCCAGTTGATGAAAGAATGATGAAAACCAAATTGATGAAGAACATTGAACAAGAAATCCCAGCTAAGAGTATCAAAGGCTTTTGACACATCAATCTTTAGTGCTAAATTACCACCAAAAGACCTTCTATTTAAAACATTTATTGCCTCTAAAGCCAAAGCAATGCAGTCTTTAATGTTCCTTCCCTTCACAAAGCCTCTCTGCTCTCTAGAAATGATAGAAGGAAGAATCTCTGCTAACCTATCAGCAAGAACTTTGGAGATTATCTTAAACTTGAAATTTGCCAAAGCTATAGGTCTATAATGTTCTATCTTTTCAGGATTTGGAATTTTTAGAATCAAAACTAGAGAATTAGCATTAAAATATGGAAGGAGCCAACCAGTTTGAAAGAATTCTAACACAGCATCATAAACATCATGTTGGAGAATTTCCCAATATGTTTGAAAAAAGCAAGCACCAAACCCATATGGCCCTGGAGCTCCATCATGGTTGAGATCAAAAACTGCTTTTTTAACTTCTGTAAAAGATGGAATCATGATACACAATTTATTAGTTGTTTCATGTATTAACTTTGGGATGACTTCCTCCATAAGAAGCTGATCCTGCAAAACAGTGTTAGAAGAAGAAAACAATTTTTGTATAATAATTAACTATATGATATGAGATTCTCTGAGGGTCATTGATTATTTCCTCCTCATTTCTGATTGAGGAAATCAGAAATTATATCGTTTTTTGCATAAAAAGGTACTGAAAAATTTTATGTCTTTTGTTTCAAAAAATACTATTTGTTAAAATTTTCTCAATGCACATAATAAAGGGGTTGTCCACTACAAGAATAATGTCTATTTGTCAGGGCTTTATGACAGGGACATAAACCCCTGGCAAATTTCCCAGGGAAAATGCCAGGGAAAACCCCACACAAACTGACTTTGGGAAATGCGGGGACCACTAACCCAAAAACAGGGGTGAGCCCCTCGCAAATTACCCAAAGCCTTGGGTTTATTTGTGAGCGGGAGATTGAAATTCAAACATGCTGAACCGTGTCAGCTTTGCAGGAAATTTCCCAGGGGTTGAAACAAGGAAAGCCCCTCGTTTTCGCGCATGCACAGGCTGAGTTGACATGCTTCAGCCCAAAAGCTGGAAAAGCTGAAAACACAGGGGTTAACCCCTCGGAAATGGTAGCAAGGCCGTGTGTTTTGGTCTGGTTTTTCAACGCGTCTGCACGTAGGCTGCAAAATAGCTGGGCATAGCTGGGCATGTCTGTTGACTACGGTTTGCGAGGGGTTGGCCCTCGCTTTGGCCGTGTGTTCCCTTTCCTCTATATCTTCCCTTCCGGCTCATTACGTTCTACTTATTACAGAGAAAAAAATTTTACAGTGTTATATGCTCTCCTCTCCTCCCTACGTTCTACATTTCTTCAACTGAAAAAAAGTTCTCTAATTGGTAAAATTCTTTCACTTAGTATATTTTTGTGTTTTTATTTGTTACTACTTATTAACATAATTATTTTTTATTGTATCAGTGTCCATATTTGCCTCCTCCTGCTGCTCTTGCTTTCTGGATTTGTTCTCTCAAGCTTCAACAAGTTAGTAATTTTTCTACTTATAATTTTGGATATATGATGTTTATATGTATGATGTTATAATTTTGTATGATCTGTCAAAGAAAATATGATGTTTCTACTTGCATGATCTGTTATAATATATGATGTTTATATATATTACGAATTTTTTTGTTAATAAAACTGTTTAATTAAAGTAAAAAATTTATAAAACTGTTAATAAAACAGTTTAGTTAGAAACAATGTTAAAACTAGAGAAAAAAAATGTATAATAAAACTGTTATTTTTAAAACTGTTTAATTAGAGTAAAACATTTATTTCTTTTTTTTATTCGAAATTTTAATAAATATGTTATATAGAATGATATATGTTGATGATGATGTTGGATGTTATTGAATATATGCATGTTGTTGAATATTAGAATTATTTATGGAATATATATGCATGTTTTTTTATTTTTTAACAAAATAGAATATATGCATGTTGTTGAATATATGCTTTTTAGGTAGATTTGTGGATTATGTGTAGTTATTGTTATACTAGAATGCACAAAAAAACATAGCATTTTGTTAATTATTATGGAAAACTGGTTATTTACTAAAACTTTTTTTTTAAAACTTCTTTTTTAATTTAGAGGAAAATCGTTTTTTAAATTTGTGTAGTCAAAAAATCTGATATTTTTTAAAAGTTAAACTGTTTGTTAAATTAAATCGGTTTTTTTATAAATTGTAATTTTTTTAAAATTTAAAACTGTTTTTTAAATAAAAATACCACAAAAAAATAATATACTAGAAAGATTTATTGTTGGAAATAAGTTTTTGAAAATAGTGTATTCAAAATCAGTTTTTTTTAATTAAAACTATCTTAAATTTATTTTTTATAAAAAAATAAAGGTGTTTTTTTAATAAATTGAAAACTATTTTTAAATTAAAACAGTTTATAAAATAAAAAACAATATACTATAATAATTATTATTGTTGGAAAAGAAGGGACTTAAAAATAGTGTAGTACAAAATCAGTTTATTTTTTAAAATTAAAACTATATTATAACTAATTTTTGCTAAAATTAAATATGTTTTTAAAAAAATTAAAAACAGTTTTATAATTAAAAAATTCATAAAAAAACCAACATACTAATAAGGCATTTTATTGGAAATAATAATTATATGCTTGCGCGTAAAATTGTTATATGCGCGTAAAATTGTTATTTGTTGTTTGCGCGTAAAATTGTTTTTTATTGTTTGCGCGTAAAATTTTGTTTGCGCGTAAAATTAGTCTTCTCGATTGAGTAACCCATTTTTTAACGTGGAATATGTCAATGAAGTTGGTGAAGGTGTAGAAGATGGAGTACTATCAATATTTTCGTAGTTGGATGTATGATAGAACGTTTCCGGGAAGAACAGGACTAAAACCGCATTTTGTGCAAGGAGTTGAAGGATTTATTTCATGGGCATGGGCACAAGAAATTTGTACAACAGAGGGAGGAATTAGATGTCCGTGTCTGAAATGTAAGTGCAGATATATAATTACCGACCCTGGACATGTGAACCAACACTTAAAGAGAGTTGGTTTTATGCCTGATTATTGGATTTGGATTTATAACGGTGAAAAGTTTCAAAATTTTGGGGTAGAGGTCAATGCACAAGCTTCTACTAGCCATGGTGGAACAAATGTGGAATATAATGAAGAAGAAGGCAACAGAGAACAATTCAACATGATGGATGATATGGTTGCAGATGCTTTAGGGGTTGAATTGTCTTACGGTGATGATGTTGAAGATGATCAAGAGGAACAACTCCCGAATGAGAAGGCGCAGAGATTTTACCAATTGTTGAGTGAAAGTAATACACCATTGTATGAAGGGTCTTCGCACTCTAAGCTATCTATGTGTGTGTGGCTTTTAGCTCATAAGTCGAATTATGGTAGTCCTGATGCTGGTGTGGATGATGTTACGAAGATGTTGAAGGCCGCGACTCCGTTTAAAGATAATCTGCCAGCTAGTTATTATGATGCCCAGAGGTTGGTGATGAAGTTGGGATTAGCAGTTAAAAAGATTGATTGTTGCAGAAATGGATGCATGTTGTTTTATGACAATGAGTTTGGGATAAATGATGGAGCACTGGAGGAATGTAAATTTTGTCAAAGTCCGAGGTACAGTGTTCGCAAGCAGAAACGAGTAGCGGTTAAGTCCATGTTTTACTTGCCAATAATACCAAGATTGCAAAGAATGTTTGCCTCGATGAAAACTGCTAGTCAAATGACATGGCATCATTCGAATGGAATTCTCGGAGTGATGCGACACCCTTCTGATGGTGAAGCGTGGAAACACTTTGATCGAGTACATCCTGATTTTGCAGCAGATCCACGGAATGTAAGACTTGGATTATGCTCTGATTTTGTTATTATTTATTTTAGGAGTATGATAGACAGCTTGCAGAGGCGCTCTCCCGTGGTTGCTCAGTCGATGAGGCGTTGTCACTTCGCACTTGGACTAAAGTTGCCGGTGACAAGTCAAAGGGCAGGTTATATGGTGCCGGCAACTTAGCAGGCAACTACCGCAAGGGCATTGCTGCAACTCTTAAGTTTACCCTGAATGCTGGAGAAGGGTCTTCGAGGCAACCCGAGCTCACTCCTGAAATGAGGGAAATGATACAGAAGTTGACTCAGGAGCAGCTTGCGGTTCAAATGGCAAGCCAAGAGCAGCTTGTGCAGCAACTGCTTCAAAAACAACAAGATTACTTTCAGGAGCAGTTGTCACAATTTAGGCAAGCTCAAGGCTGGCCTACAGGAGAGCAGCAGGGTACAGGGACCTCCCAGCGTAATGCCCAAAATTTGAGAGCGCCGATCATCGATGATAATGATGACCCGTATGAGGTGTTTGGTGAAGAGGAGGATGTCAAGACCGAGGAGGAGGATTGATGATGGTGATGTCAGTGTTTTAATTATGTTTTTTTCGATATGGTTGTACTATTTGGGAGGCTTTCTACGCTTCCCGGCACAATTTTTATTTGCTTCTTTTATGATACTTTGGTTTGTAATATTATTAAGTACAATTTTAATTTCACGCCTATTACATTTAATATTTTAGTGTCACGCTTTTATTAATTAAAATGATTTTTGAAACAATTAATTATATTTAAAAAAGCATTTTGAAAAAAAAAGATTTTTTTAATTATTTTAAATAATTTTTATTAATTAAAATAATTTTTGAAACAATTAATAATATTTAAAAAAGCATTTTGAAAAAAAAATGATTTTTTTAATTATTTTAAATAATTTTTATTAATTAAAATAATTTTTAAAACAATTAATTATATTTCAAAAACAATTTTGAAAAAATAAAACGATTTTTTTTATTATTTTATATAATTTTTTTTAATTAAAATGATTTTTAAAACAATTAATTATATTTTAAAAACAATTTTGAAAAAAAAACGATTTTTTTTATTATTTTAAATATTTTTTTTTAATTAAAACGATTTTTATTACAATAAATTATTTATTAAAATCTTTTTTTTAAAAAAAATATATACCGTTTCACAGGGGTTTACCCCTGGCAAAACCCCTGTTAATGTACGATTTGACTTGTGTCAGTACAGCAGTGCGTCAGAAAAAGCAGTGCAGATGCGTCAGTTAGAAACAGGGGCTAAGACAGGGATTTTGCCAGGGCTAGCCCCTCGTTTTTTTGCCAGGGGTGAAACCCCTGGCAAAATCATTTGCGATGGGCGTTTTACCCAGGGATTCCGCCCCTGGCAAAATCCCTGGCAAATGTCCATTTGCCAGGGCTTTTGGTTTTTTTCCCAGGGTTTCCTCCCCTGGCAAACGAGCTTGTTTCTTGTAGTGGTCTAGTATTGATCCGATCTAAAGGTGGATCTTATTATATTTTTAATAAATATTATTTTTGCTCTTCATTTTTATCATAACAAAATTATGTTTTTACTAAAAATAATAAAGGTCCACATTTGAACCCTTTTTTAGAGATCCATATCAGACACATCTATAATTAAATATAAAAATTGTTGAAGACACTTTTATGCATTTGTTGAAGACACTTTCATGATTAATTTTGGTTTTCTTAAAGATTTTTGGCACATTGTCAAAGAGGATTACATGAGGTTTATGCGTGAATTTAATGAGAACGGAAGACTAGTTACACTAATCAATTTCATTTTCATTGTTTTGAACCCTAAGGTTATTTCTGAATCTCAAAACAACTTTTGTCATAGGTAGGAAAATTTTGGTTGGAATTTCGATTCTAAATGAAATTGTGGATGGGGCAAAAAAAAAAAGTCAATAAGGGAGTTTATTTTGTTCAAGGTGGACTTTAAGAAGGCTTATGACTCAGTTGAAATGATTCATGTGATGCAGTGATTGGTACAATGAAATTTCCTACTAAATGGATGTTTTGGATTTTGGAGGGTGTTAGATCTGCAATAACTTCAATTCATATCATTTATGATAGCGCAACTAGATTGCTTGCAATGCAAGCTATGAGTTTGTTATGAATTTAGGGTTTGAGAAATTGAGAGAATTGAGAGAATAACGAAGATATTATTGTTGTAATCTATTGTGCATTCATTAGATTCTGAAAAAAAATAGTTACAACATGCCTTTTATAGGGCTCATACACTTTGCTTGCTTAGTAAGCTATCTAAACAAACATAACAAACTTAGCTAGATTACCTAACTAACTTGTAACAAACTTTTATACCCCAACGAGTATATAGTCTAATACAAACTTGAATTAAAACACTAATCAAGCTAACTAAACTTGAATTAAAACTAACATCCTCCCTTAATTCAAGTTTCCAATTCTACCATACCAATCAAGCCTTTAAGCTTGTTGAACCTGTCAATCTTCACAACTTTTGTGAACATATCAACAAGTTGTAGATCAGTTGAGCAGTGTATGATCTTGAGAGCTTTCTTATTCACTTGTTCTCTAAGAAAATGGAACTTTGCTTCAATGTGCTTGCTTCTTCCATGCAGCATTGGATTTTTGGCTAAGTTTATAGCTGATTTGTTGTCTATAAACAAAGCAATAGGCTTGCAGACTTCAATCTCCATTTCCTTCGGTACAGATTCAAGCCAAACTGCTTGACAAGATGCTAATCATCCTGCAATGTACTCAGATTCACAAGTTGATAGAGCTACTACTGGTTGCTTCTTAGCACACCATGATATAGGTGCATTCAGAAACTTAAACAAATAGCCTGAGGTGCTCTTCCTTTCTTGCCTATCTCCACACCAATCAGCATCTAAGTATGCTATCAGTTCCATAGTAGCTTCATTTATACATTTAGGAAACAATATGCCATACTCCAGAGTTTCCTTAATGTACCTCATCACCCTTTTAACTGCAATTAGATGAGAAGTTCTAGGTTCACTCATAAACCTACTGATTATGCCAACTGCATAAGCTACATCTAGTCTGCTATTGCACAAATACCTTAGTGAACCTACAATTTGCTAAAACAAAGTAGGATCAACTAGTTCCTCATCTTCATTCTTCATCAACTTTACATTTACTTCAGCTGGTATAGATGCATGGTTGCAACTTAGCATATTAAACCTCTTAAGAATATCAGAAGCATATTTCTTCTGATGCATAACCAAACCTTCAGAAGTTTCAATGAATTCCATGCCAAGGAAGTAAGTCAACTTTCCAAGATCAGTCATATCAAACTCTTTCATCATCTGACCCTTAAATGCTTCTATTTTAGTCAAGTTGCTACCAGTACTATCAGATCATTAACATATAAGCATATGAGTATCATATTACTAGCATTGCTTTTCTTAACATATACACCATATTCAGCTTTGCATTTTAAAAATTCTTGCTGCATAAGAAAGTTATCAATTCTCTTGTTTCAGGCTCTTGGAGATTGCTTCAATCCATATATAGCCTTATGTAATTTGAATACCATATCCTCCTTCCCTTTGATTTTGAATCCTGGAGGTTGTGTAACATATACAACTTCATCTAATGGACCATTTAAGAATGTTAAATTCACATCTAAATGGTACATTAGCTTGTTCCTCCCACAAGCAATAGTTATTATCAGTCTAATTATCTCAAGTCTTGCTACAGGTGCATACACTTCAAAATAATCAAGACCAGCTTTTTGCATAAAACCTCTTACTACTAACCTTGCCTTATGCTTAGCTATTTCACCATTTAGCTTTAACTTCAGCTTGAACACCCATTTCACATCAATGGCTTTCTTATTTGTTGGTAACCCTGTGAGCTCCCAAGTGTTATTTCTGCTTATTGCATCTAGTTCCTCTATCATAGAATCTTTACACACATTCTCAAACATTGCTACCTCATAATTGATAGGCTCAGAGTCAGCTAATAACGTAAAATGCACAAAATCCCCTTCCTCATTTACTTCATTATCAAGGATAACTTCATGATCAGCAAGTCTGAAGGATACAAACCTTTGCCTTTATGAGACTCTGATGGCTTGATTAGCTTCTATGGGAGACTCCTCTTGAGTATCAATTTCTTGTTGGACTTGCTCTTCATCAAATATTGCAGGAATAACTGAATTAGAACTCTTTTCTTTCTTGCTCCAATCCCAAACTTCTGATTCACACACTATGAAATCTCTGCTGATCATAATTGAGTGATTCATAGGATGATAGAGCCTATAAGCATCTGTCTCATGATATACAACCAATATCATAGGTTCATTCTTGACCCTCAGCTTCTTTCTATTTGCATCAGGGAAGTGCTTGTAGCACAAGGAACCAAAAACTCTCAAATGTTTAGCAGACTGTTTCCTTCCCATCCATACTTCTTCAGGGTTCTTATCAAGTTTCTTAGTTGGACATTTATTCAAAATGTATGCTGCAATCTTCAGCTTCTCCCCATAAGGTATTTGGCATATTCTTCAATTTTAACATGCTTCTGGTCATGTCAAGCAATGTTCTATTTATTCTCTCAGCTAAACCATTATGTTGTGGAGTATATGGAGCAGTTACCTCATGAATTATGCCATTTTCTTCATAATACTTCTCAAAAACCATTGAAGTATACTCTCCACCACCATCAGTTCTTAATATCTTAATAGATTAACCACTTTGTTTTTCTACTAAGACCTTGAACTTCAGAAATACATCAAAAGCATCACTTTTTGCTTTGATTAGATATAGCCAAACCTTTTTGCTAAACTCATCCATAAAGCTGATGAAGTATTTATTTCCTTCTAATGAAGGAACCTCTAATGGACCACATACATCAGAAAACACTACATTCAAAACCTCTTTTGATCTATGATTGTATTAGAGTTGAATGCAGTTCTAGGTTGCTTCCATATCAAGCAAGTATCACAAACCTTATCACGTATATCCAACTTAGGTACTCCCAAAATCATTTCTTTGTAAACTAAATAATTAAGACTTCTGAAATTAAGGTGACCAAATCTATAGTGTCATAGCCAGCTATCTTCATTGCTTACAGTTGCAGATAAGCAATTCACTTTAGTAACTTTCATATCAGTCTAAAAGGTTCTATTCTTTGAGAGGGGATTTTTTAAAACTAACCTTTGATTCTTATCAAACAACTTCAAAGAATTATCTTTCATAGTGACTGAATAACCTTTCTGTACCAATTGACCAACACTAAGCAAGTTGCATTGCATTCCAGGAACATAGAGTACATCTTCAATTACTGCTAATTTTCCATTCTTTCCTTCAATAGCACTTTTTCCCATGTCCTCTGCAACTAGTGTTCTATGATCTGCAAGCTTCACTTTAGTATTCTTCCCAGGATCAATTTCCATTAACCAATCCTTATTGCCAGTCATGTGATTAGAGCACCCAGTATCTAAGAACCATCTTTCTAAATTGCAACTCTCAATATTGGTTGTTGTCACCATCAACAAGACTGTAACAGAATCTGAGTCTTCTTGAGCAATCTTAGCCTGTTCCTCTTAATTCTTTGCTTGCTTCCATGTACCAGTCCAACATTCAGAAGCATAGTGGCCAAATTTTTCACAATTATAGCACTAAACCTTCTTCTTATCTAAACCTTATTGTTTTGATAAGAATTTCCTCCCTTTAAAGATTCACCTCTTTCAGTGCCTTTGTTATTTCCCTTTGACCAGTTTCCTCCCTTAGAGTTATTCTTGCCTTTCTTGAAACCTTTCTTCGAATATTCATCCTTCTTCACAATTTGAACTTGCAAGGCTTGCAGAATTGATTTTTCATAGTTTCTTTCTGACACCATCTGCTCATGTGCCTCCAAAGAACACTGCAATTCTTCAATCTTCAAGGTTTTCACATCCTTTGATTCTTGAATTGCTACCACTATGAAATCAAATATTGAAGATAAAGTTCTCATAATCTTCTCAACAATTTGCTGATCAAAAATTGCTTCCCCACAAGCCTTCATCTGATTTACAACATTAATCAATTTGGAGATGTAATCAACAATCTTTTGCTCATCTTCCATTTGCATCCACTCAAATTTCCTTCTTAAAGACTGAAGCTTAATCTGCTTCACCTTAGCATCTCCTTCATGATACCTTTCAAGAACATCCCAAGCCTCCTTTGATCTTGTGGATTTAGATATTCTTTCAAAGTTTCCAGTATCAACACTTTGTTGAATAAAGAAAAGTGTCTTGCAGTCCTTCTTATTTAACTCTTTGTATGCATTCCTCTACACCTCAGTAGCGTTTCCACCCAGTTCGTCATAACTGTTTTGCACAATTTCCAACAAGTCTTGTGCCCCAGACAAGTTCTTTATCACAACACTCCATCTTTCCTAGTTTCCACTTTCAAGGGTTGGAAGATGAGTATTGAAACTGCTGCTGCCATTCAGGGTTTCTCCTACAACATTTCTGCACCTTGATAATTGTGTGATTGAAGTTTTCTTGCTCCTTTAGATCATAACCAAAGGCTCTTGATGCCAATTTGATAGTGCAGCTGGATTGCTTGCATTGCAAGCTATGAGTTTGTTATGAATTTAGGGTTTGAGAAAATTGAGAGAAGAAAGAAGAGATTATTGTTGTAATCTATTGTGTATTCATTTGATTGTGAAAAAATAGTTACAACATGCCTTTTATAGGGCTCATACACTTTGCTTGCTTAGTAAGTTATCTAAACAAACATAACAAACTTAGCTAGATTACCTAACTAACTTGTAATAAACTTTTATACCCCAACGGGTATAATATATACCCCAACAGGTATATAGTCTAATACAAACTTGAATTAAAACACTAATCAAGCTAACTAAATTTGAATTAAAATTAACAAATTAAAGCCCTACATATGGATTCAAATTGGAATAGGTTTTTGGTATGGGTCCTTTATCTCCCTTTCGTTTCTTGATAATTGATGAAGGTCTGAATGCTATGTTAAATTCTTTAGAGAATGTGGGTCTTTTAAAAAGGTATCAATAGCAGGTTGGTGGTAATGCCCAAGTTGAGTATTTCTCATTTGCAGTTTGCCGACAATACTTTAATTTTAGGAGAGAAGAGTTGGGATAACATTAGATCTATCAAATCCAACTTGGCGTTGTTTGAACTTGTGTTTGATATTACGGTGAATTTTCACAAAAGCTGACTGCTATGATTTAACGTGAACCTTTCATGATTAAAAGAGGCGGCTCAAGTGTTGCATTGTATATATAGGACACTTCAATTAAAATATATGGGCCTTATGATATGGCATTTTGGAAGCCTTTCTATGAGAACTCAAAATGGTTGTTGGAAAAGACATAACTTGTCTATGAGTAGTTTCCATGTACTTTTGAAAGACGTCATGTCAACTCTATTGGTTTATTTTCTTTTATTCTTTAAGTCCCGTGCATGTATTATTCATCAAATTGAATCACTCTTTAAATATTTTCTTTGGGGTGGGTGTGAGCAAGCCCAAAAAATAAAATGTGTTAAGGGTGATAGAGTTTGTAGAGTATGTCAATTTAATATTTAGGTAAGTAGTGTTGAAGGATGAGGTAGATAAGAAAAGTTTGTAGTTTAAGGTTGTCATATCCCATTTTTTGACTCATATTTTTCTTTGTTTATTATCTTTTTATTGTTTATTATTTCATTATAATTTTTAATTTCTTATTACCTTTTATTATTTCACCTTTGTTGGATTTTTATTTATTAATATTTATCACCATTAGCATTACTATCATTTTTATTAATATTATCATTATCATTATTATTATTAATACTATTGTTATTTGTCTTTTTCATTAATAATATTATTATTATCTTTTTATCAATGTTTTATTATTATTATTTATTATTATTATCATTATTTTTAATTACTAATATTATTATCTTTTTCATCATTTATTATTATTATCATCTTTATTACTATTAGCATTACTATTTTTGCTTCCATTATCACTTTCATTATTACCATTACTATTATCATTATTGGTTTTTATTTATTTTATTTTAAAGAAAATACAATAAAAAGAAAAGGGGAGTCGCAGAGCAAAGTCATCATCGCTCTGCGAACTCTGCGATTTTTTTTGCAGATTTTTGATTTCTTTGATTTATCTCTTTTATTTTCATTATAGTTATTATTATCATCATCCATTGTTATTATCATCATTATTGTTATCAATTGTGGTTGATTGGATCCAACAAAGCAAGATTTGAAGCATGTGCCATTAAAGCCAAGGTGAGAAGGATTTTGTTCCAACCAAGCAAGTTGGCTGCCCTTGGGCAGCCCTTATCCCTCCCAATTGACCTGCTACTGGCCCTGAGCTTGCCAGCCAGCTGCTTGCTCATTTTTCTTCCTCCTTTCCCCACCAAAACCAGTCAAACATAGATGGTTTTACTTGCCCAAAAGCTGTTTGTGCTGCCCTGTTTTAAGCTGTCTTCCTCCTTCCTCACACCAGCCCACATGTTCCCTTTTGTTTTCCCCCAACCTCTGCACATTACAGTGCACGTTTTTCTTTCTTGACTCTTCAGGATTGCAAGGATTGATCCCAAGAACAGCCCAATTGCAAGCTGCCCTGTTTTTCAGATTTTTCATCATCATTGCTATCCAAATCAGCTGCATTAATGGCTGATTTTGGCCAAAGTCTTGACCAAAGTTGCAAGGCAATGTCCCCTCTTCACTTTTGCATTAAATGCAAAGCAAAATAGCCTGGTGTTAGCCCACAAAGCAGTTGGATTCTAGAGATTTTCATCATTGCAATAGATTTCATTTTTTGCCTATTTAAGGAATGCAAGGCATAAGGATTGAACACACCTAAGAGAGTTGGAATTACAGCATTTTGAGAGTAGAAAAACAGTTCATACACAACATTTAAACCTTCAAAACATCATACAAAGAGTGAAAGATAATAGCCAAACACTAGTGTTATTATCATCCATAAACCTCCAACATTCCAACCTTTGCAAAATCACAATCCTTCAAGTCCTTCTCCATTCTCTTGCCACACAAGCATTGCTAGGAGTTCTGTAAGTATTCTAAAATCTTAATCTTCCATTTTGCATTGCTACTTGCATCTTTAATTTTGTTTAAACTCATTTTGTACAAAAAACCCCTTTTGAAACTTCAAAGGAATTTCAAAGTTGCAAAACACCAATTTGAGTTGTTTTAAACCTTTTCTTCCAAATTTTCAAAGCTTTTTAATCCCCTCAAGGTTCTGAAGCTTGCTCAGAAGCAGCTTCTGAACAGAAGTTCAGAAGCAGCTTCTGAGTTCAATTTTTCGCAGAGTTCGCAGAGCAAAGTCATGGTCGCTCTGCGACCATGACAGAACTTGGGTTCGCAGAGCCAAGTTCAGGTTGCTCTGCGAAAGTTGCAGAACTCAGAACCTGAGTTCAGGCTTCCAAAGGCCAATTTTTTGAGGTTCTAACTAATGATTCAGAACCTAAGAGGATTGAATCTCATTTTTGGTTCAAACCATATCAAAAGTTTTGCATGCCTTTGGAAATTTCACAAGTTTGTGCAATACTTTTTGAATAACTTGCGAAACAAGTTATGTTCTTAAACTTTCAAAATCAAACTTGAGCAATAAGCTAAGTTCATTATTTTCAAAACCAATCTTGAACAATGACCTTGTTCATGATTTTCAATCAAAACATGAACTTGAGCCGAACTTGTTCGTTTTCCAAAACCAACCTCAAATTGGAGCTGAACTTGTGCACTTTCTAAACTTATGCATATTTTCATGAATTTGTTCATCTTTCAAATTTGAATAACACTTGTTCTTGAGTTCCAATAACTTAAGCAACAAGCTATGTTCATGATTTTCAATAAACTTGAACAACAAATTTGTTCACGATTTTCAACAACTTTTCTTTAAGTTTTTAACCAAGTGTTTTGTTTCCTTTGAGATTTCTTTGAGTTTCAACAAATCAAAAACTTGAATGAAAAAAGGAATGGTTTGACGTATGTCTCTCCATTCCCCGATTGCACGAATGCTTGACGTATGTCTCGTTGTTCGGGCAATCGTCATTCCATTTTCAACGCGTCCAACGCGCTTTACCTTTTATTGGTCCCTCGCGACCAATTTGAACCTTTCTTTGATCCCCCGTGACCATTTTAAACTTTTCTTGGCCCTCGTGGTCAATTCAAACTTTTACGCCTTTGTGCGTTTTCCAACGGATACTATCGCCTTAGTGCGAGTCCGTCTTTTGTCATTTAAACCTTTTTACGCCTTTGCGCATTTTCAAACCTTTTCACGCCCGAGCGCGTTTTCAAACGGATACCATCGCCGAGTGCGAGTCCGTCTCTTTTTTATCAAATCGTTTTTACCTTTTTTTAAGCTATCCTCATAACGGTAGTAGGTAAAACTTTTTATTGGTCTTTATTAAGCTATCCACATAACGATAGTAGACCACATTCCATTTTCAATCAAACTTTTTCGCTCGGGCGCGATCAAATCTTTTTATTAAAATCAACCAACATACAAATTTTTTCTACCTAAAGAACTACGTAAGCTGAATTCTCCATCGCACCGGGAGATACGTAGGAGCAGGATTCACATCTTGTCAAGCCCATTAATAAAAAACTTTCTTTTTCCCCTTCATCATATTTTCTTTTTCCCTTTTACATATTCAAGCATGCAAGCAAAACGTTAAAAACATTCTAAGCCTAAGTTAACTAAGAGGTTCCCGTTGAGTACAACGGATGTGAGGGGTGCTAATACCTTCCTCTTGCATAATCGACTCCTGAACCCAAAATCTCTAACATTAAGGTAATTTCGAACTTTTTTCCTTTTTCCCCGAAAAATTAAAAGTTCAGTCGTGATTTAAAATTAGTGATTCAACGCTTCTCAATAGCTTGATATCCGAAATTCGACGCGACAAAAATGGCGACTTCACTGGGGAGAAGACTTTCATTTTTTTATGTATGGCGAGTCAAGCCTATCTTAGTTGACTTTTAGGCTAAAATGTTTTATTTTGCTTGCGTGTTTGTATCTTAATATCATTATTTGTTTTTCTTCTTTTGCTCTATATTTATATATATTTCATATTGCTTCATATCAATATATCAATTGTGGGGTTGTCACTTGAGCGATGTTACTTCACATTGTTCGGGTTAATGCCGAACGTGTGAGGCTCTCTACCCGAGCTTTAAGAGAAATTAAGATAGGATGGTGGTTGTGTAGCGGAGGCCCGCGTTGACGTATGTCCGTGAGGAAGATGCGAAAACCCCGCCTAGAGGAGATTTCACTTGGAATTTATTGAAGTCTCGCGAGTAATTTGCGATTGACGACCTTATTTTCCCTGTGGGATCCGTGATTCTAGGGACCTTTTTTAGAAAATCTCATCTCTAGAGCCTACATGTGAGGATGGGGGGAAGTTTTGAACATACATACCTTACCTTTGCATACCACCCATTTGCATTCATTCATAATTTTTGCATACCGTTTCGCTTTATAGAAGGGGCAATTAATAATTCCTATTTTATTACTGCTTTTTTAATAACCTTAGGTGAAAATAAAAATAACAAATTTGTTAAAAAGCAACAATTTTGAAAATTACAGAGTCTGAGGACTTCGCAGAGCAAAGTATCTTCGCACTGCGAACATTTCAGAACCTGAGGACTTCACAGAGCAAAGGTTTGCATCGCACTGCGAAGCTAACTCTGAAGTTCGCAGAGCAAAAGTACTTCGCAGTGCGAAGTCTGCGAATACTGTCAGCTCAGTTTTCAAAATCACTAACCCTCCATTACTTCTCTCAACCACCCATTCCACTCTCTTTCCCTTATCCAACCGTTACCCACTCTTTTCATTAACACTAAAACCTAAAAACCTTCATTTTCACTAACTTTTCAAAAAAAATATAACCCTAATTTTAACTTACCCTTTTCACAAATCTCTCCAATCTTCATTAATTTCGTATTTTAATTCCTTCTATTCAGTGCAAGCAAGCAAGGTACGAATTTCTTCATCCTTCTCTTTTCTCATTCGTGGTAGGATAACATGTGACTTAGGGTTTTTGATTTTTGAAATTTCAATTTTTAGGGTTAAGTTTATGTTAGGTTTCATTTCATTTCTAATTTGCTGTGTTAAGTTGCAATCTAGTGTAAGCATGCACTATGGGTAGATGAAATAGACCCTTTCCTTTCCATTTTCAAGTGATTTTATACAAATTTATTTTTTACCCATTTGTGGAAATTGAAATAATTTTTGTTGTGTTCAGTGTTTTGTGTACCCATTAATGATTATGAATCACCTATAACACACATTGATTGTTTAAAGTGAAATTGAACCCAGGGTTTAAGGTTAGAATTTGGGGGAAAATTGCATTTTTCTGTCATGGTCGTAGAGCAAAGTTCAACTTTGCAGTGCGACCATCGTTCTGGGCAACCCAGAACTCAGTGTTCAACTTTGCTCTGCGAACCTGCATTCGCAGTGCGATCTTGACAGAACAGAACCTCATTTTTTTTCATGCTTCTTTCAATTCAATTGGTTTTATCTCATCATTGCCTATGTTTATTCTGGTTGTTTGCTGATTTTATTTCTTTTCTCATAGATGGCGCCAAAACAAACAACCGGGAAGCGATCAAGGGTCGAATCATCCGGATCGAGACCACAAGGGGCTTACGACGCTTCTAGGTTCCTTAGCCTCCGCAACCAAGAGAGATATGAGGAGTTGCTTAGGAGGGCATTTTGGGCCGAAAGGCAATTCATAATAAGTGAGCATGGCACTTATCGGGAGTTAGCACGTTTGATAAATTCCCGCAACTGGGGAATTTTAGTAAACCCTCCCTTGAACCTTAACTACGACATCATTAGGGAGTTCTATGCGAATGCTATTCCCGCTGATCCCGAAGGGGAATTCACTTACCAGACTATGGTTCGTGGTCGCGTCATCAGATTCGACTGCGAAGCCATAAACACCTACCTCCATAACCCCCTCCAACTTGATAATGAGGAGTTATGTGCCTTTCATAGGCACCAAAACCGGGGGAATTGGAACCATGACCTTTATGCACAAACCATTTTTCAATCCGGGAGGGGTTATGAGCTTAATTCATCAGGACAGCCTACCAAGGCCATTAAGAATAACCTCACTACATATGCTCAGGTTATCTTCCATCTCATCGTCCATAACATAAAACCCAAAAGCCACACATCCTCCACAACTTTAGATGTCACCCCGCTGATCTACTACATCCTGACTCACAAACAAGTGGTTGTAGCTAGGGTGATCGCTCAGGAGCTCAAAATTGTGGTAGAGAGTGGCATCAAACCTCCAGCCAAGAAGATGTGCCCCCTCGCATTCCCGGGCCTGATCATGGGTCTCTGCCGGGATGCACGTGTAGTGATTCCCCCACATGTTTCTGAGACTATTAGAATCCTATCACGGATGATTATATTGGGAGACATTGCACGGGGAGGAGAGCGGCGAGGGCACATCAGCCACGACCCAGAGCCCCACCCACATCACAGGGCCACCATACCTGCACTTTCTCATGGGAGCAGAATGCTTCCAACCATAGATGCATGACTATGATGCATGACTCCATGTACCGGCTCCAGTTGCAGATGGGCAGGCCAGCAGATCCTGCATTCCAGATACCGACATCGGAGATGTTTACATCTCATGCAGCTTGGCCTGGGGATAGGCCTGAGTACTCAGAGGGTGGTGGTAGCGGTACAGCTGCCGGTGGTCGTGGAGGTGATGATGATGAGGATGATGATGAGGAGGATGAGGATGAGGACACCGAGGATGACGAGGCTCGCACTCCTTGAGTTGCTCCTTTTTGTTTGCTTTTGATGATTTTGTTGTTCATTTTCTTTATATGTTATTATGTTTCCATTGTGCTCTTTAAAACTCTATGTGTTTGATGTTTTGTATCTATACTCTCTTTTTACGTCATTTATGTTAAGTACTCTTTTATTATCTGGCTTTAGAATCGTAATTAATGCCTGTTAATTTTTAATTTTCTGAATACGCTTAAAATGTCAAAAAAAAAAATTTGCTACGGAAATGACAAATCATCATATGGATGGATCCAAAGCATTCAGCCCCAGATGCATGGTAATGATAAAATTTGATTAATTTACGCAAAGCTAAAGTGCATGCTTCCTGTTTTTCTATGATCAACTTGGAACAAGAATATGTATTCAGTACAAAAGTTATATCATACAATTTGCGTTGTTAATATGTTTGTTCTATGAACCATTTAGAACTAGCCAAAATGTGAGGAATCCTCAAAATCATTATACATATATGCAGGAGACCGGCATTTTTTGTTTAAACTCGATCTTTTTATGTCAAATCTGAAATTTGTTTTAAATTGTACGAAAGCATTGACATGATCAAGGCGTTTTTTGAATATGAGTAAAAACACTTGACCACAAATAGCCCACCCTGTGAGAAGTGAGAATTTGTTAAACCCCTTTGAGCCTAATAAATCAGAATCGTTAACTATGAACTGCCAACTTTCATAAGCTCATTTGCTTAATGAAATTGCCGGAGTTTGTAAAAAAATTCAGTTCATAGTTAAATCATTTTTGAATTCTGATATTTTTCTTTCATTTTGAACCCTTAAACCATCATGATCATTGTCCCTTGCCAAAAGAGAAAGGAACATTCAATTAGGGTATCATCCTGAAATAAGTTGGGGCGAAAAGGGAGGTTGTGAAAGTCAAGTAACGGTGAATTTCTTAATTGATCTTGACAACAAAAAGAAACAAGAAAAGAAAAGAAAAAAGAAAAGAAAGAAAGAAAGAAAAGAAACAAGAAAAGAAAAGAAAAGAGAAAAAAAAGAAAAAATCAATAAATCAAAAGTTGTCAAAGATCAAAGACAAATATTTGTAAAATCACCAAAAGTTGTGATTGAATAAAGAGGAAGTGTGTAAATTAGAAAGAATGTTCCCCTTGCTTGGCCTTTTGAATTCAATTTCCCCCACATATGACATTTCTTTTGTAACCAAGCCAAATTACAACCCTCAAAGACCTTGTGATCAATGCTTTTGTGCTTTTGGAAGCGATGATTAGATGGACACATAAATTGATCGGAATGTTAGCAAACTTGCCGGATGAGCGTTCAATACCCTCACAATTAATATTCAATTTGTTCATTTACTTAACAAAAATGTGTGATAGGTATGGTTCATTAATAAACATATTTTTAACTTGAGCTGTACGATATAAATTTTGTGTTTGGTATTGTTTCAAATTTTTAGTGCAATCTTGGATTAATGGGAGCATCAAAATTGCCTGCGCAAATCTCATATGAATCATGCAAATCCGACAAAAGCCCAATTTTCATTGGCACCCACAATTTTAAACCATGCTTGGCACTTCCCCACAATTCACAAAAAGCCTAGTCATCATTGACATTCCTCAGTCTACTACAAAAATCCCAATTGTCATCGGCACTCCCAAACACGATCACAAAAAAGCCACGCCCTTGGCAGGCCACCACCCCATTAATAAATTTTCTTCCCAACATTCTTTTACCTTTTATCAAAAATTCCCATTTTATTCTATTCGTTCATTTCTTCTTTTTTTTTATGATAGTACTTTAAAACAAAACTTTTTTCAAAAAAATTGTTGTGAATCTTTTTGCTTTTGAAAAAAACATAAATAACAAACGCATTCTCTCTGAACTCGTGAATATTTGAAGTGTGCGTCAGTATCTGTCCTGAGAACGGATAAACTTCGCAGGCCGAGCATGGTCAAATACAAAAAGGGATTCCCCAGCAAAGTCATCAGTAAATCAAAAAGGAATATCCCCAATGAATCGAAAGCCCGAAAGGACGATTCAGGCAAAGATTAGCCAACCAAGGCATAAGCGCCCCCGGCGGAATCATCAGTTCTTCTCCCCAGCAGATTAGCATGATCCCCCAGTGGATTAACAATCCCCATGAGGTATTTATTCTTCGTCAGTTATCGCGGCTTTACCCCGCCAACATTTTTGATGTATCCCCTGTGACATCCTCTCCATTGAAGATTACCGAGTGTTTGCACTGCGACGTCGGTCCACTTTCCATCTTACCGGTCCAATCTTGTCTCATCAAGTTTATCGGTCGTACAATCAATCAAATCAGTCCTCCTCAGTGTCATCCCCAGTGTGTCTGGTCCGGTGATGTCACCTCCTTTATTGCCAAGTGGCAGTTCTTTAACGAACAGCTTGTGCATCTTTCATCATATTCTTATACCAAGGGGCAGTTCTTTAATGAACGGTTTGTGTATCCCCAGTGCAAGTCAACCCTTCACACAACATCCCCAGTGAAAGTCATACATTCGTACATTCGTACATTCATACATTCGTACATTCATACATTTGTACATTCATACATTCATACATTCATGCATATATACATCCATGCATACCACATACCACAATATCATTCATACATGGCTGCTTTAACCACCATGAGTCTTACCGATCAATCATGAACAATTTGTAACCTCATTTCCCCAAGTGTCATCCCCGGTGTGTCTGGTCTAGAGATGTCACCCTCTTATCGCCAAGTGGTAGTTCTTTAACGAACAACTTGTGCATTTTTATCTAAGTCTCGTTATCAGTGGTAGTTCAGAATTTAACCCGAACAGCTGACTTTTACCTTTGTTTCTTGTCATCAGTGGTAGTTCGGAATTTAACCCGAACAGCTGACTTTTACCTTTGTTTCTTACCATCAGTGGTAGCTCGGAATTTAACCCGAACAGCTGACACTTATCTTTATTTCTTGTCATCAGTGGTAGTTCGGAATTTAACCCGAACAGCTGACGTTTATCTTTGTTTCTTACCATCAGTGGTAGTTCGGAATTTAACCCGAACAGCTGACCTTTATCTTTGTTTCTTACCATCAGTGGTAGTTCGGAATTTAACCCGAACAGCTGACACTTATCTTTGTTTCTTGTCATCAGTGGTAGTTCGGAATTTAACCCGAACAGCTGACGTTTATCTTTGTTTCTTACCATCAGTGGTAGTTCGGAATTTAACCCGAACAGCTGACCTTTATCTTTGTTTCTTACCATCAGTGGTAGTTCGAAATTTAACCCGAGCAGCTGACTTTTACCTTTTGTTTCTTGTCATCAGTGGTAGTTCGGAATTTAACCCGAACAGCTGACATTTATCTTTGTTTTCTTACCATCAGTGGTAGTTCGAAATTTAACCCGAACAGCTGACTTTTACCTTTGTTTCTTACCATCAGTGGTAGTTCGGAATTTAACCCGAACAGCTGACTTTTACCTTTGTTTTCTTACCATCAGTGGTAGTTCGGAATTTAACCCGAACAGCTGACCTTTACCTTTGTTTCTTACCATCAGTGGTAGTTCGGAATTTAACCCGAACAGCTGACATTTACCTTTGTTTTCTTACCATCAGTGGTAGTTCGGAATTTAACCCGAACAGCTGACGTTTACCTTTGTTCTTATCATCAGTGGTAGTTCGGAATTCAACCCGAACAGCTGACATCTACCTTTGTCCTTGTCGTCAGTGGCAGTTCGGAATTTAACCCGAACAGCTGACATTTACATTTTTTACCTTCATTAAGCTACCGTCGCAACGGTATTAGGTAAAATAATTTCCCCAGTGATTAGCATACTTTGTCTTCTCTTTTACATTTTTACCTTCATTAAGCTACCATCACAACGGTAGTAGGTAAAATGGAATCCCCGGTGAAATCACCAAAGTAACCTTGGTCTGTTGTCTTTATTAAACTGTCATCCTGGTAGTAGACAACCCTTTTCCCGAGTGGAACACTATCCCCAGTAGAGTTGGATCCCGTTTCTTTAACGAACCCGGGTATCTCTTTGTTTCCTTTTATCCCCAGTCGGGTCATCTTTGTCGTCTTTGCATTCATACTTGCATTCACAGCATTGCATGCATACATCCATAGCATTTTCAATTCAAGAAAAATTTAGTCAAAAATGGTGTACTCTGTATTTAAGTCTCTTCGACCCGTCAATTTCAAAATTTCACTTTTAATCTCCGTGGCGAAGAAACTTAAATAGGGGCATCTGTCATACCCCATTTTTTGACTCATATTTTTCTTTGTTTATTATCTTTTTATTGTTTATTATTTCATTATAATTTTCAATTTCTTATTACCTTTTATTATTTCACGTTTGTTGTTGGATTTTAATTTATTAATATTTATCACCATTAGCATTACTATCATTTTTATTAATATTATCATTATCATTATTATTATTAATACTATTGTTATTTGTCTTTTTCATTAATAATATTATTATTATCTTTTTATCAATGTTTTATTATTAATATTTATTATTATTATCATTATTTTTAATTACTAATATTATTATCTTTTTCATCATTTATTATTATTATCATCTTTATTACTATTATCATTACTATTTTTGCTTCCATTATCACTTTCATTATTACCATTACTATTATCATTATTGGTTTTGATTTATTTTATTTTAAAGAAAATACAAAAAAAAAAGGGGAGTTCGCAGAGCAAAGTCACCATCGCTCTGCGAACTCTGCGATTTTTTTTTGCAGATTTTTGATTTCTTTGATTTATCTCTTTTATTTTCATTATAGTTATTATTATCATCATCCATTGTTATTATCATCATTATTGTTATCAATTGTGGCTGATTGGATCCAACAAAGCAAGATTTGAAGCATGTGCCATTAAAGCCAAGTAGAAGGATTTTGTTCCAACCAAGCAAGTTGGCTGCCCTTGGGCAGCCCTTATCCCTCCCAATTGACCTGCTACTGGCCCTGAGCTTGCCAGCCAGCTGCTTGCTCATTTTTCTTCCTCCTTTCCCCACCAAAACCAGTCAAACATAGATGGTTTTACTTGCCCAAAAGCTGTTTGTGCTGCCCTGTTTTAAGCTGTCTTCCTCCTTCCTCACACCAGCCCACATGTTCCCTTTTGTTTTCCCCCAACCTCTGCACATTACAGTGCACATTTTTCTTGCTTGACTCTTCAGGATTGCAAGGATTAATCCCAAGAATAGCCCAATTGCAAGCTGCCCTGTTTTTCAGATTTTTCATCATCATTGCTATCCAAATCAGCTGCATTAATGGCTGATTTTGGCCAAAGTCTTGACCAAAGTTGCAAGGCAATGTCCCCTCTTCACTTTTGCATTAAATGCAAAGCAAAATAGCCTGGTGTTAGCCCACAAAGCATCTGGATTCTAGAGATTTTCATCATTGCAATAGATTTCATTTTTTGCCTATTTAAGGAATTCAAGGCATAAGGATTGAACACACCTAAGAGAGTTGGAATTACAGCATTTTGAGAGTAGAAAAACAGTTCATACACAGCATTCAAACCTTCAAAACATCATACAAAGAGTGAGAGATAATAGCCAAACACTAGTGTTATTATCATCCATAAACCTCCAACATTCCAACATTTGCAAAATCACAATCCTTCAAGTCCTTCTCCATTCTCTTGCCACACAAGCATTGCTAAGAGTTCTGTAAGTATTCTAAAATCTTAATCATCCATTATGCATTGCTACTTGCATCTTTAATTTTGTTTAAACTCATTTTGTACAAAAAACCCCTTTTGAAACTTCAAAGGAATTTCTAAGTTGCAAAACACCAATTTGAGTTGTTTTAAACCTTTTCTTCCAAATTTTCAAAGCTTTTTAATCCCCCTCAAGGTTCTGAAGCTTGCTCAGAAGCAGCTTCTGAACAGAAGTTCAGAAGCAGCTTCTGAGTTCAATTTTTCGCAGAGTTCACAGAGCAAAGTCATGGTCGCTCTGCGACCATGACAGAACTTGGGTTCGCAGAGCCAAGTTCAGGTTGCTCTGCGAAAGTTGCAGAACTCAGAACCTGAGTTCAGGCTTCCAAAGGCCAATTTTTTGAGGTTCTAACTAATGATTCAGAACCTAAGAGGAATAAATCTCATTTTTGGTTCAAACCATATCAAAAGTTTTGCATGCCTTTGGAAATTTCACAAGTTTGTGCAATACTTTTTGAATAACTTGCGAAACAAGTTATGTTCTTAAACTTTCAAAATCAAACTTGAGCAATAAGCTAAGTTCATTATTTTTAAAACCAATCTTGAACAATGACCTTGTTCATGATTTTCAATCAAAACATGAACTTGAGCCGAACTTGTTCGTTTTCCAAAACCAACCTCAAATTGGAGCTGAACTTGTGCACTTTCTAAACTTATGCATATTTTCATGAATTTGTTCATCTTTCAAACTTGAATAACACTTGTTCTTGAGTTCCAATAACTTAAGCAACAAGCTATGTTCATGATTTTCAATAAACTTGAACAACAAATTTGTTCACGATTTTCAACAACTTTTCTTTAAGTTTTTAACCAAGTGTTTTGTTTCCTTTGAGATTTCTTTGAGTTTCAACAAAACAAAAACTTGAATGAAAAAAGGAATGGTTTGACGTATGTCTCTCCATTCCCCGATTGCACGAATGCTTGACGTATGTCTCGTTGTTCGGGCAATCGTCATTCCATTTTCAACGCGTCCAACGCGCTTTACCTTTTATTGGTCCCTCGCGACCAATTTGAACCTTTCTTTGATCCCCCGTGACCATTTTAAACTTTTCTTGGCCCTCGTGGTCAATTCAAACTTTTACGCCTTTGTGCGTTTTCCAACGGATATCATCCCTTAGTGCGAGTCCGTCTTTTTGTCATTTAAACCTTTTTACGCCTTTGCGCGTTTTCAAACCTTTTCACGCCCGAGCGCATTTTCAAACGGATACCATCGCCGAGTGCGAGTCCGTCTCTTTTTTATCAAATCGTTTTTACCTTTTTTTAAGCTACCCTCATAACGGTAGTAGGTAAAACTTTTTATTGGTCTTTATTAAGCTATCCACATAACGATAGTAGACCACATTCCCTTTTCAATCAAACTTTTTCGTTCGGGCGCGATCAAATCTTTTTATTAAAATCAACCAACATACAAATTTTTTCTACCCAAAGAACTACGTAAACTTTGAATTCTCCATCGCACCGGGAGATACGTAGGAGCAGGATTCACATCTTGTCAAGCCCATTAATAAAAAACTTTCTTTTTCCCCTTCATCATATTTTCTTTTTCCCTTTTACATATTCAAGCATGCAAGCAAAACGTTAAAAACATTCTAAGCCTAAGTTAACTAAGAGGTTCCCGTTGAGTACAACGGATGTGAGGGGTGTTAATACCTTCCGCTTGCATAATCGACTCCCGAACCCAAAATCTCTAACATTATGGTAATTTCGAACTTTTTTCCTTTTTCCCCGAAAAATTAAAAGTTCAGTTGTGATTTAAAATTAGTGATTCAACGCTTCTCAATAGCTTGATATCCGAAATTCGACGCGACAAAGGTGATTCAATCTAAATATGGATTAGGGGTGGGAAACGAGAGTAGATGAGGGTAGGAAAGGTAGAAGAATATCCTCATATTGGTGGAGAGTTATTCAATCTATTGATTATGGTGAGGAGTTGTGAATTAGAGAGGATTTAAAGATTTTTTGTTAAAAAATATTTGTCATGGGGTTTTTTTAAATGGAAGATGACAATAGTTAATTTGTTAGATTAATATTTTACTCTTTCGTTTGGGGTTGACTTTTCCTTTTGGTCAGATCCTTGGGTGAAAAATGAGTTCTTAAGGAGAGCTTTAGTGAGTATATGGTTTGTCTTTGCATGATCAAGTTTGTGACAGGGGGATTTGGACGTTTGAACAAGTCAGACCAGTTCTCTGTTAGAGGGGTATTTTAGTTCCTCACTCAAGCGCCTTCAAACAGAAATTCAAAGGTTAGAGTATAATTTGGAATAAGAAAGTTACAAACAAAAGACACCTCGGTGAGGCTGATGGTCTAGATACAAATTCTTGTATATGCTTGGTTGGATGTGGTGCAGTGGAAACTATGAAAAAGCAAACAATATTGACCAAAAAAAGCAAACAACAAAAATCCCTTTCAAACCAAACAAATATTCGGTTGTGTGGATTTCTTGAAGCTCGGTCTCTAATGCAATCAGCACAACTAATTCAAAAAGAGTTAAAAACGAAATATTAAAAATTTAGGGTGTTGTATATAGAGCTCTCTCTCAAGATATGGGCAACTGTTTCCCTTTTTTAAGAATTAGACGTCTGTGAAGGTTTTATTTTTTACTTCAAAATGAATATTATTAAAGAGAATGAGAGAAGTACAAATAGTACTTTTCTTTTTAAAATGGGAGAAGTTCAAGGGTACTTGACCCACCAAAAAACAACGACTATACCCTAAAAAAAACGTTAACAAACCACTCGTAGTATACACAAGGGCTCCCTACCGGCAAGAAATCATTTTCATGAGGTTACTTTAAATACTCATCTCGAGATATATTGATGGCAATGGAGCCTACACCTTTGTAGAAATTAAGGTTGAGGCAACTGGATTAGGGGGATATTGGGGGAATAGAGTTTCGATAATACAGGGAAGGTGCGAGGAACTTCCCAAGGAAAGATAAAGGTGGTGTTGGCTCCCATAGGAGATGGCGATGCTGAAAGTGAAAACTAAGTGACAGAGATGCACCACATATGAAACTCTTTTTGTAGAGTGTCTTAAGAAACAAGAGTTAGAGGCAAAATCGAAGAACTTACCTTAGAGTGCTTCTCCGACGATGTTTTTCAATCTTCTTAGGGTGGTTTATTTGAAGGGAATGTTATTTTTTTAACCTCAAAATTTATTAGATGATGAGCGAAGTGCAAAGTGTACTTAACCTACAACCCGGAAAAAGTAAAAGGGGTACTAACCCCGCCAAAAACAAACAACCTAATTCAAGAAATTAAACAAAGAAAAGCGTTTGAGTACAAATCATAATACAGACACAGACCCCATATTTTTCTAACAATAAACCATCTCTAAGAGGAAATTTTGATGGTCTCTACAATCTCCTCCACCTTCCAATTCTTAGAAGAAAAAATAACCACATTATGTGCTTCTCAAATTTTCAAAATTGTTGCATGACAAATAAGTGTTAAGGCTGACCCTCTGATGCCTTTTTGCCAATGAAGACGATTAAAAGCAATCAAGGAGGGAGACAACATTACATGTATGTAAAATGGTGTACCAACCCTTAGATATATTTTTCTTTGGGTATCTCTTTTTTTATATGCAATAGGATTAAAGTATCCATTATACTTCATTTGATAAGATTTTTTCTAACTGGTAAATTGAACATTATATTAAAAAAGATAGAGTAAGGAGAGCTAAAGCAAGATGCATCAAGGAGAAAGAAAGAGATACAACAAGGAAAATGACAATACAAATAAAAGAAGACAAAGAGGGATAATACAATTGCTTAACTAAAAAATGTCCCTTTTTATTTGAATTTGAAAGAGTTTTTAATGGCAAAATAGAGATATAAGAATACAGAATACACGAGATATTCCAACCCATACAATCTAAAGGAGACATAAAAGTAACTTCATAAGAAGCTTAAAGGATTACAAAAAAAAAAAAAAAAAAGTTGTTGTACGATTTGATGTGAATGGAAACAATTGAAGCCATTTTCAACTTTGTTATTCATTATTCTACTTTAGTACTCGAATCCAAAACCCATAAAATAACCAACAAAACCCCAAATAAAAAAATAAAAAAACATAAGAAGTTGAACTAGCAGCATATTTGTCACATCGATCATACTCCATCATTCTTCTTCATTAGGAGGCAACTCGTTCAAGTCGAATCCCAAACCTTTGCCTTCAGCAGACTCAGATGCAGCATTAGAGGGGCCCTCTATCTCCATAGGCTGGCTTTCATCATCACCTAGTAACAAGAGAAAAACATTCAAAATTAAATTAGAAAACACCAACACACACACACACACACGATGTCACGATCCATCATTTTTTTTAATTTGTTTATATTTAAGACGATCAGTTTTTTGTTTAAATATTCATATCACATAAATGATTTGCATAACCTTTCAAAAAAAATGAGGCATAACTTAATTTTATTTTAATGAAAACTTAATTAATTGTGCTTGAGTATAATATATTAATTTTGCCTACTAAATAAAATATTCATTGTATGCTTAGCCGAAAAAATTTAATCCTTTAAAAATATGGACTCCTTTCAATTAAAATTATAATTGCTTCGTTGTAAAAACATTAGTTTGAAGAAAAACCAAATTGTCAAATTAAAAACCAATAAGTTAAAAAAAAAATAAAGATATATCTAGATGCACTCAACGTGAACATATATATGTTTGTGTGTATGGTGCAATCTTTTATGAATGTTCTATACACAAGTACTTGAAAACAAAATAAATAAATGTAAAAAAAATGACATAACATAAAATAATTGAATCTTGGGCATGATAAGTAGCCAATAAAACTCTAGGTCATTGGAGTGTTGACCTAAAAATTATAGTGTGAAAAAAAAAAAACATGAGAATAAATAGTTTTGAGTTAGGAAATTAGGTTTTAGTTTTACCCTCATTTTGATCAGGTTGAGGTGGGATGGCTGTTGATGTGGAAGGAGGTGCTGAAGGATCACAACAAAAATGGTGTTCTTGCATATGCTTCATCGTAGTAGCCCAAGTGGGAAACACATGTTTGCATCTAGGGCAAATTGGATATTTAGAGGGATGGTCCTTCACTTCACGAATATTATTCTTCCTCCTCTTCATAGCTTGACCATCACTCCCTCCTTCTCCATCAGCTGCCAGCTTCTCATTCTCACGTGCTCTGAATTCCACCAACACTTCGAGAGCGGTTTTCAGGACATCTTCTTCCTCCATACTTTCAGCACTCTGAAGGGTGGTTGGGTTGGTTTCTTTGGGGGAATCATCATCAGAGGGAGGGTCTTGAGGGGACTTGTTAGTGGTGGGGGTTGAATTCTTGGAAGGGTTAGGGTTCTGCATGTTGAAAATGAAAACAAATATGAAGAAAAAGACAATGGAAGATTGTGTTTGTGTTATGTGTGTGTGTTTTTAGTGGTCTATTTATGATGGTTGATAATGTTATACGATTTTGATGGTGTCATTAACATTTGGCAAATATTGATGCGATAATTAATGTAATACGATCTTGTCTTTGATTTTTTGGTAAAAAAAAGATGGCGGGATCGGTATCATGTATTTTAGTAAAGTTTTTTTTTTTAAGAATAATGTATTTTAGTAAAGTTTTTTATTTATTTTATTATTTTGTCAGAATATTTTTCAAAAGTTAAAATGATATTCGATGTACATATGTTTAGCATTAGATTTGTTAGGACAAGTCGTAAATACCATGAGATTTATTACCAACTGGATAAAGATTTCCTAGTATTTGATAAGTAGATATTTCTAAAATCTTAAAAATCAAATTAATTTATATCACATTGTTCATAATACATAGTATTTTTTTTGAAGGATCATAATACATTGTATTATTGATTATCACATTGTTCATAATACATTGTATGTATTCATAAATTTAAGCTGGATATGCGTCATAATTTTTCAAACGGTAACCTTGTGAAATTTTAAAAAGTTACCAAAATTAAGGTTTCTTTACTTTGTGAAAAATAATTTCTATTTTCATTTTATAAAATTTGTGTTAGTTTTAAAGGGTAAAGATGAATCTGGTCCAGATTGTACATTTGTACTATTTTTAGTAAATTTAAATAAAATAGTATTTTTGTTCCCCAATTTCTTATTATTATAAAATTTATTTTTATTAAAAATGATAAAGATATATTTTGGACCATTTTTTAAAGGTCCATATCGGACACACTTGTTAATAAGGAGAAAATGGACTTTTAAAATGAGTCGTTGTGAAATGTTAGTTAGGAATGATAGATTTTGAGAAACAATGAAAATAACTCTTTAAAAACTTTCCCTATTTTTATGGAAATACAAGACAGTTGTTCATTTCAAAGGGTTTATTTTCTCCTTGTTAACAATTAAAACAAGATCAAACCTTGAAAATGCAACATTGTTTTTTTTAAGAAACCAAACTAACCCACTAAAATTGACACTGAAAATATTCGAATATGAGACTTTGAGAGACGAGCACACTCCAAGATTCTAATTCTCAATCCAACACCATGGTGTCAACCAAAGTGGGTTGGAGTTTAGCATTGTTAAATCTTTTGAGGTAGAGTTTTGCCATCCATTGTGATCTTACCTGACTCGAGAGATTAATCGTTGCAGTTGCGTGCAAAGGATCCCGGTTCCCACTAAAACAAAATAAAATTTTAGAAATAAAAATGAAAATATTTGTGAACGCATCATCCGTATTCCTAAAAATTACCAAAATGTTTAAAGAGACATATTTTAATTATTTTCATGAACGCAACAGCATCCGTAAATTTGAAGGAGAAAATATACTAAAATTTGAGTTAGTTTCAGTTCCCAAAGTAAATGGGCTCTTTTATTTAAGCTAACATTGATTATTTTTTTAAATTATGTACGTTCCCCCTGTTCATTTTTACAAAATATTAAATATTTCTCGAGTCAAATAGAACCACAGCGGACAACAAAAAGTCCCCTAAGTTAAATAGGACTTTAATGGATGACAAAACTCCTTCATCTAGAGTTTTGATGTTGATGCATTCTCATGATTAGATTTGAAACCAGAACCTTCAATTAAGTTAGAAGAAATCCAACCCATAACATCTATAGGATTTAAAAATGTTATGATTGTATATGATATTTTTCTGAACCGGAAGAGAATGATTCAATAGTCTAAATTCGAGTACAAGAGGTGCTTAAACTCATATACAAACAACAATAAAGAAAGATAAGACAATTAAAAAAGAAATACCATGAGGGGTGGAATAAACATATCTATCCCCTACAAAGGCAACCAAGATGGTCAGCATACCACTCATAAAAAAGACATTTTTTCACTTGTATTTGCATAGATAAGATGTATAAATTAAATTTTATATACTTTTTATGTTTTTTTTAGGAGATATGCATTTCATGTTTATATATCTATCAATGATGAAATAAATCAAAATTTAATGATACTTTTTTATTAATTATTAATATTTATATAACTTTCTTGTAAATAATTTAATCTTTAATTTATCTGTAAGGTCAAGCGCAAACCAAAAAATACAGAGCAATAATCTTCCGCTTTCTGTGTATGAGTTTATAGTGGTTCTTGCTACTTCGTCTACAAATCCAAAAAAAAAAAATCATTGATTTACTAATCCAAACTCAAATATTAAAAATACATAGCAATAACTTAACTAAAAATAAAACAAAATGACTCATTATCGTTTGATTTTGAATCAACTCAATTAATAACTATGATTATATTCAAGTTATTTGAGATGAATTGTTCATAAACTTAATTAGGGCCGTTTACTTTGTAAAATTATTTTTTTTGTTTTCATTTTCTAAATTTTCTTTTAGTTTAAATTACTTGTTAACAAGGAGAAAATAAACTTTTAAAGGGAGTACTCGTTTGAGAAGAAAAAATACAATGCTAGCTACGGATGATGCGTTCATGAAAATAATTAAAATATATATTTGTTCACATAAATGCAAGATATTTGTTCACAAAGTAAACAAGCCCTTATATTTCAGATAAAATGTTTTTTTAAATGAAACCGAGTATCTTTTGTACGCAACTACGAAGCTAGTTATCCCTTGAATCAGATAAGATCACATTGGACGACAAAATTGCCCTCGAGTTAGATAGGACTACAACGAGCGACAAAACTCCTACCTCAAGAGTTTTAATGTTGATGCATTTCTAAAGTTGTATTTGAACCCAAGACCATGTGTCAAGTTTGAAAAAATTCAACTCATCTTATTGAAACACTCCATGGGTTTTAAAAATGTCATGACTGTGTATGTGAGATTGTTGTGTGAAAGTGTGGGTTATATGTTTCACATTGGATGGAAAAGTGGAGATTGAGCCATTTATAAGTGAGCGGAGTCATAAACCTAATGCCTTAAGGTTTTAGGTAAAAATATGGTGTCTCTCTCACTTGTGTGGTTGCTCTTGTCTAATGTGAGTGGTCCCCCCGGGATCCCCTCTTGACCCAACAATGGTATCAGAGTCGAGGCTCAACAAAGGGTTCGACCGGCCCCTTGTGTCGAAAGTCTTTATGGCAAGGTGTTCAGGCGACGGGTTTCATTGTGTCGAAATCATTATGGCAAGGTGTCAAATAATTGATTATCCTCTGTACGCAACTATGAAGTTGATTATCTCTTAAATTAGATAGGATCATAATGGATGATAAAATTCCTCTCGATCTAGATATACAACAGGCAATAAAACTCCAACCTCAAGATTTTTTTCATTGATGCAATGATACTTTTTATTGATTATTTATATACTTATGATAACTCAAATATCTAGAAAACATAGCAATAAGAAAAAATGGGTTACCATTTTATAGATATAAAGTTTCTACCACAACTTAGCAGTGATAATCTCTTTCGAGAAACTTTTGGAGCACACAAGGTGGATTCTTTCATCCGTACAAGATTTTCTCTATACGCAAAAGTTCGGTATAAAACATTTGACCATTTTTTTAAGAGCCTCAAGTCTCTTACCACTTGGACAAAAAGACGCGTATACTTGTTTTATTTTCAATTAAAGTTCATTTATTTGAGAAGAAATGTAAACACTTTGGACAATAACGAAAATGCCTCTTTAAACACTTTTGTTGTTTTTGTAAAAGAGAGACAATTGTTCACTTCAATAGTCTATTTTGTCCTTGTTACAAAGTAAAAACAAACTCAAGTTTTAGAAAATTAAAATGGAAAATGTTTTCAAAAAGTAAATTGGCCCTTACAATTGAGCTTAAATGATATATATTTTTTAAAATCCTTTGTACAAAGCTTTAAAGGTTAGTTATCTCTCGAGTCAGAATGAACCACAATGGAGACAAAATTCTCCTCTCAGGTGAAATAGGATTACAATGATTTTAGAGACTTATTAAACTCTTGTTTTTTGAATAGTAGATGTTTTTATGATTTGGTGGGGTATTTATGTAGTTGGGTACAAGTTTATGAAAATGACACTTTATTATGAAGATTCGGTATAATTTTTTATTTATAATTAAGTTGGAATTTTAACTATTGATGCACTTATAGTATCAAGTAAGTTTATATGTCGTGTATATAATAATTTTAATATGAGTTAAACTCACACGAGTTTACGAGTCGATTCTACATAGGTAAAACGAGTTAACATAAAAACTCGAGTTTGACAACATTTCTGTTCGAAATTACTATAAATATCTGGTACAATATTTTCATGTGGTACAGCCTATATATTGTTTGTATACATGTTAGGAATTTGGATGTTCAATTTTGTGAATTTTTTACGTGTTTTGAACCTCCTACTATCCTATATACCATAAATAGTATGTGCTGAATTTTTTTTTTTTTTTTTTGCAGAATTTGAAATTTACATTCTTTTTACGTACGCTCTGATAATGATTTTTGAAAAAATCTTTACTTTTAATAGTGTGATAATTGAAAAAATCGTGCATTTTTTGTGCATAAAGTGATTTTGATGCCTTTTTACCGATGCATCTCGATTACTCAAACTAAGTAAGTACTTGAAATTATCGTGATTAATTTTTAAGCTCATAGTTGTAATCACTAATTAATAAAGGAAAGGATTTAGGGTACAATACTGAAGTGATGAATGAATAAAAATAGATTCTTGCTTGTTTGATTATTCTAATAAGTGTGTGGAGAAATATTTATGATAGTTGATGGTTTCTTCCCTTTTTCCCTTTTTCATGCATGTTTGTTTCTTTAATTATTATGATTTCCCTGTTGAGAGTTGGATGGCATTATGATTATGATTATGATGGGGTACTAGATTTCATGATATTGATACCATTGTGTTTGTTCCATGACTTTGTTCTACATCATTTTAAACTAAACCTTCTCCCAATCAACTCAAGGACAAAATTTTAAAAAAAAGGAGATTGTAATACCCCAAATTGTGTTATAATCTTTTAATTATTTTTTTAGTAGTAATTTTATTAATTATATTTTCTATCATTGAAATTCAGATATTTATATCAACTCTAGGATCCTTTTAATCATAAATGATTATTAGTTATCCAACAGAAGCTTAGGTTAGGAAATTCTACTAGTATGTTTATCGAAGGATAATTAGAAAGTGAACCAAATATACTATACATTTCTTAGGGTCTAAAAAACTCACTTTAATACCTGTTTGAACAATAACATATATGCTAGCAGCAATCAATATGCCACTAAGACCAATACCAAATGCTAGTCCTCCAATTAAACCAGCCAAGCTAGCCAAAAATGGTGTTGCAACAATATGGCACATGAGAATAAAACAGATCTAGAAGCAATATATTTAATTAATTAATTAGAAGCAATATATTTGCAGAAATAAATATCAATGTACCATCTCATGTATGTGCCATATTGTTTCTTATGCTTTTTGACTTTCTCATCTCATGTACTAGTATATATGTGTGACATATTGTTGCAACCACGTGCGTTCTTCATTTTGCCTTTGTGAAAGAAGAATTACCTTTTTAGTGAGTTTTATGGTATTTAAGTATTTGGAATGAAGGTGGTCAAAAGTGATTTGGACTTTATCAATTAATGAAAATAAATTATGGACTTTATCAATTAATGAAAATAAATTACTAATACTTATAAAACGTAATTTCTGTATCGAGAACTAACATAGATTATTAATACTTATAACTCTTTTTGAGAGGTTAGTATGAATATTAATACGTTGTAAAAAAAAGTTTTAATAAAAAAAAATCAATACTTCCTTTAAGCTAATTCGATTCCCTGTCTAACATCCGTGAATTTCGGTTAAAAAAAAAACCTAACCAAACAAACGTATATTTATACCCTAATGGGGTCATTAACATAGGTGCATTCGTATTTTCCCCTTAAATCCTCATGTGATTGTGTGATCTTTTGTGCAAGATTATTTCATTGTATGTTACCTATTATTTGTGGGACATGCTACATATCGTCCTAGTACACTATGCCTACCATTTTCTCCATTGCCTGATAAATATGACTAATGAGAATTGTTGTTTTCCTGTACAAGGTGTGATTATTGACTAGACATGTAATAGTTGTGATGAGTAATATGTACAGCTTATAATTTGATTTCCTTGGCAAGCGTCGGTTGACATTGGCTTTTCTCCTACACCCTTCAACTTATTAACAAAAAAATGTATTAAAATCTTCATAAAAACTTAGGAGTTAGCACTACAAAAAACGCGCATGGATTGCGGCGGTTTTTTTGCTATATTGCGGCGGTTTTTAACCTCCGCAGAATGTTTTGCGGGAGTTTTGAAAATTCCCGTTTATACTAATCCCACAAATTATCTGCGGGGGTTTTTTGCGACCCCTGGTATTCATATCAAAAACCTCCGCAATACGAGTGTTTTATTTGTGGGAGTTTTTAACCTCCTTAGTTACATTGTTTTTTTTTTTTTTAAATTTCCTTTTTATTTGTTTTCTGGGAGTTTTTAACCTCCTCAAATAAAATGATATAATTTTTTTTTTTTTTGTCTAAGCTACACTTATTTTTAATTTCAATTTAATGGTATTGTAAGATTTAAATTTTATCAATACATGACTCAATTCAAAAATAAATATGGTCAATAACTTAAATATTGTAGTCCAAAATACCCATATATAATCTAATATCAATTGTGACATTGTGACAATACAAAACATAATTAATAATAGCATAAAATATGTCTTCCTCTAAAAGGGATATCATCATAACAAAACATAGAGTCAATATCTCTTGTTCTACCATTATATATAATCTAAAAAACATCAGATGTTGCTTCCACCACATGACCCTCTTCCGTTCAAAGGCGAATTAGGCTCACTTGCAAGATCTGAAGGCTGAAATTAAAAAAGAAAACACTTCATTAGTTAAAATATTTGACAAGATTTGCCATATCAAAGGTAGCGCAGGCCCTGATTGTTGCAACAACAAATGTGTCAATTTTACCACAGACATGTTTAATTGTCGGAGGTGTGGAAAGAAATGTAGCTTTCCAAAGATATGTTGTGAAGGTAAATGTGTGAATCCTAGGAGTAACAAGAAGCATCGTGGGAAATGTGGTAACAAGTGCGACAATAGAGATTCTTGTGTTTATGGAATGTGCAGCTATAGCATGTGATGAAACATTCATAACAGAACTTACATTTGATGGACCAAAGAAGCTAGCTACTTCATCAGGAATCCTTCCTTCTTTCATTATAATGTAAGCTTTAAATGCTGATTCCAAGCTTGTAAACTTCGCTTTCCAATCGGTATTAGATGATGTAGAAGCAACAGCTGAACTATTACTCAAATTTGAAAGTCGAACTCCTTTATTTCTAAATGTATTAGAAGCAACTGCTCCCATACCCATGCACCGCACTCTTCCAGAGTGCTCAGGCCCAAGCACTCTTCCGATAACATCATCCGGAGAAATTTCAGATTCATCAACACTGCTTTGAGTCAAACCCGTTTGAATTTGTTCCTATTAGTATACAATATCACCAAGTCAAAAACTAATATATATGCTTCAAATCCAGACATACTACCATGCATAAAATTCAAATTTAACTTACCATTGTAGCCTTTGCTTTATCATTCACAGAGGAATACCTCCTTCGCATTGATAGTTTTTACTTTGGAATAGACCACCAATGGAACACCAAAGTTTGAACTGGGAAAACAACCAAAGGAAAAGGATGATCATGGATCTCCTTACATAAAAAATTTCTCGCAGGGGGAATGGGGAACTAATTGATGATCATAGAATTTAGAAAAGCTAAGGAGTATTAGAGTACAGTGTAAGTATGATAGATTACACTTAGAGTAGCTTCACTCTTACGTAACCAACTGTAACGAACTGAGTTAGTTACAGTACAGCACACTTACTGTAGGACATAATTAGCATAACACAACCCTGTAACTAACTTGATGAAGTTAGCTACAGGTCGTTCGAACTAGTGTTCAGATTTAGCTATCTATAAATAGATCCAAAGATTGAGCAAAGATTGAGCACAAAGTGTTAAAAGAATTCTCTCTAAGTTCAACTTCTAATAAGGAGAATAAATCTGAATATTTTTCATTCTGAATCTGAAGAGATACAAACTTAGAGGTATTTACGCAAGGTATTGACAATTATAACTTTAACTGCCTAAAGCAGATACCGCTGGCACTAAATGAAAGCAGTTAGACCACTGTGCTAAGCTAGAAGGCCCAGATACAACAAATACTACAATAACATCAGTATTCCTAACACACAGAAGTGCAAAATAAAATTGGGTAATGGAAAACAAAAAAAAATACAATCCTAAAACTCCCAAAAAGCATCATCAAATAAGGTCTAATCGTAAAATAATAAACATGAGCATCAAGTTGTAAAAAACACATTTCAATGAAAATATCGATGTGTCAAAATCATTTGAAATGAAACTAACCACAAGTCCTGAAAAGCTCTTCATGGCCATCCCATGTTTGGAAAAGAACACCAACCCTCCTTGCAAATGATAACCGAACTCGATAATCGATATCATTGAGCATCAAAAGTAATCTTTCTATCATTGTCTGACAAAAGAGAAAAAAACAATGGATACATGGATAAGTATTAAGGTTGGAACTAACACAAGGCATCACTATGTAGCAATTAGCAAGTTAACCAGTTCTGTTATTTTTCTGTTACAGACAGTTGAATAGTAAGATTATTATTTTTTTTGTTTTGAATCAGCAAAGTACTATTAAAGCTTAGTCCATGCAAGACGCAGAAACTAGCTGCAATAGTAAGATTATGATTAGGTAGTTGCAACTGAAATTGTAACAATGCATAAGTTCAGGTAAGTCTAACTGAATCTTGATATATACCGTTATAATAACTGAAATCGGACAGCCAAAATTATTTCTACCAGAAATATATCAGAATTCTCTCTCATTAAAGTAAAAATTTCAGCAAAAACCCTTTTCTCTCATCTCTAGGACATTCTCACAGTACCTAGAAAAAATATAAAAACCAGGCCAAGAAAATTATAAAAATCACCTGACCAAATTGAGGGTGGAGTGAAATAAGATTACAGATGCAATCAATAAGCTTCACCCGTCCAAACCAATCAAGATCAACTTTTGAAAGGTTATGTACCAAGTATGTTAGTGACTGAAAGCACTGCATGATTAAATCTATAGTAACTTAATTTAATGACAATAACATTAATGCATAACAAACCATGTTCATTTCAAAATTATGAAGCACCGTGGTAAGATATGAAATTGAGTACAAAGCTACGGTTACGACAAAATAATGAAAATATGTAGTATCATAAAAAACTACATTAAGCATGTACAAACTGATAGCCAGAAGAAGAAAATTTGTTCCAAATCCAGACATACTACCATGCATAAAATTCAAATTCAATTTTCAACATTTTTGAGAATTTGTATTAAGTAGCTTCCTTCACAGAGGAATGCTAAAAAATTTAAACAAATGGATCCTTAATTATCTCGATTCTAATTATTAATCATGTATAAGCGGATGGAGCTCAAACCTGTCCGACATTATAAGCATTCAATGATGGAAGCAGAAGGCTGACAGAAGGCCGGTTGCCTGAGAACGTCTGAATCTATGAAGAGCTTGAATGGATGTGTTTGAGAGAAGGTTGAACTAACAACTGTCTAAGAAAATAGAGTCTCGCCTAATACCTGTTGGTTTATTGTTACATTAATTAATTATTGAATACATTCAGAGATGACACAAGCATACATGAAAGTGAAACTATTATTCCTAGGTCTCTCTATTGGCACATGCACTGACTTAAGTTTTCTGACTGACTAGTTGTAGTATTGTTATATATTAGGAAGGGTACACATGAAATTGCCTCAAATGCATTGTATCCACAACTTCTGATGAGTAGAGTTGTGACAGTTTATCTGGCATATAAAGTATTGTATGAATATAAAATCTTGTGTTACAATGTAAATGTTACATTATTTAATTACTGTCAAACTAAATTATTATGCTTGCCTATAAGAATAAGATTGTGATACAACTAATATCATTTTGTTGTGTTAAAAGTGAAATATCAAACCTTTATAATCACATCTTTATATTAACATGCTTTTGTTTTGATGCTGGTGGTTGTTGATTTATTTTGATAAAAGTGAAATATCAAATCTTTGTTCAAGGACATTCCTCATCTTGTCCCATAGCATGGTTTTTGAAGACTACACCTCGTCCTAATTCCCCATTGTAACATGGCTAATCCCCAAATCACAAACCTAATCCCCAAATCCCCAAATCAGAACAACCAGAACAAATGGCTAAACAAGAAACCCTAATCCCCAAATCCCAATTCGCATTTACTGTTCATCAAGCGAATCTCCAGATACAACAAATTGATACAACAAATTGACAAAGGCATGAGAATTGAAAAAGGATGAAAATACCTTTGAATATGCGTGAGAGAGACAGGGAAGCTTCGATTGCGGAAGACAAACGGATGCAGAAGCGGATGCGTGAGAGAGAGAGGGAAGCTTCGATTGAGGAAGACAAACGGATGCAGAAGCGGATGCGTGAGAGAGAGAAGCGGATGCGTGAGAGAGAGAAGCGGCGTATGCAGAGAGAGAGAAGCTTTTTTTTGTTTTTCTTTGAGAGAGAGAAGCGTATATGAAAATAACTAGCGCGCACATGAAAATAAGCCAGCGGGAGAGTGAAAAAAATGGAAAAAGGCACTTTAAATTGTGGGGGTTTTCAAACCGCCGCAGAATAATATTCATAAACAGCCCGGGCTCTCTTTTTAACTAATTTGCGGGGGTTTTCTGCAACCTCCCAAAAAAAACCGCCGCAAAAGAGCGCGTTTTTTGTAGTGTAGCGATATAACATAAACAAAATATCAACATTTAAAAATATATTGAATTAGGTTTCATAGTGAAGGAGGATATCAAAATTGAGTTTATCGCATATCATGTAATTTTAGTAAAGATATGGTTCAACAGCCGCAATTCCGCCTTGTTGCAGGTGCTTGAGAATATTAACGGTGACGGTTGTGATTATTGTTACAACAATTGGGATCTCTTGATTTCTGAATTCAACGGCTTCGGTGCATGAATTTGACGCTCTCCTAGGGTTTGGAGCTTCTGTTGTCGTCTTTGTGAGAGGTTTGTTTTTGTTCGATTGAGGCTACTTGATTTGAACGTATTGTTAAGCTTTATGCCAATTTGCGATCTATTAGGTAAGAAAATTCTTCCATTAACGTGTTTATTTTGCCTTTGTGCAATTTCATGAACGGTAATATTTTTTAAATCTAAAAGATGAAGGTGTTGTTGTCAAGTTGGTGAATTAACGTGGTATAGTGGATTAAATTATTGTTGTTCCAATTGTTGTGTTATTTGTTTTGTTATGGTGAGACTTCAAAGGTAAGTTATGGCTCGTTGGGATCACCAGAATTGCTGAGAAAAATGAGTCTCATAGGATGGAACTGCCTAGGCCTAGGGAACTTGAGCGTAGTTCCTAAGTTAAAATACCTAGTCCGCTATTATAAGCCGGGTGCTCTATTTTTAAGTGAGACTCTAGTCCACTCTAATAAAACAGAAGAATTTCGTTATTTGCTTGGTTTTGATAGTTGTTTAGATGTTAGTAGTAATGGTTGGAGTAGTGGATTGGCACTATTCTGGGGTAATTATTTTAATTGTTATGTGTCGAATTACTCTTCTAATCATATCAGTGTTGAGGTTATCGATACTTCTCGAGAAAAATGGCAATTTACAAGTTATTATGGTTTTCCCGAAGGTGATAGATGGTGTGCTGCCTGGGATTTTTTTAGGCAATTATCTCATAATGTTTTCATATCTTGGTGTATTTTAGGTGACTTTAATGACATCTTAGATGCCCGTGAAAAAAGAGGTGGTTCAGTTCGTGCTAGATGGTTTATTAATGGGTTTCTCCAAGCTGTTTTTGATGTAGGTTTGATTGATATTTATATGGAGGGTTATCCTTTCACATGGTTCAAAAGTTTAGGTACTCAGAGAGCAGTAGAAAAAAGATTAGACCGTGCATTTGCTAATAATGACTGGTTTAATTTTTTCCTGAATGCAAAGATTGAAAATTTAGTAGCACCAGCTTCTGATCATTACCCAATTCTTCTTCATAGGGAACCCAACCATCATTAAAGTTTAAGAATGCTTGGTGGAACCAGGTAGTCGTGGTGTTGTATCTGATAGTTAAAGCTTGAATGCAGGTTTACCTATTACTAAAAAATTAGAGAATTGCGCCAATGATTTAAGCTCGTGGAATAAGGAAAACAAGAATGATTTGAAACGGGAGTTGGATAGTTGTAGGTGTGAGCTACTGCATTGTCACAATCAACGTGCAGCCACGGATTCTACACAACTGACAAGTTTGAGAAAGAAAGTGACCCAGCTGATGATTCAAGAGGACAAATATTGGCGGCAGTGAGCTAAGGCTTATTGGTACAAAGATGGTGACCTTAACACTAAATTTTTCCATGCTTCTGCCACTTCTCCAAAGAAGGTAAATCATATTCTTGCTTTAGAAAATGATGTTGGTGATAAAATTTCTGATGAGCAAGGAATGTGCCAGCTGGATTTTGTTGACCAATGGGTCCGCTGGATTTTGATGTGTGTGGATGATGTTTGTCAAAAGCAAGTATATTTTTATATCGTTTTCGCAGGGACTAGTGCGATATTGTAAGTCGTTCAACAATTGTTATCGTTCTAAGTTAGGGTTTATAAATTGTTTGTTATAATACTATTTGACTATAAAGCGGTAGTAAAAACGACGAGTAATATGGCGTAAAAGCGTTGAGATCAGAGTTCGTCAATCAAGCATCGAATATATTCTAATGATCATATATATGGATTCTAGCTTTTTAGCGATATTATCACGCATCACTCAACAACATCATCCATTTCTAAATGACGTTGTGAGATCGATCGTATTGTTTAATCGATGATTTCTCACTCTATTAACCGATCCAATAACATTACATTCCGATACTTTGTATGATTATCAAAACACAATCCCATGTCTAGAATTCTGATTTTGATAGAAGATTATTCTAAACCTAGATTCAAAAGTATTTTTCAATAACATTTAAATCAAACGTAAGAATGAATAACAAGAAGAAACTCAATATTACATAAAATGCTAGAATCGTATATTTGAAAGATCAAAAGATTACATCTAAGCTTGATTAAGTACCTCCAATCCCAACAAAGGAGAGTTAGTTGATCATTGTCATGACAACAATACAAAAGTGGAAAGAAAGATAAAGATCCAAAGCTAAGTCTTGATTTCCCAAAGATTCTTAGTTAATCCACACTCAATCACTCTTGCTCTATGAAGAACAGCTCTTTTACCCTTATTTTCTCTCTAAAATTATAACATAATATCTAATTTTCAGCTTTTGAACCTATTTATAGGTGTACTGATATTATTGACTTCGCTCTGCAAATTCATAGTTTGCTTTGTGAAGTCCTTTCTTTTCCATTAATTTTCTGCCACCTCAGCAATCATCCATTCCTAAACCGCCCTACTTCGCACTGCGAAGTAATACTTTGCTCTGTGAAGTAGTTCGCTCAGACTTCGCAGAGCAAAGTCTTTAAACTTCTGGGTCTGGAACTTACTGCCTAACTTCGCCTTGACTTTGCTCTGCAAAGTACTTTGTCCTGTTTGCACTTGGACTTCGCAGAGCAAAGTCATGTTTGCTTGATCTTCAGAACTTACTGCCTAACTTCGCCTAGACTTTGCCTTGACTTCGCAGAGCGAAGTCTTTGATATGATTTTCTTTCATTTTTGACCTTTAAGTCCAAAGAAATTGAATATACCTACAAAAATGGTTTGAATTAGGTCTAAAAAGCATGAAATGATATTTATTCTTTCTTTCTGAGCTTTTACCTAGATAACTTGCAAAACAAGTAACCAAAGTGCCTAAATTATATATGCATTTTAACTAATTTCTGGCACTTATCAAACTCTCCCCAACTTAAATTTTTGTTTGTCCTAAAACAAAGGACTTTACAAATAAAAATTCAAGCTTTAAACAACAAGTATGACGCAAAACAACAAAGGCAGAGATTTAAACAAAATTTCAGATTGCATGATTCCATTGAGATTTGCACGAGCATTTCTGATGTTCCCATTAATCTAAGGTTGCACTATGAATGTGAAATAATCTTAAACACAAAATTTATATCACACAGTTCAAATCATGAACACGGTTATCAGTGGACCGCACCTAACACACTTCTTTGTAAAGAACTAAACAATGCAACATCATGGAGTATGGGACATGAACACTCATCCTTCAATCCTGCTAACATCCTGATCAGGTTAAGTGTTCATCCAACAAACTGTAAAAAGTTTTACGAAAACATAGATCACTAAGGTCTTTCAAGGGTTATAACTTGGTCTTGCTTCAAAAGAATGGTCATATGTAAAGGAATTCGAATTCAAAAGAATGGTTATAACATTCTTCTCACTAACCGAATTTTTACTACAAACCAGAGAAAAATTTATTTAACTACATTTCCTCTCTCAATCTTTTTGTACAATCCCTTTTTTGGTGAGAAACAATTAATACACACTAATCTTGAACAACTTCTTCTCTTATTTTTTTTTCTTTTCTTTTTATGTTCTTTTCTTTTCTCTTTTTTTTTTCTTTTCTTTTTCATATATTCATTGTTGTCAAGATAGTAATTTACAATATTCACCACTTTACTTGACTCTTTAAGCAACCTCCTTTTTCTCCCCAACTTGTTCAAAACATTACCCTAATTGAATGTTCCCGTATCCTAAGGCAAGGGACAAGATTAAATTGGAAGTTTTAGGGTTCAAAATAAGAAAAATCATCATAATCCATCAGTGAATCAATTATGAACTGAATTGTGACATTTTTCAGGACAAATTCACTTGAGTTTTGCTTGTGAATCTGACAGTTCAAAAATTGTGGATTCTGATACATTTGGCTCATGTGGGGTTATCAAATACTCACTCACTCACTGGGCCTTATGTGGTCAAGTTGTTCTGCTCAATTTACAAAAATGGCCTTGATCCTTTTTATGCTTTCATAAAATTCAAACAATCATCAGATTTAACATAAAACGACCGAGCTAAACAAACATTGTCGGTCTCTTGCATATAGTACAGTGCAATTGAAGTTTCCTCACATTTGGGTTTGTTCTAAGCGGTTCATAGAATAAACATATTAATGAAGAAAAATGTATGGTATAACCTTTGTACAAAGTACATATTCACGATTCAAGTTTAATCTAGAAAAACAGGAAACATGTACCTTGGCTTTGAGCAAGTCAATCAATTTCTATCATTACTATACATCTGTTGTTGATTCATTCAGCTTTGGATCATTCAGCATTTGAGAAGCTTTTGTTTTTACTAATGATCCATGGCCAAAGCAGAATATTAGAACATTAAAACATATTCATATATTACTACTAAAAATAACAGTCACCATAATTATTCCTCAAAAGCCATATAATAACAGAGTACAAATACAAACAACATTAAACAGAGTACAAATACAAATAACATTAAACACCACAATTGTCTCAAAAGTACAAAGAAAACATAAAAACATTATTCAGTGAAAGCTCTAAAAATAACAGTCTCCAAGTTGGGGAGTAAAGGATGGTTAGTGGCATTGAAATCTGTACCTGACAGAATTCGAGCACTTTGCTCTGCGAAGTTGGACTTTGCTCTGCAAACTTATCAGTAAGCATCGCAGTGCAAAGTGAAATTTTGCTCTGCGACCATGACAGGTTTCAGGATTTTCAAAATTGCATCTTTTCAACAGATTTGTCAATTTTAACTTCACCTATGGTTTCTTAAAGGCATTAATAAAGCATAAATACTTACAAAATTGGGTTGCCTCCCAACAAGCGCTTGTTTTACGTCGTTAGCTCGACGCCTGTTTCGTTATGGTGGCCAAAATGAGACGGACAACACATCCTCCTTTGTATTCCTTTGCTTTGGGAGGAATTCCATGAACTTGAAGTAGAGCTGATGTGGAGTCCATATCCTCCCTAACTTCTGTTTGCTTAAAATGATAACAAGGAACATATGTTTGCTGAACAAGGAACATATGTCGTCTATTACACAATCAATTTCTACCTTGCTCACTTTCATCCCATTCTTTTCATATAATTCTTCCTCGTTCAGTAATCGTTCCTTTTTCTCTGTAGCCATCACTTCTTCATTATCAACAGTTTTGGCCTCTTCAGTATATGACCGTTCTTGAGGAAATTCTCCTTCGTGTGGCATCTCTATTTCTTCCACTATTTTCATTATACCACATCCTTCCAACCTTATATCTTCCTCAGTTTTATCAACACCTTCTTCGACAACCTCTCCGAATTCATGAGTAGATTGATTGTTGGTTTGAATATCCATGATTGTTGGTGTAAAATCTAATTGTACCTGCAAAATCTCCAAATGGCATGATAAATTCTTCAATCTTTGGCTGGTATTTTGCGTGTTTGTCATGGATTGTTGTATGAGCACATTCAAAATATTTTCCATCTTTGATATTCGTTCATCTTCAGAAGGATGTTGTTGATACTGTTGATATGATTCATACTCGAATGGAGTATAGAAGTTGATATAATCATGATCAGCCATGATTTCGTTTATGTGGAGAATCTGAAACGAATATAACTAACAAGAAATTTTTCTTTGTATACCAAAGAGGGTTAATGCAAACAAAAACTATACAATAATAATAAAAAAAGAAGAATATTTACTAGTTATATACAGATGCTAAAAACAATACGAATTGTTGCGATGCTTAAAATATCTAAACGCCAGTCCCCAGCAACGGCGCCATTTTGATGTTTGTCAAAAGCAAGTATGTTTTTATATCGTTTCCACAGGGACTAGTGCGATATTGTAAGTCGTTCAACAATTGTTATCGTTCTAAGTTAGGGTTTATAAATTGTTTGTTATAACACTATTCGACTATAAATCGGTAGTAAAACGACGAGTAATAGGGCGTAAAAGTGTTGAGATCAGAGTTCGTCAATCAAGCATCGAATATATTCTAATGATCTTATATATATGGATTCTAGCTTTTTAGTGATATTATCACGCATCACTCAACAACATCATTCATGTCTAAATGACGTTGTGAGATCGATCGTATCGTTTAATCGATGATTTCCCACTCTATTAACCGATCCAATAACATTACGTTCCAATACTTTGTATGATTATCAAAACATAATCCCATGTCTAGAATTCTGATTTTGATAGAAGATTATTCTAAACCTAGATTCAAAAGTATTTTTCAATAACATTTAAATCAAACATAAGAATGAATAACAAGAATAAACTCAATATTACCTAAAATGCTAGAATCATATATTTGAAAGATCAAAAGATTACATCTAAGCTTGATTAAGTACCTCCAATCCCAACAAAGGAGAGTTAGTTGATCATTGTCATGACAACAATACAAAAGTGGAAAGAAAGATGGAGATCCAAAGCTAAGTCTTGATTTCCCAAAGATTCTTAGTTAATCCACACTCAATCACTCTTGCTCTATGAAGAACAACTCTTTTACCCCTATTTTCTCTCTAAAATTATAACATAATATCTAATTTTCAGCTTTTGAACCTATTTATAGGTGTACTGATATTATTGACTTCGCTCTGCGAAGTCATACTTTGCTTTGTGAAGTCCTTTCTTTTCCACTAAGTTTCTGCCACCTCAGCAATCATCCATTCCTAAACCGCCCTACTTCGCACTGCTCTGCGAAGTACTTTGTCCTGTTTGCGCTTGGACTTCGCAGAGCAAAGTCCTATTTGCTTGATCTTCAGAACTTACTGCCTAACTTCGCCTGGACTTTGCCTTGACTTCGCAGAGCGAAGTCTTTGATATGATTTTCTTTCATTTTTGACCTTTAAGTCCAAAGAAATTGCATATACCTACAAAAATGGTTGGGATTAGGTCTAAAAAGCATGAAATGATATTTATCCTTTCTTTCTGAGCTTTTACCTAGATAACTTGCAAAACAAGTAACCAAAGTGCCTAAATTATATATGCATTTTAACTAATTTCTGGCATTTATCAGTGGAGACGGTGGACTATTCTATTGTTGTTAATAATAATATGGTGGGACCAATTATACCTGATCGGGGGTTGCGTCAAGGTGATCCCTTGTCTCCTTATCTTTTCATTTTATGTGCATAAGGCTTTTCAACACTTATTATAGTGTCCTACTTCTATGCATATATGGCGTGAGGTTAACATTTGGGACAAGATTGATCGAGCTCTTCGACAAGATTATAACATGGATGCGGTGGTGTTTACTATGCTATCTACACTTAACCCATCTTAAAGTGCTCTTTTTGCTACAATTATATGAAGCCTTTGGAAGAGAAAGAATTTAAAGTTATGGCAACAGAAGGTTGAGACGAATGCTCAATTTTTGACTAGGGCGAAGACTCTCCTAGAGGACTGGAGGTCTGCGCAACTCATCAGAAAAGAAGGCGACACAATTCCAGCCGCACCTCATAAGGAACCAAGCACGCAAGAAGTGATTTGATGGGAAAAACCAGCGAGAGGTAGGTACAGATGTAATATTGATGCCTCTTTCTCCTCCTCTCTTAACCGAGTTGGTATTGGTATGTGTATCAGAGATGATGCATGTGACTTTGTGCTTGCGAGAACTTGTTGGTTTTCTCTTCTATGCGATGTTACGATAGGAGAAGCAGTTGAGTTACACACGGCGTTGCAGTGGGTATCAGACCTCCGATTTGATAATCTTGATTTTGTACTAGATTCACAGCAGGTCGTAGATTCTTTTCATACATGGGTAGATGATGATAGCGAACTTAGTTGTATTATTACTGCCTGTAGACAGTTATTTCAGGATAGTTTTCAAAACTATCATGTCAAGTTTAATAGAAGGCAAGCTAATGGGGTCGTTCACGAATTAGCGAGGGTAGCCCCATCTGATCCTAGCCCCAACATTTATGATGATGTACCGTCATGTATTTGGTATCTTTTGAAAATGAATTGACTTCCTTCCCTAAAAAAAAATTGGTTTCCTTTAAAATTGAGACTTATTCAATTTCAAAGACAAAATTTTAAAAAGGAGATTGTAATACCCCAAATTGTGTTATAATCTTTTAATTATTTTTTTAGTAGTAACTTTATTAATTATATTCTCTATCATTGAAATTCAGATATTTATATCAACTCTCTAGGATCCTCTTTAATCATAAATGATTATTAGTTATCCAACACTAGCTTAGGTTAGGAAATTCTACTAGTATGTTTATCGAAGGAGAACTAGAAAGTGAACCAAATATACTATGGAAAATGCTCTTCCCCCATACAAAAATACTCATTCCTGAAGAAAATGACCAAAATATATGTCAACGTGACTTAACTCACGTTGGTGTATAACCTACGTGACTTAACTCACGCTGGTGTATGACCTGCGTGACTTAACTCACGCTCGGTAGATGTCAGCGTGACTTAAGTCACGCTGCGTTCATTTATAACTCAGGCAAAACATCACTTCTCCATTTCACTTCTTAAATCTCTAAAAAAAATCTCTCAAATATATTGGAGTGCATTCCTTTTTGTCATGACTCATTTTATATGAAAGGATTCGATGTGATAACTCATATAGTTGATTCGGTAGAATAGATGTGTTGTGTTCTTTTCATTCTTTTGAGTTTTCAAAGAGACTTGCAAATTTTTACACTAAGTATAAGACATTTCAATGACAACATTTTCGGCAAACTTTCATGAATTTAATTTTAATCCAACATCATAATGATACAACATCCTTAGGAATTTAATGTAATATAATGTAACGTAACGCTTTGTTTATTTGAACGAAGATGAAATTATAACTAAATAAATTTGTCATATTCTATTATTTTTGGAATTTATTACGCGTACTTGTGTATTTTTAGTTATGATTTATTTTGGATCATGATTGAATTGTTGTTTCTAAGTCATGATATGCTTTTAAAAAATGAACATAACAGATCGTATGTTTGGGGTCTTCAAAAAATATTATCTTTGTGCAAAATTGATGAAAAGGTAACTTACCTAAAACAAGTATGACTTAAGTCACGCAGGTTATACATCAGCGTGACTTAAGTCACGTTGATATAACAAGCGTTATTTAAGTTACACTAGTACATAATCTGCGTGACTTAAGTCATGTTGGAGGTATTGTCCTTATCCAACCTTAACCATACTTGCCCACCATGCGTGACCTATGTCAGTTGCTCAAGCTAGCCTTCGCCGGTGATATGTACTTATGTATAATGAATGTGTGTGTCATCGTGTAACTTATGTGTGATAATGTCTCGTGGATCCTATTGTCAACCTTGGGCACATTGGGATTGGGAAAGAAATGTATAGTATATGAAAATTGCTCTTTCCCCAAACCCCATTCTCATACAAACTGACGAAAATACCTCCAGCATGACTTAAGTCACGTTGATATAACAAGCGTTATTTAAGTTACACTAGTACATAACCTGCGTGACTTAAGTCATGCTGGAGGTATTTTCGTCAGTTTGTATGAGAATGGGGTTTGGGGAAAGAGCAATTTTCATATACTATACATTTCTTTCCCAATCCCAATGTGCCCAAGGTTGACAATAGGATCCACGAGACATTATCACACATAAGTTACACGATGACACACACATTCATTATACATAAGTACATATCACCGGCGAAGGCTAGCTTGAGCAACTGACATAGGTCACGCATGGTGGGCAAGTATGGTTAAGGTTGGATAAGGACAATCCATGTTATAAGTGCAGGTTTTGTTAATGATATAATACATCTGTCCCTATTTTAAGGATCCTTTTGAGAAAAAAATTTGTCCCTTTTTATAAGACACATTTGGTATTTTCAATTACATTAATTATTTCTTTATCAACGTACCCTTATTTATTTTGTATTGTTTTCTTCAATCAGCAATAAATATTATATTGAAAACATAAACTAACTATCTCTCTTAAGTATCTTGTCAAAAAAAATCTCTCTTAAGTATACAATTCAAAAAACAATAGTAATTATATACAAATTTAATATTACTATCAACTTTCTTAATTCCCGTAATTTTGACAAAAGGGTTCTATATTTTGGAACGGATGTAGTATATTAGAAAAATATGGCACAACAATTAATCACTGAATCATAAAAAAAACATGGAAAAATATTTGTTAGTGATAAATATTATTTTTTCTAAAAACAAAAGTAACACAAGGTGCATTACCCAAATTCATTAACCAAAAAAGAAGAGAAATACAAAGAAAGAAAAAGGGAACTAGGTCAACATCTTTTTCAAAAATACATAAATCTAAAGTTAGGCAAGTCTAACATATTTCTTATGTTTTACAAGTTAATGTTATCTGGGAGGGAAGAGAACCAAACAAAAGAAGAAAATGTTAAGACAATGTTAGTTAACTTATCTGCACAAGATTTCATTTCTCAATAAATTAATTGATAAATATTAAGAAAACATTGGATAAAAATTAAAAAAACATGGGACAAATATTTGTAACTTATACTTAAAAAGGTACGGGACAAGTATTTATCACATTTTTTTATGAGGTTTTTATCACTGATAAATATAAAAAAAAAAATTGAACAAATATTTGTCAATAATAAACACATAACATATAGTTGTCATTATAAATATCAAAAAAACATATGAAAAATATTTATCATTGATACATAAAAAAAGTTATGGGTAAAATATTTGTCATTATAAAAACACTGTTAAAACATCAGTCATTGACACACAAAAATATGGAAGAAATATTTGTCATTGATAAATATACAAAAAACAAAGGACAAATATTTGTGATTGATACATAAAAAGAGGCAAACATCTGTCGCTGATAAATATAAAAAATAATGAAAAATGTATTTTTTTTTACTGATGCATGAAAACACGAGAAATATATTTATCACTAATAAACATGAAAAATATGAAATACATATTTGCAATATAAAAAAACACAGAAAAATTTGAAATAAAACGGGATAAATAATTTTAAGATAAATAAAAAAATATAATAATTAATTTTTGGAGAGCAAAAAATAGTAACCTTTCACCCGTGCATTGGCTGAATAATTACTCCGTCTCTAAAGACTCTACAAAAGAATACACTCCACCTGTAGCTTGATTACATATATCCTATAAATGTATCTTTACGTTAAACTATTAGTCATGTCCTATCTCAATCCAATTAAAGTGAGTAAATTCATTCATGTGCATTTTTCATTTCATATGATAGAGGAACGTGTTAGGAAATCACTAAGGAGAATGAGTAGCGTGTTTATCTTCACTTAAACATAAATGGGTTGATTCATCATGCTTTGAAAAAGATTAGCAACTCATCAAGTCTGCTACCAAGACGGAGACGATACGATCCACCACCGCCAATAATTGTTGCACTTTGATCGGTTGATTCATAAAGTTCAGTGCTTCGACGTAGGGCTTGGAAGTTTAATTGTTCCATGATCGAAAATGGTAAAGGGTGGTTATGTGTTGTGTCGCAGTTGCGGCAACCTGCGATGGTGCTCGAACGAGTTTTGTCGAAATCAACAAGGAGGAGGGGGCATGTAAGAAGGCACACGGTGGTAGGACTGCAATGAGTGACAACATTTATAAGACTATATTTGAACTTAAACTCTAATTAAATTGAAAGAGATTCTTGACCAAAATGATCTTGGGTACAATAATTATTTTTTAGTATTTTCATTTTTTCAGTTGATATAATTCTAATTGAAAAAATATTTATCGTAAAATCGTCAATAGTAGAAAAATGAAAAATATAACTTTTGTCAATAAAAAGCATTAAGGTATTCAACCAATAAGCACTTATCATATAAAACTTGTATATAGAATTGTTTCTGTTGAAACATGTGTGAAAATTGAGTTAAAAGACTAAACACAAATTCTTACATTGGGTAGAACTAGTGTAATGTGAATTGAAAAAAGTGAAAGTTTCACGTTAGATAGATCACACACATTAATAGTGTTTATATAGTGGTGGGTGTACCTCTAAGGGATACATAATTATGTCCACGGACGAAGTAAACACTAACGTAAAATATATTGATATATTATTTGAAAATGTTAAATTAAATAATTAATTTAATCATTATTAGAAAGTTTTTTTGACAAGTTATTAGAAATTGTTTTATTAGTCCCCAATTTTTGCTAAAATAATTTGGAACGCAATCTGGAATATTTTGGTGCACAATCTAAATATGCAATCTAATATATTTCGGTACATGATCTAAAATATATTTTGGTGCTAAATATAATATATTTTGTACTTACTATGATTTATTTTGGTGCTCAATTTAAGATATTTTTGTACTATATCTAATAAGTGAATTACTGGTTCCCAAATAATATGTGAATTACGTGTTCCTAAAGTTTCACACATGTTAGCTGTGAATTTTCTCGAGAGTTCACATAGTTCATTCCAGACACCGAAAAGTATTATGAAACTTTGAATCATTTTCTTCTCTCTCCCTCTTTGACTTGTGTTGACGAGTCTTTCTTCTCTTCATCTTTTTTTTCTCCCTTCGGAATTAAGAGTATTCTTAAGATCATAGTCTCTTTTTGGTATAATGTCCTTTCGGAATTAAGGGCATAGTCCCTCGATAATATATGTCCCTTTGGAAGAAAATTTTTTTTAAGATCATAGTCCATTTTCAGGAATAATGTTATTTCGGAATTAAGAATGATCTTAAAATTATATGTTAGAATGGTGGTAGCACCATATTTGAGTGGTTGAAATATCATATTAACATTTGGAGATGTAAAAGTTAGAATGGCGGTAACACATCATATTTAAGTGATCATACTATCATAATTGATTGATTTCAGTATTAAAAGAGGGTTCTTAGTACCATATTGAAGGTGTAATTCTCGAACGCTTTTCTACAATGTATAGTTAATTGCACAATTGTAGTTAGACTTGTTTTATCCAAAAAAAGTTTGGTTGATAGTTTGTCTTGTGTAATAATTCTTTTTTCAAAACAGAATTTGAAAATTCAAACACAACAGTTTGGAACTCCAAAAACCAACATTTTTAAGAAGGAATAATTGCAATTCGAACTGTTTCTACATTTGTAATATGATAAATTTTGCATAATTTAAACATAGCTTTTAAAGGTATTATAATCTGTTTTTACAAATTTTTAAAACATTTAGTAAATGCTTATCCCGTAAATGTCTATTATCACTGTTAAGATCTTCTTGATACATATATTTATAATTCGTTCTTGTTGACATTACGTATATTAAAATATCAACTAGTTTAATCGTCAAGTAGTCACTCCATTGTGTAATACAGAGCGCTGTCTCCCATGCGCAGGCTTAGTAGGTCTCGCACGGTGCATGACATTTTGAGAATTTTTTTTTTAAAGAACCTTTTGAGAACTAATTGAAGTCGTTGGATCAGTCCAAGAATAATTGAATAGTTGTGATTGAAAGGCACGATTATATGTAAAATTGAATTTGCTTATATTTCATTGATAATCAATATGTGCTGGAAAATGGAATGTAATAAAGGGTATTTTTGGAAATAATGCAAAAAATAAGAAAAAACTAAGAATCACTCAAATGGATGGAATCCAAATAATATCTAAGAGTGTGTTTGGATAAGATAATTGAGAAATTTTGAAGAATTTAGAATTCTAGGCAATTCAAATGATTCAATTAAATTGACTTCATTTCTAAATATGTTTATTTGAATAGAGTAATAAAAAATTTCATTATCGTCATTTTTGGGCAACTTTTATAAATTTTAATTTTTTTTTTGCCAAATTTGAAAATTGATTTAGGGGTCAATTTGTAAATTTCAAAAAATTTGAGGGGTCAATTTATAATTTTGAAAAAATTGTGGGGTTCATTTGTATTTTCCAAAAATTATTAGGGGGCAAATTGCAATTTTAGTAAATTTATTTGGGTCAATTTGAAAACTTTGGAAAATTTTAGGACCAAAATGCAAAATTTGAAAAATTATAAGAATGAAGAAATTTGAAATTTTTAGCTTTTAGGTGTCATTTGAAATTCTCTAAATTTAACTTAAACAAAATACTTCATAAATTTTCATCATTTTGAAAATTCTTCATATTATTATCCAAACAATAGAATTCATCTAAAAGTATTTGAATTCTCTCAAAACATTACATTACCTTAAAACATTCCCACATCCAAACGCACTCTAAGGACATTGTTTAAGAAACCTACAAAAAGAAATTTTGTTTTGAAAATACAAGTCATAACTATACAATTTTCAATGTAATAGTCATTGTTTTTGAGTATAGACACGCGTGTAAATAGTAAAAATTTTAGACACGTGTATAAATAAAAAAAACAGGTTCTTGCTTTAATATGAGTACAAATACAAACACATGTATAAATTACAAAAAAAAAAAGGTCCCTGTATTAATATGAGTAAAAATATAGACACACATATAAATTTAAAAAATTAGGTATCCGTATTGATATATGAGTAAAAATATAGACACATGTATAAATTATAAAAAAAAAAATACTTGTGTTGATATATGAATACAAATATAGACACGTGTATAAATTTAAAAAAAAAACATATTGATATATGAGTAAAAATATAGACGCATGTATAAATTAAAAAAAATTAGGAACTCGTATTGATATATGAGTAAATATAAACACGTGTAAAAATTAAAAAAAAAATAGGTTCATGTATTGATATATGAGTAGAAACATAGACACGTGTATACATTTAAAAAAATTAGGCACCCATATTGATAGGTGAGTAAAAATATAGACACATATATAAATAAAAAAATAGATACCTGTATTGAAAGATGAATAAAAATATAGACACGTATAAATAAAAAAAATTAGGTAACCGTATTGATATATAAGTAAAAACAAAGACAACTATATAAATTACAAAAATTAGTTACCCATATTGATGTATGAGTAAAAATATAGACACATGTAAAAATTTAAAAAAAAATGTCTAAATATGTCATTAGTCATTGCAATTTCAACACTTTTTAATATCAACTATTGTTCTATGAGAATCTTTCAAAGACCGACTTCCGTTCTATGAGAATCTTTCAAAGACTCACTTCCTAAGAACTAATATTCTCTAATATGATAATCTTCTTGAGACTAACTTCCGTTCTATGAGAATCTTTCTAAAACTAACTTCTGAATCTTCCTAAGAACTAAGATTTCGTTCTATAAGAATCTTCCTAAGAACTAATATTCTGTAATATGAAAATCTTTCTAAGACTAACTTTCGTTCTATGAGAATCTTTCTAAGACTAACTTTCATTCTATGAGAATCTTCCTAAGACTAACTTCCTAAGGCTCACCTTTTTAATTTATACACGTGTTTATATTTTTACTCATATATCAATACATGGAGTTGTTTTTTTTATAATTTATACACGTGTTTGTATTTACATATATATCAATACGGGTTCCTATTTTTTTTTAATTCATACAAGTGTCTAATTTTTAGTCATATATCAATATGGGTATCAAATTTTTATAATTTATACACGTGTCTATATTTTTACTCATATATCAACATGATTTTTTTTTTAATAATTTATACATGTGTCTATATTTTTACTCATATATCAATACGGTTTTTTTAATTTATACGCGTGTCTATATTTTTACTCATATTAATAGGACCTTCTTTTTTGTAATTTATACATGTGTTTATATTCTTACTCATTAGGCAAGAACCTTTTTTTGTAATTTATACATGTGTCTATAATTTTTAATTTATACGTGTGTCTATACTTTTACTCAAAAGTAGTAACTATTGCATTGAAAATTGTATAGTTATGACTTTTACGTGTGTCTAGCTTGTATTTTCAAGACAAATTTTTTTTTTGTGGATTCCTTAAACAATTCCCTTGGACATTATTTGAATTCCATCCATTTGAGTGATTTCTAATTTTTTCTTATTTTTTGCATTATTTCCAAAAATAACCTTTATTAAATTTACATTCCATTTTCTAGAACATATTGATTATGAATGAAAAATAAACAAGCTCAATTTTACATGTAACTGTGTCTTTGAATCCCAACCATTCAATTATTCTTGGGCTAATCCAACAGCTTCTATTAATTCTCAAAAAGTTCTTTAAAAAAAAATTAATTTTCAAAAGTCATGCACCGTGTGAGACCTACTAAGCCTGCGCACGGGAGAGTGCCGTAATACAGCCTTGAAATTCAATTTTGCAATCGGATGACTCAAATTTGATATCAAAATGTTTAATTTTCCGATTAAACAAAGCTGAAAGGAAAACCATTATAAACTTTCACATTTTTTATTAATAATTAGGTATATTGCATAACCAAGTATAGGTTTCTAAAAACAAAACTTAAGTACAATTTTTTAGGTGTTTTTTGTACGGTTCTTAACTAAAAATACAAATTTTTTAGATATAACAAACTTTAAAAAAATTATGGATTTAAGGAAATCATGGTGAATTTAGTTAAGAACCATACGAAAAACACCTAAGAAATGGTACCCAAGTTTTTTCCTTTCTAAAATTTGTAAAAAAAAAAAAAAAAGTATAGGCTCTACAAATGTAACGTGGATACCTCCTTTTCAAGATCAAGAAACAAAGGGGAATGAATTTCCTGCCGTCCCTCCAGTTTTCTGCAGTGACACAATCTGCACCATTATCTTCTCCCTTATTTTCAAAATTTGAAATTCTCACATGCATTAATTTTTAATGAATAGGATTTCACTGGACTTATGTGATGTGACTGGAGAGGATCTAAACTCGAAACAAATTTGGTCTAGTTATTATATTTGTGAAGATCAAGGTCGGTTTGTTTTGGCCAAGACAAAACGGGTCTTGCCAATTCTTAATGTTGATGAGGTTGTAGTGTTAGGTCTTCTTTATGCAATAGGATGGGTCAAAGAGCTTCATTTAAATAATGTGTGTCACTTATGAATTAAACTCCAAAAGAGCGGTGGATATTTTTAACAGTACAAAAGTGAATTTAACTTTGGTGCTATCATATCAATCTAAATGTAATGTTGATGTCCACGGTTGCAAACTCTTATGTTGAGTTCATTCAAAGACAAGTTAATAAAGTTGCTCATTAACTCTCTAAGATGGCCACAACTTTAGCTACTTTTCAATTATTTATGGAGTTCCTACATGTATCCAAACTACTATTTATTATTAATGAAATGCTATAATTTCTTCATTAAAAAAAACAAAAATAAGTATGTTGTAATTCTTTTTTTGAGAGGACGTTGCATTTTTTGGTGTCGAAATATTTGTTCTGATATAAACTTACAACGAGGGAAGAGTTGCGGAGTTAGTGAACATGAAGGAAAGGAATTACAATTTTAAGTTCAATAGGAGAAAAGCATTTAAAAAAAATCAACATTGAGAACCTTCATTGAAGTTTAATGGCCAAGAAGCATATATCTTTGAGGAGCATATGGATGCATTTTCCCTTTACTACGGAAAAGGGTTTGTTAATATAAATATCGTACCAACGATGTTCCCAAATATTTAGGTTCCAAAACATTGCATAGTCTCTTTAGAGAGAATAAATTTCAAAGAATTTCATACATTAAAAACAGAATCATTCATCCCTTTATTAATCTTGTCATAAGAATTTGGAACAAGGTTAACAACACAAATGACAACCCGAAAAATAAAAGAAAACCGCCTTATAAAAATTATAATTAAATGCATCTTTATAATATTATAATTAAATTCATCTTCGAATACTTCAAAAAATAAAATTAAAATTCATATAAGAACATGAACCCCTTCTTTTAGGCTTTGTTTGCGAGTTTGGAGGAGAGGGGAAGGAAGGATTTTGGGGTGGGAAATATAAAGGAAAATGGAGAAATCTTTCACATTTTTTTTAAAGACAGTTTTTTAGAGAATAATAAACTAATGCTTATGATTCATATATTTTTAATATTAATAATATTATAACAACATAAAATAAATTCAAAAAATTCATATAAACCCTCAAAAACCCCCCCTAAAATCATCCTCCAATACAACTTTTTAGTTCCCTTAAATGATGAGGGTTTTATATTATGAAAAAAAAAATTAACCCCCAAAGCTCTGCCCTCCCAATGTCCTTTATTTCTTCCACTTACTCCTTTTTTTTTTCCAAAATCCTTCCTTCCATTTCCCTCCAAACTCGCAAACAAAGCCTTGGTGTATCTTGAGGCCAATCCTTGCAAATGCGCAAGTAAAATATACACGTATTCGGTACAAAAGGAACTTGTATTTTCTTATTGTTCAATCTACGATTAGTAATTGGAGTGTTGGACTCTAGATGTTAAAAAATCAACGGATTTGTTTGAACAGAATTCCGATAACGAAAAATCCAAAGTAAACTGATAAATATCTCACAAGATTTTAGCGTTTGGGATTTTAAATTGCTAGTCTTGTGTCCCTTCCCACCTGCCAAATCAGTAACTATGAAGTTATTGAAGTATTAATAAATGAATAACCAAAAGATATATTAATACATGAACGGTTTTAAAATATAATTTCGGGTGTCTAAAACAATTAACATATGTACATGAAGTAAACATGTCATCAGAACTTGAAAGAGGATAAGTGATAATCACATATTCCGCCCAACGTATAACCTATATCACCAGTCAGTTTTGTGTCTCAACCATTGTAATTTGGAAATTATATTTAAATGCCAAACAAGGCGGTTGAACGCAACTGAGTTTGAAGGGACCAAACTCAATCCACTGAAGAACCTTCACAAAAGGAAATCAGCCAATTTTACCTGCTACTGTCCAGAGTTTCCCAAAAGTCGCTCAACCGCTGCATGAACATTCCCTGATGTAGCAATAAGAGCCCTTAAGTTCTCTTGCGTGTCAAAGAATCCCATCTCTTGAAGCTGGGTAAGCTGGGTAGCATACAATTGCTCTGGAGGCTCTGGGAAGATCAGTATAAAAATTATTTAGAATAGTTATACAGGTAGAAAATTACAAAAACAATAGCAATCCTAACTAACCATTTGATCTGTTTGGAACAGCTAGGCTACCAGCTCCAAGTCCACCAAACATGCTCGATAACATCTCCAACCCCAAGTTGTTCACCGGTCCTAGTAACAGAAACGAACTTAAGCAATTACAAAAAAAAAATGATTATAATTTTTGAATGTGCAATCAATGGCAATTGCATCATCCAGCTGCCCCCTTAGAAACCTCCCCCATCATTGCTATTATATAGATGCATGGGACCTTCAAAAGCAAGGCTGACTCAATATCAGTGTTAACAAAAAGCAGTATTGGTGGCAACATGCAGCACAGTATTTGGGTATTAGGTAAGCTACCGTATATGTGGTATTCATGGCGGAGTATGGCGGTTGCCATTATAATGGCACCGCCAACAGGAATATTTGAAATGGCGAATGAGAGGCAAGGGCAAAAAGAAATAGAGGGATGGAACCAGTAAGGCAAAAAGAAATAGAGATGGCACCCACACCTCATGAAAGTAAACCCTAAAAAAAGATGGCAGGCAAATTTTCAGTAGATTAAGTCATATGAGGAGTAAACGTTGTAGAAAGAAAATATTTGATGTCATACTTGGACCACCTTACAAATACATCATTCAAATATAATTGAGGCCTTCGTAGAAGAGGAGATGAGGGTCTTTTTTATGAAGAAGAAAAAACCCTTATAAACCTGGGCAGCCTCTACATGTATAACATACTAACATGAAATAAAAATTGAAGCCTTGCAGAAGAGGAGGCCTAAAGCTTAAAGCTTCGGCTTTATTGGCCTAAAGCTTCGGCTTTATTGCCCATGCCATTTGGTTGGCCATGTAAATGGTTTCACATGTATAAATCGATACTAAGGATTCAGTTAGGTGCAGCTTAAATTTGGTTAGAAACAGTTTAAGGCACTGCCTCACCTCAAGGGCCACATAACTTAAACACCCAGATCAACCTATATGATTTATCATCCACCGAATAAAAGACTTAGCTAAGATCTTAGGGAAAACCTCATAGTAGACAAATTTTCAACGTAAAGATGCAGAGAGCATGTAGAAGAAGATACACAAACACATTATTAAATGTTCCATTGATCCAAAACATTATAATTCACAATAATTCAAATTAAGATTGGTGATCTTAAGAGATGGTCAAGGAATTTGAAGAGAAGTGCTGAAATATTCCAAACAGACTAACAGAGCATAGTTCTATAAACAGAAACCATAAAAGAATGCAAAATTGTCTTGCATACCAGTGCCTCCACCTGTTTGACCTGGTTCCCTGCACAAAGCGTATTATTTTAGATGACCCAGCCAGTAGCAAATAGTAAACAAAATAAAATCAAAAAGAGCATCAAAATTCAAACTTCACTACTTACACAAGGCAAATTTCCATTGAAGTTGTATTGGAGGCGGGTTAAGGAAAGTTTGGGATGACAGAAGGATTACCCCAATGCAAATTACATACTCAAAAAGGATTTATAGCAGGATTTGAATGAAGGAACCCTAGGTTCAAATACAACTCATGCAAATGTCATCAGAAAAAGGCCATTATGGTGAGCCATACCCATATAGGCTGTGTTTGCACATTTGAGGAGATGCTTATAGTGTGATAATGACCCAAATTGTACATCTTTTCTTAGACAGATAATAAAACACACTTTCAAGGATTTTATTGCACAAAAACCAAAAAATTGTTTTTTATGCATAGCATCTGACAATCATGATCAGCAAAAGGAAACAAGCTACAACAACAAATATTTCCAAAAAAAGATATAACCAAAAAAAGATGAGGCAAGAAAGCTCATCCAACTACACACAGGCATTCAGATTTTATCAAGTCCTAAGAGTGTTGTATCAACAGATGTGCGGGGGAGTCAATAGAGCAAAAAAATTGAGGTTGGTTGGATCTAGACCAGACATACACATAGATGACCAAGAATCAATAACGGTTTTGCTCTAAATAAATATAGAGCATCCATGAGAGATCAAATGGTGAAGATTAGCTCTTCTCACACTCTAACACTCTCTCATGTGAGGTAGTGTCAATGGTCAAATGAAATAAGAATAACCCTCACATGTGGACCCAAAATGCCTACATTTTTTTCTCAAGCCATGCCCAAGAAACATCATGCCGTATCCAAGCCCGAGATCCCCTTTAATTATTTTCTTTTTAACAATTGTACAAACGCAACCAAGCATACATGTACCCAGTACATACAAGGTATAAAATTAAGATATATGATCAATACAATTGAACATCAAAGTACAAGTATCAATCAAGCTAGCAAAAATTAATGATTGAATGTTAGGATTGCTCTGTTACTTACTGTGTTGATTGCTGCTGTCCAAGTTGAGTCATAAGAGCTTGCTGCATAGACAAGAGTTGCTGCCATAGTTGATAGGACACGAGTTAATTTATTTAGTATATCTAGGTACAAAACAACAATAACTCTTTATCATAATTGAGCACATCGGTGTTGTCAATCCCAGATTGCGGGAAAATAGAATTGCGTTCAAATTCTGCTAAGCTACAGTGCTATAGCACTACAATAGCAACTATCTGACAACACTTTGTACTAAATCGCGTATCGTGGAACAGTAGCGGTTAGTCAAAAATTTGCTATGCTATAGCCGCTATTAGACAACAATGAATCACATTAATTAGTAAAATCCTATTTTCTAACACAAAAAGCTCATCAAAATTTAATCACAAATTGTCACAGTCGATTAATTTTCAAGCTCGGCTAGGAGGCCACTATCCAACCACTTGATCTAGGTCTGACACTTACACTCATTAGTCATTATTTTTTAATGCTGAAAAGTGAAAACCTATAACTCATACAATTTATCACAATGCCGGAGAAACAAAAGCGAAAATATCTATAGAAACATTAAAAATTAATGTTCTCCTAAAATGAGTGTACGATTAAATGCTTCAGCGTTGCACCACAAACTTATTAACACATTAATTGTTATGTACTCAACACTGATTGAGAGAGCCTATTAGCTCAAATTCATCAACAGACGAGAGTATTCTAAATCTGCCTACCTGCATTGTCTCGGGTGAGGAAAACATTCGAAGAAACTCCGGGTTTTGCATCACTTCTCTCATTGAATTCATATCAGGCATCCCACGCTGATCAGTATTCATACCAAGAATCTAAAATAAACCAAGACGTTAGAGAGATCAGTTCAAAAGCATGCATAACTTATAGGCACATTAAGTAAATACCTGATTCATTGTTTGAGGATTGGACATGATACTTTGCATCATTTGAGAAATAGCTGGATTTTGCATTAATTGGGTCAATGAACCAGCATCTGGCATACCACCCAACATGCCTTCGAGATCTGGCATACCAAGCCCGCCTAAGCCAGTGGGTGTCTGCTGCCGAGCATCTGCAGCAGTAGGTGTTGATCTCCTGACATTAGTTTGGGCACCTCCAGCTAAAATAACAAGCATTGGTTTGTAAGGCTTTAGAACATAGCAAATAAATTGAAACAACAAAAAAACTTGAAAATTGTGATAAACCGCGGGGCATTAAGTTCCTTGATCATGATGAAAAAATCATACTTACTTGGAGCAGATGACCAAGGATTAGGAAGTGGGTTAGTATTGGGTACAGGGGAAGTTGCTTCGGCATTAGTAGTTGAGGGATTGGTCGATTGATTCCTCGTTTGGCCACCTTGAGTCCCCAAAATTCTAGAACTGTCATTTCCTGCCATTGTGGTGGCATTTAAAAAAGGTTCTTGAACATTTTCATACATGCGCCTCAGCATGTTAAACCCCTCAGGAGAAGATTCAATATTGCTCATAGCTCTGTCTGTATTCCTCATCATTTCACGCATGATCTCAGGGTTCCTTGTAGCCTCAAGTGTCTGGCGAAGTGTGCTAGGATCATTAAGTATGTGTGCCAGCTCAGGGTTTCTATCCATAAGCTCTTGCATCTGTGGGTTACTCATTAGAAGGTTGCGCACTATCTCGGGATTATTTAATAAATTTTGCATGGCAGGTGAGTTCATTATTTCTCTCACTAAATTGGGATTTGACATAAATGGTTGCTGCAATTGTTCAAGATCTGGAGGCCCTGCTCCAAATAAACTATTGAGACCACCACCTCCTCCCATCCCATTGATACCTCCTAGTCCTGGAAACAGTGAAGCTCCAAGTCCAGGTCCTCCTAATCCCCCACCCTCATTAGCACCAGCAGCTCTAGCATTAGTAGTAGTGGTATTGGCACCAGTGGTATTAGTCCCACCAGTTGTATTGGCAGGCGTAAAGCCACGAACCAAATGGACAGTGTGATCTGCCTCCAAACCTAAAAATAAATCCAAATACAAAAGAAAATTATATTCACGCATTCGCTAAATACTCTCGGAAACGAGTTAGGATCCTCTCCATTTATCAAAATAAATGGAGGATGCCATTTAGAGAGATATAGTGGGTCCCACCACTATTAATTATTATTTTATAATTTTCTTCAAACTTGTGTCTTTCTCTTTCTAAATAGAAGAAATGGATATGCTCCTAAATGGAGAAGATCCTAACCCCTCTGAAACACCAAAGAATTTTCATATGAACAAATCTATTCCTGACAGCATATAATAAACAATGATTTTAATACCCCATCGTATTTTCACTCTAAAAATACAATACAACTCCCCTTTACATCCAAATAAAATAGTGTTTAAAGCTAATTCCACGTTCCATTGATTGTTGACAAATTCATCCTACGTTATTGTTAATGTTAACCCATACAAATGCAAATACAGGAGTTATAGACTGTATAACAAAAACAGACACGGACACCTGAAACGCGTCACTAGCATGGCAACACCGATAATAATTTGAGAAAATAACATAACTCATGTAATCATACACCTTCAATCACAGATGTTGGTGCTACGTAGGTTATCGTGCACTCTCAAATAAGTGAGATAAATTAATATTATAAACCAAAAAGCACGAGAAATGATAAAATCAAAAGCAATCCAATCAAAAAATTACACAAACATATCTTTAATTTTCAATTACTACATAAAAATAACCATCACGAACAAAACTCGGAATCGAAAAACGATAAATCACACTTAAGAACAAATCAAACACGAACAAATATAGAAATAATTGGAAGATCGGGTTTATACCATAGCTTTGAAGCGTTTGATCATCCTTAAGAATCCTTCCCTTATAAATCAACCGTTGCTGATCAGCAGAGATATCGCAGTTCTGAGCAATAACATCCTTGAAGGAAGCAACGGTGGAATCGAGGCTAATCTGAACGGAAAATTTGGAACCATTGGAACAACGAATGTTGATCTTAACTCCTCCGTCGGTTGATTGTGGCTCCGTGGTGGTTTCAGCGGTTGCATCACCTCCCATGGCGGCGTCGGTGGGAGGGAAATTGAAGGTAGTTACGGTTGTGGATTGAAGCGTGGATCGAAACCCTAACCCTAGAAAACGATTTGGGAATGAAATTGGAAGCGTGTGAAATTTTGGAATGAAATTGAATTTGAGAATTTGTGAAAGATAAACTGAGAAATTTTGACGGAAAAAATAATAAGAAATAAAATAGACCTAAGAAATTAAAAATGAGAGAGAGAGAGAGACTAACCCACCTACGCAGGGAAAGAATTGATGTTGGTTTTTTTTAGAAAACTTTAGATTCACGTGCTTAACTAGCGCGTGATGGAACGCAACCTCTTATACAAATAAACAGAGTAAATAGTCACTTTAGTTCCTGCTCTACACCTCGCTGTCATAAAAGTCTCTGACTCAAGATTAAATACAAATCTTGAATGTGCATTTCCGTTATCAGTTTAGTCGCTAACGCTAAAAATTTCTGTTAACTGATGAGGTGACAAATGTTTTATGTTGATGCATGAGGTGTCACAGGGACTAAAGTGAAAGTAGAATATAGTCACTTTGGTCCCTGAACCGAAAATCAATATCCATAAATTGAATCTCAAATCCCTAAATCCTTAAATCCCAAATTTAATCCTCAAATCCCTAAATCTCATCTAATTCCCTCTTGTTCAAAATCAAATCTTCTATTAAACACCAAAATTGAATCACGTGATGATGGGTGTTGGTGCAAACTCGTCCAAACAAAGTGTTGCTCATTCGTCAAGAATTGGGTCATCATCCTCAAAGAAGTTGTCTTGACTATATAGAATAAACAACAAAAAATATTAAAATGGTCATTAAGGACCCTGACTGTGCATACTTAGTACCAGTTAGGTCCCTGACAGTAAACACTTATTCTCACTAAGGTCCCTGACAAACCATGGGTATTAATGTTGAAGAGAATGTTGTTGAGAATAATTTTCCTAACGACAATGACAATTACCATTGTGAAGAACTAAGGAGCCCTATTAGTACCGATGATGAAGGTGGTAGAAATGGAAGACAAGTTTTCCCTCAGTTTAATTCAAATGCAAAGTTTGTCAGGTTCACTTGGAGCTAGAAATGGAATTTGGAACTTTGGATGTATTTAAAGAAGTTGTGAGGAAGTACATTGTATACCATGCAAGAGATATAAAGTGGTTGAATAATGACAAACAAAGGTGCAAAACTATATGCAAGGATGAAGAATACAAATCCTTGATGCAAAAGGTACGTACTTTTTATAATAGTAATTATTTTTATAAGTGCATGTGATGCCGCCACCTTGTGTCTGTAAGTGTTTACTGTCAAGGACCTAACTAATAGTAAGTATGCACAGTCAGGAAACTTAATGACCATTTTAATCTTTTTTGTTTGTTTATTCAATATGCTTGTGACAGATTCATTGAGGAAGATGACACAGTTCTCGATGAATGAGCAACAATTCACGGGGACGAGTTTACACCAACACTCATCATCATGTGATTCAATTTTGGTGTTTAATGAAAGATTTGATTTTGAACAAAAAAGAGAATTAGATGAGATTTAGGGATTAAATTCGGGATTTATGGATTTGAGATTCAATTTGGGGATATTGATTTTCGGTTCAGGGACCAAAGTGACCATTTTCTACTTTCACTTTAGTCTCTGTGATACCACATGAACCTTGTCAGCACAAAACATTTGTCACCTCATCAATTAACAGAAGTTTTTAACGTCAGGGACTAAACTGATAATGAAAGTGCACATTCAGGTACTACTTTGTATTTAATCCCGAGTCAGGGACCTTTGTGACAACGAAATACAAAGTCAGAGACTAAAGTGACCATTTACTCAATAAACATATTATCAAATTAGTCTTTATTTTGTAGGACCTTCTTAGATAAATATATGATTTTATGAATATTTAAAAAAAAAACTTTCATTATATCAAATTTTACTATCGATAGTAATTAAATAAAGTAAAGAATCAAATTGGTCGTAAGTTGTTAAAATATATAGAGATATAATTAAGAGTAAGTGGTTAAATATAAAAATTAACTTGATGGATTAACTGAGTCAAAACTTTATTTTTGAAATATTTATAATCATAGTGACTTATTTGAAAGTGTACTACAAAGTCTAAGACCTTTTCTTTATCAAGTGACTTAGTTGCTAGATTGATACCCTCGTGAAGAAATGATAAATTTAGAGTTTGAACTCTGATCCTTACGTATGACGTCTCTAATAAGTACAAATTGAGGTACACTTATGGGACATAGATTAATTTGTTGGTTTAGTCGCTCCTATGATCATGAATACCACGATGGGACCACATGTGAGAAGGAGGTTCAATCTCTTTGTATAGCGAGTGAATATGATGGGTTTGTTTTTATTATTTTTAATTGTTTTTATTATAAAACTAATTTTAATTGTTATGGGACCAAGGTCTATGTATTTATAAATAAGTGTCATGTTAATAAATGTTGATGTCTTATGACATTTGTTAAAGATTTAAAAGATGAAATCATTTATGAATTTTACGTAAAAAAATTCTTTTTTAGTTTTAATATGTTGAATATATAATTTCTAAAATAAAGTTTTTTTTTTAATTTTGTTGGCATTTTCTTATAAATAATAAATAGTCGATTGGTTGAAAAATAAGAAATAGTCGATTGGTTGAAAATAATGGTTTGTTTGATGCTGAAAGTAGTAGTAAGTAATGAATAATGGTGGTAGCCTGGTAGGGCAGCTCCCTAATAAAAGTATGGGAGATTTATTGTTTGCATAAGCAACTTGGAACGAAGATATATAGCTTAGCACATTTCTAGTAAAATAAAAAAAACTTGGCTCTAGTAGGCATTGTTTGGACCTTATAAAGAAAAAAAAAGTATTTCTTCGACAACGTCTCCAAATTTTTTTTGCATATACAACTATTCCTTAGCTTAATTGAACACTTTTTATTTAAGTATTTGTAATAATTTATTCGTAAGTTTATGTGGAATTTATTTAATCAATTAATTAGACCTTGTATGAAATATTTGTTTTTGGTATAAAAAGAGGGAGAAGTACAAGAGAAAGGTAAAAAAAAATAAACTTATTAGAGACCAAACAAACATTTTAAAGTATGTGAGTCCCAAAAATGTTATCAAAAAGGAGTTTTTTCCGCTTAATGATAAGAGACTCCAAAACATTCAAGTTTGAATTATTAACATAAATGCTTATGTTTTTGGGCGGAGATTAAAACTGATGTTTTCATATTTGTCAGAGAGTTTCATCAGAATTGAAGATTGGCAAAATGTGTGAATAGTGCGTTGAAAGTCCACGTGTTTGTCAGATTTTATACACATTTCCTTTGTGGGTGTATGTATAAGGTGTTAACAAAGGTGTTGCATAATAGATAAAAGAAGATTATTGGTAAAGTGATATCTGACACCTAGTATGCTTTTGTTAAAGGGAGGCAGAATCTAGACGGAATTGTTATCGCCAGCGAGTTGTTGGATGATGCACGTAAAGATAAAGAACGAATTATTATTGTTTAAGGTATGTTTTGAAAAGGCATATGATTATGTGGAATGGAGTTATTTAGATGTTCTAATGAGAGAAAAAAAAAAAGATGAATTTTCCAATCTTGTAGTGTAAAAGGATTATGGAATGTGTGAGCACTTCAACGGTGTCGGTTCTTATGAACGATATTCCAACTGATGAATTTAAATTAGAAAGGGGCCTTCTTCTGTGTGATCCACTTTCACCCTTAGTATGCTTTTGTTAAAGGGAGGCAAATTCTAGACGGAATTCTTATCGCTAGCGAGTTGTTGGATGATGCGCGTAAAGATAAAGAACGGATTATTATTGTTTAAGGTATGTTTTGAAAAGGCATATGATTATGTGGAATGGAGTTATTTAGATGTTCTAATGAGAGAAAAAAAAAAAGATGAATTTTCCAATCTTGTGGCGTAAAAGGGTTATAGAATGTGTGAGCACTTCAACGGTGTCGGTTCTTATGAACGATAGTCCAACCAATGGATTTAAATTAGAAAGGGGACTTCTTCAGTGTGATCCACTTTCACCCTTATTTTCTGATTGTTGCTGAAGAGTTGAATGTTAAGTTAAAAGCTTCGGTTGAGGCGGGGTTATATTCAGGGTATAAAGTTGGTCGGGAGAAGGAGTGCAACGCTTCTCATTTGCAATTTGCTACAAACATAAGGAATTGCAATTTTGCTAGTGTGCATAATGAGACTATTGACAGTGGTCGATGTTATGTAGTGTACTCATAGAGAGAGTTTTCAACCAAATAAAACAATGTATGTGTAATTACCGTAAGATTCAATTTTTTTATTTCTGATTTCCGTTCACACTTCCAATCGTTTTCACTTATATCACAATTTTTCAAGTTCAACCATCAAGTAATCCAAACATTGCAGTTCATTATTCTGATTTGTATGTGTAATATGTTGCTTAGAAAATTTTGTTGCTACCAAATCAAATGAATAAGGAAGGGTTAAATACAAACTTCAATTGTAACGACTACATGTTATGCAAGAGGATCTTTCATTCAGTTTGAGCAACAACAAGATTGAGGTTAGCATCGAACTTATTCTTTCTACATGCATATTAAATGCTGTGAAGCTTTCCTTTGAGAGTAATTCCAAGTACATATCAAATACTATGAAGCTTTCCTTCAAGAGTACTTCCAATTACAAAAGAGAAATTCTTATATATTAAAAAAAGTTTGGTTCAATGTTGAAATGGTTTCAAAATCATAAAGATTATTTTTAAATGAATAGGTGGGAACATTAATGAATGTTTTATGTTGACATTGTTGGTTGCACTTAAATACTGTAGCCATTTAACTCTCTATGGCAACTAATAAGGTATTAAGTGTGATACTAAAAGCTAAAATACATTATATGAATCCAAGGCAACCCAATTTTCCATATGTTTGCATTTGATAGGTATAATAATGTCAATTTGTTCATCTCTATATGAAACTTCCCTTCTCTATGAAACTTTAGATACTTGATGAATCATTGATGTTGTATATGAAACTTCCTTTCTAATATCCCTCTATGAAGACATGATCACCATGCATGATTAATATTTTTGTAACTATATGATTGTTGTGAGTATTTGGTCATGATATCCACGTCACAGAGTCACAGTAATGATGTTAAAATATGAGTTGAAAAGAACATTTTGGTTATGCGTGAAGGCGTATCCGGTATTGTACGAGCACTATCAAGGTTAACCGCATGAGGGGGAAAAACCGAAGATATCAAATTGAACCGCTAAATCAAACATAATTTTGAAAAACAGTTTGGTCAAAAGATTAAATTAATATTAATTTTTTTGTTGTTTTTTCATGCGATTTTCCAAAAAAAACCTCTCTGGTGTAACTTGCTGAAGCAACTAGATGCAAATGAGGCTAGTATTATGGAACATGAAGAAGCTAGATTTCAATTGAAGATTGTCAAAGATGTTTTGAATGATAAGGAATCATATCATATGATGTTTTGGGTTGTGAAAAAAAAAAGAGAGTAGCAAAGTAAGTAAAAGTAATAAGAGAATACTATATTTATTTATGGGATTTGCTAATATACACTCACTAGTTTTTATGTGGGAATATTTTAACAACATGCATCTTTAGGTGTATTTAGTCACTTTTTAGTTATCACTTGCTAAAATACTCTTTTTAAAAAATAAGTGGGTGTATTCTAGCAAATGCTTATAGGAGTTGCTAACATACACCCACTTATTTTATAGAAGGTGTGTTATAGCAACATACACCTCAATGTGTATTTATCAACTTTTTAGTTATAACTTGCTAAAATACTCCCACATAAAAACCAGTGGGTGTATATTAGCAAATCCCTTTATTTATTATTTATTAATTACCTGGTTTATAGTTCAACCGATTGAACCATGAATCATAAGTCTTATAGGTTTGATCTTGGGTCCGGTTTTTATTTTTAAAACACTGGAGTGAAGAATAAAAACACGGTGAGTGAAGTGGCGCTGAAATTGAACAAAAGTTATGACTAATTAACGCTGAAGTGGTTTCGTTTTGTTTCAACAATGCTGAGAACGAACAACAACAACAAGCGCGGAGTGTTTTTTCACTTCAAAACTCTCATCAACAACTCACGGGTACCCCTTTCTCTTATTATTTTGGTTCACGCATTTTATCAAACACCTTGTGTATATCTTTTCTAAACTCACCCCTTCAATTACTTCTTCCAGTGCTTCTGTTCCTCTTCACTTAAAGGACCAGTGCAATATCAATCCTCTTCAAAAACCGAATTAGATTCCTCACTTTCTGGTGGTACATTTGCTTCTGCATTTTTATATTGGTTTATAGTAAGGGGAAATGGTTATAGTAACTCAAAAATCAGTTTTAGAATCTTGTTGTGTGTAGAATTCCATGCTAAGGGTTGTTTTGGTTACATACATTTGAGATTTGATTGAACTTTTGGGATGTTTGACAGGCCGCATTGACATTTCAAAATGGAAGACTTTCGATGCATGGAAGCTTGGTGTTACCGGCTGTATGATTTCAAAACCGTCTCACTTTGTCCTGAAACTTCTTCAGGACAAAGGTAAGAATCTTCTTATACCCCACTACATTCTTCGTTAAGAGAGTTTATGTACAGACTCGTAAAATATTACCCTCTTCTAACTACTACTGCCATTCCCCGATCATGATAAAGACGCATTGCTTTCGTTGCAAGTTTATTTCTTTGTACCCTGACTTTGAAAGTCTTCTCGTAGTGTCGGTGTATTAAGTAGATGTGGTTTTATCATCTGTAACTGATTTATTATCCTTGGTTGAGCTTAGCTGAACTAGGGAAATGAAAAAGCATAATTCAGCTGTTCTTGGAATTATTTACATTTATATTTCAAAATGTCATTCTACTATATCTGATTTTTTTCCCTTTGCTTTTATTTTTTTAAAAAAAATTATGGTATCAAATATCATTCACTTTTGTCTGTTTTGTTAATACTCCAATTTTCTTTTTGTCTAACAGGATTTTTTACCTTTTGTGAGTTACAGGGTTAAAGTCCTACTTAGTAGGTGGGTGTGTGAGAGATCTACTACTGAATAGAACTCCAAAAGATTTTGATGTTGTCACCACAGCGAAGCTTATGGAGGTTTGTATGACAATCATTCGACTTATCAAATATATTAGATGCACATTATTCATTTTTAGTGAGTTTTAAAACACCTTTTTTCTTCTATAATATATCCGATAGGTGAAGAGGCTGTTTCGTCGTTTAGGTCGTCGTGCTGACGTTGTTGGGCGGCGTTTTCCAGTATGCTTGGTTCATGTACAAGGTTCGGTAGTAGAGGTTTGTTCATGAGGAGTTATACAAGATTATTGCTATCCTTCTTTAAAGTACATACTATATGTGTGATTTAATGTGCTCTTCTTTTGTAGATTCTTCTGTGATTAATGTAATATCGAAAAATTAATTATTTATATTTGATCAGGTAACCAGTTTTCACACAGAATCAGAAACTCCCAAAGCAATGAAAAAGGTTTTACACTCTTTGCTGCCCAAATGCAAGTTTAAAGAAGACCGATTCCTCTGCAAAAACTCTTTGCGCAGAGACTTTACAATTAATAGGTATTTATGAGTTTTTGTTTTTTGTCACCCCCCCAGTTTTTATCTTCGAGATAGACTTTTTATCCCTGGTTGTCTTGTTAATCCATTTCTAATTGAAAGCAGTTTATTTTATGATCCCTTTGCCAATAAAATATACGATTATGCCAATGGAATGGCTGATTTGAGGTCCTTAAAGGTAATTCTTTATTTGATCTGGTAATGAATGTTTATGCCTTCAAGAATGACAGTATACTGATAAATATTCTGCTTGGTCATATGGATTCAGCTAGAAACCGTGATCCCTGCTCAGATTTCCTTTAAAGAGGATCCAGGTAGGTAGTATCCTACTCTAATCAGCATTTTGAAATTAGGAACTCTGACCATATTGATAAGCATCCACTATGAAAATGAATGTGGTTGTGAAATTTCTCTGCAGGGAGAATTATGCGTGGCTTCAGAATTGCAGCTCGTCTAGGTTTATCATTATCAAGGGAGATTGAGGCTGCAATCTGGACATGCTCTTCCCTAGTTGAGGACTTGAACAAGGTACCTCGTTTGGATTTTATGATGATATGCTGCCTGAATTTGGCACAAGAAAATTTATATTGTTCAGTTTTACTGGTATTGATTCTCCTCGTATTTCTTGCACTTCAGTCTATTAGTCAATGACAACCAGAAAGGGGGACAACATGCCAATAACGTGTTCTTTTTGGATATAAATTAGTTTCTCATCTAGCTGCTATTTTTATATACTTCAGGATAGAATAATGATTGAAATGAACTATATGCTGTCTTATGGAGCTGCTGAGCCGTCTCTGCGCTTACTCTGGAAATTCAAATTGCTTCAATTTTTGCTTCCGGTGCATGTAAGTGAATCTGAGTTGCTGACTTTTCAGTCTTTTAATTTAATAATATGCTTCTCATCAGCATAAATTTTTTACTCATTAGTTGATTATAGGCAGCATATCTTGACGAACAAGCTACTAAAGAAGATGCTCAAGATTCCAATATGTTGATGGTGAGTTAAATTTGCAAAATAATTTTAGAACAAACATTTTATCATATTTGATTCAGTGAATGCAAATGCTAAAGACATAAGAAGCCGAAGGAATGTGCTACTCTAAGTTGATAGTTTAACCATTAAGCATAGAAGGATAGTTGCCATTATGATTTTTTTGTATATTAAATAATTAAAACTATATCATAAATGCTTAAAAATTAAAACAATACCCAAAATTCATGAACTATTCTTAAATAACTTTAGAAAATCATAGGTCTTAAGTAAAATGTAGATGTAAATACCTAAAAAATGAAAAATATCCAACAATTCATGCATATAAAGGCTTAAAGTAACAAAAAATTGAAGTTCAATGTATATAGCCGTATATCGGAAGGAAAGAATACCTATAACACCCCTAATATAACTTTTTTCCTAAGCATTTAAGAGTACCTTATTTATTTCCGGCCCACAGGATAGAAAAGTAGATCGTTCAACTCTAGCTTATGTTTTCAGGTCCCACATGGAATCTCAAATCGATCTTTGCTACATGCTGCTTAAGACATAGAATTCGAACTGTCCGGCTAATATAGATAGCTTCTTCCCTTAGCTAGGTACGGCTCTTTCGAGCAATCAATCTACTTATCGCTTCCAAATAAGTCACTTCCTGCTAAAAGTGGAGCTCCTTTTGGGGTTCGGGGGCTTGATGGAATTAAGAACAAGCCTTATAGTCGAAAGTGAAGGTTATTACAGAGGTGAAGGAAGGGAACTTGCACTGCTAAAGTGGACTACAGCATACTTCTTTGCTATAGCGTGCTATTGACTACCTTGTTAAAATATTGCAAAAAAATAAATGAATTGTCTCTTGTCATTCAAAATATAATTATTTGATCAGTGAACATGATTTGGTTATGTTGTTCTTATTGGCCTACATATGTAACTGAAATTCCACTTAAAAGCTCCAAACAATACGTAGATTAGTAAAAGATTGTTAATTTGATTCTACTTTTCTGATAAAGCTAAAGATAAATTGAACAGAAGGTTAAATGATGTTACTTACTATTGGGAAAAACCCAAGTCCCACATCGGATAGATAAGACTCATGATAAGAGTTTATATAGAGGAGGCAATCCTCACCTTACAAGCCGGTTTTGTAAGGATGAGTTAGGCCCCAAAATTTCAACATGGTATCAGAGCTTGTCGAATTCAAGGGCCACCTACCTATCCACGCACCAAGCCCAAAAAGAGTGCTGGGCGTGAGGGGGATAGATAAAACTCATGATAAGAGTTTATATAGAGGAGACAATCCTCACCTTACAAGCCGGTTTTGTAAGGATGAGTTAGGCCCCAAAATTTCAACACTTACATCGCATCGGCCTGGCATTAAGAAATGTATATGAAGAGGTTATTGAATATTCTTAGACTATGCTTGTATGAATAGGAAGAAAATTGAACAGTAGTTGGACATCTAAAGTTTAGATAAAATGAGAAAATGGAAAATGGTTATGTCTGAGGACTTCATCGTGTCAAAATAATTATTTTTTGTCTTTTCATTTTCACGTACTCATACAAGGATTGGATTAGTCACAATTATAACAACTAACAAGTATACTTTTGGTATCAAACTTTTCTGCTTCCTTTTCATGGTTTTGTGTTGTCTTTTGTGCAGAAATTATTCTTCCATATGGATAATTTGGTTGGATGCGGTCGACCTTCTGATTGCACTCTATGGTGAGTGATTTTTATATAATAAAAGTTTTGGTGAGTTGGGTCTCATAGGCTCATCATAGCGAAGATAGACCTCAAAGCTCAGTTAGTGCGTACAAAAATACTTCTACTGTTCTACATCACCCACAAACAAGGTTGTAACATCGACGACAAGATTTGAACTCACGTCCAGTACAATGCCGGTGTTAGATACTGAATGAAGAAAGTGCTAGGTGTCGCAATTACGGCGGCTAGGGTTTCCAACAAGGATGATCAAAACGGATTACTCATTGACAACTTATTTTTAGTTTTAAACGTATATCTTAATTCATTTGGAAATGAGCATACAATTAATTCCATCCTAAACTGTCTTTTTTTGCTTATAAACACCTTACAAATTTACTTCATCCCAATTAATTTGTAAACCCCTTCTAATGTGATAATATATCATTCTGTTAACTTGCGGTCAAAATTCAGATGACTAATAATGAACAAAAGGGTCTATTGTAACGATAGTTGGGATTTAAGGATTAGCTGTAGTGAAGTGAATTCAAGAGTTTAGGGCCGTTCTTGGTTGCATGCTTTGCTCTTTTCCTTAGTAAAATAAAAGGTTCAGATTTGTTGTTTTTGAATTTGTATTCCCTCAGCGATGGGTTTTAGAGACATCATTCTGCATTTTTATGTGTTACAGGGTTGGATTGCTAGCATTTCACCTGGCATTAGTAAATAACCCCCAAGATGCTCTTGTGGTGTGGGCACTTGCTTCTGTTCTATATTGTGGAGATTGGGAAGGAGGCATTAAGTTTGCTAAAGAACATGGTCAAATGTCTGTTGACTTTGCACCTGAAATAAAGAGGTCCAGTATATGCAAATCAGATGATGAAATTGCAGAAGCAGTCACTAAATTGGCATCTTTGGCGATTGACTCCATACATGCGCTGGTTAATATTAAAAGTCTTTCTCAATCTCTGTCTAGATATCCATCTGTTCCACCCCCTCACATGGTAAGTAAATCTATTTTGGTATAAATTTATTTAGCTAAGGTTTGAAAATTGTGTGGTTGATTGACTGCACAATAGTTGCAACATGATTGAGTTCTGTTCTAATTGATTGGGTTATTCTTCAAACCTGCCACAGTTAAGGTTGTGTGATACTTTTTTCTGGTTAGAACTTAGATGTTGGTAAGAGTTTGAGCATTGAAAACAATGTAGCTCTGCTGTCATGTGTAACAATGAAGAAAATTATACTCCAATGGCTGAACATAAAAGATGAGTACAGTTATTCAAAGGGATATGATGTTACTAAATAAATGAATATTGAATACTAAATAGAGAGGTTTATTTGACTGAAGATAATTCATTAGTATTCCAGTTTATGTGCCCCAAAGTACACTATTTCCACACAGTTTATAAGTGTAGTTTTCAGACCGCTGCCATTTTTGATTCTATCATAAATCAGAGTTTGAGACATGTGAACTCGTATCAGCTCAATCTTTTTGTCATCTTTTGCATCAATTTCATGCGCCCTTGCAATTGAGTTTTGATTATGGCATAAAATGTATAGTTTGTTGATATTCAGTCTGAAGCAACCAAATTTATACAGAAATCAACCTTTGGTTCCTTTTTCCACATAACAAGGCATGGAGATGGGCAGAACACAAATTGATAATATCGATGACAAGAATGAAAACTTTGGAATCAAGTTGGTTTCATATAACTATAGTTGTCAAACAAACTAGCAAAACATGTGAGTTTACAACTAGGTAACAAAATCGAGTTAACTCACTTGCATAATCATTTATATGTAGACTAAGGTAGACTCGTATATACTCACATAAAATCGTGAGTTCGATGGCTACCGAACAAGTCTACAATATAATGGTTACTTTCCTCGCATTTGCCTAAAATAGTGGTGCGTTTTCTAAAAAACCCTAAATGCAACAGCTGAATAATAAGGCTTTGTTGTGCACAAACCATTCATCTAGTTAAAATTAAGAATCTTTAGATATTCCTTTAATTGTACAACTTCCTAGATTGATTGTTATTACTCCTAGAGTATACAACTTTCTAGGCCCAGTGCTTGCTAAATAAGCATTCAATGTATTTATTGTAAAACTATTATAAATAAAAGGTGTGTGATCTCATTATAGACACACAGTAATTAAGAGTTTTACATTTTTTTACACATCTCGAAATTGTAACATTTGACTCCACAGATGCATGTAGCATCCCGACACGAACCCGAATGCAAAAGAGGTGAATGATGTTGTATTGAGTTTTAACCAACATGGTTCAACATAAACAAAACTGAACAAACCCACTGTTGCAAGTATGCAATGAACTCACTAGGTTAACGGTCATTAGGAGTAGGACTACCAGGTGGCTGATTTGAATTAGAATGAGATAGTAGTTGATTTTGCCTATCCTGTGATATTGTCCTTTCCTCCCCATAATCATATACTACCTGATTATAAATTTGTCCCTTTATGTTCAGGTAAGTCATCTCTTACCCATCTGCAAATCATTCACTGTGTGTTACTTTGTGGTTATTCATAAGGTTCCTATTCAACTGAAAACTTTGTGGCTTTCAGGTATTTGTTGTATCAAAGAAAACAGGGAAGGCCGTCTCTGAAATTTTCGAAGTGCTGGTCAATGATATTAAATTTTACAAGAGGGAAAGGAAAAGCGCAAAGATAAATTATGACATGCTTGGGAGTGGCCATACTTCAGAGACTAGATTTGTTTTGGGCAAAATTGTTCTTCAAACTATGCGAAGTGGAATCATTGGAGACGGGGATGGTTTTGAGGCTGAAAAATGTTACCCTGACACTGAGGGCACCAAGGATTTTGGCCAATTGGTGACAAGGGAAGATATAAGAAAAGTGTTATCAACACCAAATTTAGAGCATAGGCCAGAAAAGCCGAAGAAACAGAAATTGGCTGAGAATGCATGCATCGAAGAGCAGAAAACAGGCTTGGATGAATTTTGTAAGTACAAGGAAACCAATGAAGAACACCAAAAGCCGGTTAAGTTGCGCCAGGAGGTTCGTTTATCTATGATGAAGTCTATGCCAAAAAATAAAAGTAATAAAAGAAAACAGTTGATAAATGATGAGAAGAAAATTGCTAGTGCCAGTAAAAGTTCTACTGATTATGCTAGGCATCTGAATATAGATGAGCACTGTACATCATCACAATCTACAGTGTCTAAGAATCATCAGGTGATAGCCAATAACCACAAAAAAAATGTGGATGTAACAACAGATGAGTCGGTTGACGAAGTTGTCAACGATAAAGGAAGACAACAACCACAAAAAAGTAAGAAAAGTCGGTCTCCGCTCTCCAGCTTATTCAAGTAATGTAGAAGATAATATATTTCCTTTAGCATAGTCTAGAGATAGAATATATATTGTCTTCCTTCGTTGCAAGAGGAAGCTGAAGATATTCTTGCCGTGGTCTTGGATAGAAACATAATTGTAGTCTAAAATTAAGCTTTATTTCATCTAGACTGTTCTTATGCTGCTATTTTGTGGAAGCAGACACACACACACCTGTGGAATATTTGACATAATTGGGAGAAAGAGACGATACTACACGTGTTTGGATAAACCATATAATTAAACGCTTATCATATAAATATTTATGTATAAGCTATTTTTATAAGAATTGTACTTAGTTTTATATAAACTATAAGTTGGTTTCATAACTATTTTCAAAAGTTTTTTGATGGCTCGGATTTGCATGTACGTATAATAATCTCAATTATGGCACTTCATAATATTTCTTACCACTCGAGCCATCGTATATTACTACATACGCTGTGAATTTTATCCATCCTTGAAGCAAATCAAGATAGGCCCTTACCTCACCTCTTTATCCGTTTGTACTTTGTATCATTTCTAATTGATTTTCATTATTATGTTGGGTTTGGATTGACTTATAAAGAGTTTATTTAAATTTAGAGGTTAATTGATTTACACTACATTGTCGGTGTAAATAAGTTTTACACATGCATGATGTACTGCCACATCATTTAATGAGTTTTTTTTTTTTGAAAGGATAATTTAATGAGTTAAAATCATATGATTTGTCATACTACTTGGTTGATCTGACAACACATTGTTTAATGCATGTAAATCAATGTGCTTCAAAAATTGAATAATTTGAAACGTTGCAATTAAGGAAACCCCACCATTTTGATTAGTGGCATTGTTTTTCTACTCTTGGATTGGATTTTCTAATTAAGCAATCATATGCACGTGCATTTTTATCCTAAAAATGAAAAAAAGCGAAAGAAAAATGATGTACAATACAATAAAAAGAGGAAATTGCACCAAAATATAAAAAAGAAAAAAGAGGAAAGCTTATATTCATTTCCTAGTGCGGTAGAGCGCATTTGAGTTATTCTTTTTCTTCCTATTAGAACAATATTTTAAAAATCAAATTAGACAGAGTGAGCTCATTATAGTTAAATTATTTCAACCACAATTGACTCGAATAGAAAAATAATAAATACACACAAATAAAAATGTAGAAAAAAGTAAAAGATATAAATTAAAAAAATACAAAATATGAAAATCAGTTGATTCAACTATAACTCAATTTGTTCAATCCTAGTTCAATTAAACTCTAGTACGACTAGAATCAAACCAATCGATAATTTGACTATTTTTCAATTTAAATGCAATTGGTCAATCCGTTGATTTTTTAAAAACATTGTACTTGAGTTAGAAAATAGGAAGAAAAAAAAAATAAAGTAAATGTTCTGGACAGCCTAAATGACTATTCTCGACAATCCTCGTTGAAAATATAGGTCCGACTATCCTCGACAATTCTCATTGAAAATATGGGTCCAACGATATTCGTTATATTGATATATTTCGAATTATTAAAGTTGAATTAGTGAATTATGATTTGGTGATATAGAATTCGAATTGCATTTGCATAGAGACAACACACATATTCTCCACACGTCGGTAACATATCTTTTTACCAACACACATTAAAACATAATTATCACATATAGCTAATAAAAACACATAATATTATCATCCAAAATATCCAAATCAAAATATCCAGAAAAACAAAACAAAACAACCAAAGCATACATAACCAAATATTCTACTTGGTAACACGTCCCATGACACCCACCTCCTCCAGCGAAACACCACTCCAAACTCTGTCAGACTAGACTCCCCTGCTCCAAATGGCCAATGGTTAGCAACCCAATGACTATTGTCCAGATGCGGCCTAACCATGAGTTCACGTCTGCAATCGGGTTGCACGCCTCCTTGATGACAAATTTGACAAGTTCACCAAACCGTTTCAAGGAATACAACTGTAAGACATCGTCTCCACATGAATTGTTGTTTTCTACTAGACAATTTATTAAACTTATAAATTGAGGGGAGTTTGAAAAGTTGTTTGATTACGATGAAAAGTAAATGAGTTTTTGATTCAGATTTCAAACGACGATTAAAATTCTTCGAATCTCCTCTACTTTTTTGTTGGATTAATGCATGTCTTATATCAAATATGACCTAAGGATTATATAAACGATGGTTAACCTCATGGGCCTAAGTTTCTCGTCCCTCTAGATGTCAGATTGCTCCATATCGATATATCATCGACTTATCCTCCCATATGTAATTGAGTCCAGAATGTCATGTTGCTCCACAACTATTTATGGAACTTATACTCGCACAAATGTAGGAGACGTTAGAATGTTATATTGCTCCCAGGATCAGGACGTACACTCGCACATGTGTCTTAGAACCTAAACATCAAACTAAGAATCCCTAATTTCTTAACGATTCTTGAACAAAATTTCTTAACTCAATTCTTAGTCGAAAAGCATTAAGCTTGATACACATGTAAATTAAATATAACTCGGATCATATTGAATAACAGAAATCATGCATTATAAAATTCCAACAAATAAATATAGGTTCATCTTAGAACCCCCAATCTTTAGGTGTTTAGCTACTCATGGTAACTGAATACATAATCAAAGAAAAACAAAACATACTTTAGAACAATGTGAAGAAGGTTGGAAAACACTCATCTTTGATGCTCTAGTCACCCACCTTTGTCGTTGAACCGCCAAGTTTCTAAATAAATTATTCTCGTCAAAAGAGGCGTTTAAATAGGCATTTTTCACACTGAGTTACTAGGCTTTTTGCCATGGTATCAATAGAAAATACAACATAAAGCTGATGAGGTAGAGGCTAATTGGCCTTTCTGAACAGGCAATGTGCATGGTAAATGGGTCCATATGCGAGGAGCATGGCCCTAACATATTTTCCGATTTTTCTTCGTTCATTAAGTGTTTTTCTTCCTTGACATGATCTTCGGCCTTGTTATTGTTGTTATATAATTTGTTCGTCGCACTCTTCTTTGTAGCATAACATAATTTAATATTGAAGTTGTCTAACGAAAAGTCAAACACAATTGTCGCACATATCTGTTCACATTTTTTTTCCGTTTTGCAATTTGAATAAGATGCATTTTGATTTATTATTTATGCAATTACCTATTGTATCACCCGCATATTCTTGTCATTTAGTACTCATAGTCAAAAGTCTATTTTTTAGAAAAAATACGCAATATTTAAATTGTATTTTTATCTAATTAATATAAATAATTCCCCTAAAAAAATAATTAATATAAATAAGATAAATTTAAATTTATGTTATATTATTTATTTTAAAAAAATAATATCACTAAAAAATATCTCACAAACCTTCAAACATACTTCACAAATATCTAAATGATCAAATCTAATTACACGTCAATAGAAAATCATATACCTTAAACTTATTTAAAAAAAATTCAAATTAAGATTATTTAGTAAAAACTAATTACATTTTATCATATTATATATCCATTTAGTAAAAGAAAAATTGTGATTTGAAAAAAAGAGAATCGCGGTGGGTTGCTTGTAAGACACCTCTTTACATCACATGTGATATTACCGTTATTTTCCTTATGACAGAACAGCGTACAAATAGAAAAAGAAAAAACATAATTATTTATTTTTCCAAATCTCAATAATCCAACGGTCACAAATCACTAGCCGTTAATTTTTTCAAAACATAAACCTCTGTGTTCACGACAGACAAATACCCCCAAACGTTGTTTCACTCTCTTCACTTCAACTACTGTCACTGTTTCTCTCTTCCATTTTTTCAAGGATCTTCATTTTCATGCCCCTCTTCTTCTAGGATCTTCCATTTTTTTTTTGTGGGTTGTGTTTGGTTTTTTTTTTCATTCAAGAAAATGAAGTTTTCTGAGGAGAAGAATGTTTCTAACAACCCCACAAATTTTGAAGGTTTGATAATGAATTTTATGGGATTTGGATTTTGATTTTGATTCAAAGATTGAAAATTTCAAAATGGGTTGTTGAATTTTTAATATTTTTTTAACATTTTTTATTAATTAATTGTTTTTGTGATAATAGGAGGGTTAGATTCTAGAAAGGTTGGGCAAAACAGAAGAGCGTTGGGTGTGATTAATCAGAATTTGGTTGTGGAAGGACGTCCTTATCCTTGTGTTGTTAACAAGAGGGCATTGTCAGAGTAAATTCTTGATCAGATTTTATATACAATTCTTTTTGTGATGGTGAATTTGGTTTATTTTTTGGTTTTGGTTTTGATTTTTGGTTTGTGGGTGTATCACAGGAGAAATGAGGTTTGTGAGAAGAAACAAGCGGATCCGGTTCATCGACCCATCACTAGGTGAGGAATTGATGATTTAAGTTTCTGGTTTAGTTCATAGACCCTTTAGTGTGATTTGAATTTCTGGATTGGTTGACCATAAGAAAAAACAAAGATACTGAGAGAAGTGTTTGAATTTTGTAAATTTTAAAACCAAATCAGAAACTATGTTGCATTGACAATTCAGATTATTGGCATGTCTAGTGTTCGACAGAAGTCCGACCCCACACTATCAGATGTGGTTAAATTTAATTACTATTATTTTCTTAAATTTTCTTAAATTAAATTGTCATCGGTATCTACATCTACATGTAACGAGGTCTCTGTCATGTCAGATGTCTGTGTCAGTGCGTTATAGATCACAAATAATGGAATTTTTCATCTTATTACCATGCAAGTTTTGCTAAAATGATGATGGACTTATCTTGATTTACTGTTATATTAGGAGGTTTGCTGCAAAGATTGCTAGCACAAAAACATCTAATGCTGAGGTAGAATCTTTTATTCCTTTGGTGAAATTGCTACATTGTACAGATTCTTACCTTCTGACTAACATTTTGAGTGTTGGGGTCAATTTGAATAGGGAACTACCAAAAAGTCAAACTTGGCAAATTCAAGTTCAAATGGATTTGGAGATTGCATATTTGTTGATGATGAACACAAGCCAGTGGAGGATCAGCCAGTGCCAATGGCTTTAGAGCAAACAGAACCAATGCATAGCGAATCAGATCAGATGGTAATTCTTTAATGTCTTGTTTATTTATTTAATTAGTTAATAATTTCAAATTTTAAAACCATTTTCAAATTTTTGTTGTTGACTGCAAATAATTGGTCTTATAGGAGGAAGTTGAGATGGAGGATATCATGGAAGAGCCTGTTATGGACATTGACACCCCTGATGCAAATGATCCTCTTGCAGTTGCTGAATATATTGAAGATCTTTATTCTTACTACAGAAAAGTTGAGGTACATTTGGAATCAATATTTTAGATCACTTATCTGATCATTTGGATTTTATTTCAAATGGGATATATGAAGCAATGACTTAGACACGGACACCATACACCACACTGACACATAGACACCTATAATAATTTGAGAAAAAACAATAATTGAATGTAATGGTGTGTGTCATTGTCACACTGACATGTGTTTGACACCTGTCCACATCCACCTTCAAATTGAAGTGTGGTTGCATATACCACTCTTTTATTGTATTTTCTCTTTTATTATAGCTTATTTCACTGTATTTAATCAGCATGAAACCAAATTTATACTCTTGAATTCTCTCACTAGGAGTATTTCACTTTTATAATTTTATGTAAATTGATTTCAGAATTCCAATTAATATTGCAATTCTCTCCAGTCAATTTTCAATAACTAATAGCATTAACTACATGCAGAGTACTAGCTGTGTTTCACCAAATTATATGGCACAGCAATTTGACATTAATGAAAGGATGAGGGCTATACTGGTTGACTGGCTTATTGAGGTATATTCAATGTTCCTTCTGAATCACTATGCCTTAAAAAATGCTATTGACTTGCCTCCTGGATTAAATATAGGATTAATTATGTCTAAAAACATAATTAACTCTTAAATATAATTATCATTAACTTTTAGTAAATTTAATTTCCCCCCAAATATTGATAACGCTCACTTGTTTTGCATGAACCCTTTTCAGGTGCATGACAAATTCGACCTCATGCATGAGACATTGTTTCTCACTGTCAATCTTATAGACAGATTTTTGGAAAAGCAGTCTGTGGTAAGAAAGAAGCTTCAGTTGGTTGGTCTAGTGGCAATGCTTTTGGCATGCAAGTATGAGGAAGTTTCAGTGCCTGTGGTTGGAGATCTAATTCTTATATCAGACAGAGCATATACCCGGAAAGAAGTTCTGGAAATGGTAACATTTCTTTGCTTGCTTATTGTCAGAGCATATGCATTTATAGCATTTGTGGAGCCACTTAATATCACAACCAAAGTTTTAAAACTGCGGTCCTCTTACGGTTTCTGCGGTGACATTGAAAATCTTTGTGGAGCGACTGCAGAGACATAAAAAACCTAAACCTTAATATTGCGGTAGCGCAGACCTTTTTCTAAAAATTCCAATGACAACTGAGATTTGTGTGTAAAATTTTGCAGGAGAAGGTGATGGTCAATGAATTGAAGTTTAACATATCTGTGCCTACAGCATATGTTTTCATGAGAAGGTTCTTAAAGGCGGCTCAAGCAGACAGAAAAGTAAGTACTCAAATTTCTGCCTAATATATTTCCATGCCATTTTTTTTTTATCATAATTAGCAATACCATAGTTACTAATTACAAATACTTTTGCTATATTCCTTACCATGAAACAGCTTGAGCTGCTAGCTTTCTTCTTGATAGAGCTATCTCTTGTAGAATATGCAATGTTGAAGTTCCCTCCTTCTCAACTAGCTGCAGCTGCTGTCTATACAGCTCAATGCACTATGTATGGTGTCAAACAGTGGAGTAAGACATGTGAATGGCATACCAACTACTCTGAAGACCAACTCTTGTAAGCATTTTAAAGTTCAGTCTTTTTCTAGTTCCAACTAAATCGATGGCTTAGTCATTATGAGTTCAAAAACTATGTGCAATTGTGTTGGTCTATAAAAATTGAACATTCAATCATATCCCACATGCAGATATTTGTTGAGAAATATAACAAAGCCAGACATCATTATGAGTTATGATATGATTAGATGCATGTATAAACTACTAAGCTAGTAATTCTTTGAGATCAAAAGACTATGCGTCGGAGTAGAAGAATTGTACATTCAATCTTATCACACATGTTGATATTTGTTGAGAGATATAACAAAATGACATCGTAGGGAGATATGATTAGATGCATCTGTAGAAAATTTTACACAATCAGTGCCATAACCTTTTTCTATAGTTATTATGAATATGCTAAATAAATACTAAATAGTGACTGCTTTGTTTGTGACTACTTACAGAGAGTGCTCTAGTTTAATGGTTGACTTTCACAAGAAGGCTGGGACAGGGAAACTTACAGGGGCACATAGGAAGTATTGCACATCAAAATTTAGCTTTACTGCAAAATGTGAACCAGCAAGTTTTCTTCTGGAGAACGAGTTGTAGCTGGCCATAGCTTAGCTACTAATGATTGAATTACAAACAATTAACTTTCATAAATGGGTTTAAGGATGTTGTAAGCAACTTGGGCTGCAATGGGGATGGGAATTTACTAACTCTAAGGATTCTGAAATCCTCACTCAGTGTTTTACTTGTTTGTTCTCTAGTTATTTCTCTGTAATGTTCTGATTGAACATAGTTTACATTTACAACTGAATTTCTGATGTTCCCATTGAACATAATAATGGAAATATATAGAAAATTTTCAATAATTCTCAGAGTATTATGAATATTTTTGCTTTTGTCTGCCATCATAGAATTCTCACTGTCAAAATTATTTGTCTATGTTGGAAGAGATTTCTTGTAAGTTGGAATTATGCAAATTTCTTGTAGGTCACAAATTTAGTTCATGAGTAAATCCCAAAGGTAAGGTAGATTTCTCATTTTAGTGTTGTTAAATTTCCTTTTTGTTATAAGATTACACATAGGCAAACATAAGCCTTTTGTAAATCATTTGGAAGAGGTAAATCAAGGAGTGCTTAAGCACATCATCAGTAGTAGTATTAGTTAGTTAATTATTATTCTTATTACATAGGAATCTGTGATGAGTTGAAACAAGACGATCTGTTATCTCCATTTCTGTTCATTATTATTCTTAGTACAGAAGACAAACAAATTTCCCATTTACAATTTGCAAGATTTGCTAGTTGTGATGAGGACCTCTAAGAGGCTCCTCAAGGATCTCAAGAGGGTTTGATTACTAGAAGTCTAAGTGAGTCTAAGAGACTACTAATAAGAAACCTGTCTAACTAGTTTTGATGATAATAGAACTTGACAAGTTCAAGTATAAGTAGGAGTTCACAGACATTTCTAACTAGTTTTGATGATAATAGAACTTGACAAGTGTTCAAACCTGTCTGTGGTAGAGAATTCTCCCCAAAGGTTGGTTCAACAAATTGTGGATCTTATCATCAAGGCTTTTAAAATCTCTTGCGGTGATCACCATTTTGATCTTATCTTATTCATGCAGTGACGATCATTCATCTCCATATTCTAATCTATTCCACTTTGTAAGTTTTCAATTTCTTTCTTGGTTCTGGATTTTTGTTTCTAGAATGATTATTAAAAAATTGAATTCAATCATGAAAATATCATTTCTTCTTGCCTTCACCTTAGGTTCACATCGTGTTGGTAAGAAATGATGGTCAAATATAAGGGCTATGAAAACAATTATTCGAGCTGGTCTTAGAACTCAAAGTAAACTTACATAAAAGTTTGTTGGTGGATGTTAACGTCAACCAATCATGGTTGGAAGTAGTAGCGGCATTGGTCCTTAATTGCAAGGTTGACTCTATTTCCTTCAAGTATTTGGTTATTCCTACTGGCGTAAACCAAAGAAGGAAATCTTTTAGTATGTCGGTCATAAATCATAAAAATCGGCTACCTAATCGGAGGAATTGAATTTTCTCTTCTGTTAAAATTTGTCATGTCTGTTATCCTGATCTATTTTCTTTCCTGTTTCAAAGCGTCATCATATACTGTGGCCCAAATTTAATCATATTTTAAACAGTTTATCCTTGGGGGAGTAAGGAGGCGAGAAGAATTCATTGGGTAAAATTGGATAGTGTGTGCTTTGAGAGAGAATGGTCGTTAGGCATCAAAAACATGCTGCTAGGAAAATAACTTTGGAGAATGCAAGTTGAAAATCATGCATTGTGGTTTAAGATATTGAATAACAAATATGGCTTAACAGATGGAGTGATTGGGGAGAGTAGATGAAGTTCAACATGCTGAAGTGATATTGTTAGAGGATTGAGAAAGAAAGTGTAAAAACTGCAAAGCATTTGTTTCTTGAAGGTAATCATTTTTCAAGTGTGTGTGGGGAGGAGTGCTAAGATTGTCAGGTGTGTGTTAAGCCATGTCAAATGATGCAGCATATCACTTTCAGTAATTTGAATATCACTTTCAGTAATTTGAAGAGGTTGTGAAAGGAGATAGGATAGTTGAACAATATTATAATGTGTGTATATTTGGATGATTTTGGTTAAGAAACAAAATTGTCTTACAGAATAAAGCCGTGATAGAAAATAGTGTTGAGGAGATGTGAATATACTATCTTGGAGTAGCTAAGTATTAATGAAAAAAACAAATGTGATTATTATTATTTCAGTGGTGTAAAAATGTAAGGTTGGTGTAAATGCGTATAATGTGCAGAGAATTATGGTGTGTAGGAAATGAACTTACCTGGATGGCTGTACTTATGTACTGAAAGTATGGCCTCGAGTTTGTAATGAAAATAGACCACTGAGACTATTTCCTGCTTGATGCACATATCAGGAAATTTTTTACTCAATACATGGATTGTAGATTCATCTCTCCTTTTAGAGAATGAATACTTGATTCATTTCAGTGGAGAGAATATTCTGTATATTCTAAATTCTGTTTTTCATTTCTGTTAAGAGTGCTTTTTATTGTTAACAGAAATGTAGGAGTATGCCTATAGGAAGCGTTTGTGTCAATTAAAGAGATATAGGAGGAAGTTAGTGTAGTTTTCTCTTTTATATTATACTCTCTCCTCCCCACGATGAGGACCCGTTGAGAAATTAAACACATATTATGTGTAGTCGATCCCTTAAAAATTTAAAATTGTCATTTTTAATACAACTAAATTTTTTTCTTTATTGACGAAAAAATGTTTATAGCACTTAATTCGTAAGAAGATGGTTAATACATGTAGAGATATTAATCAATTTTTTTTTTTGTTTAATCGAAAACCAAAATCTGTTCAAATAAAAAAATAAGTTGAATAAAGAGTTAAAAACAGAATTGAAAAAAAAAAAAGTTGTATAGAAAAGATAAATTTTTAAGTTTTTAAGATATTGAATACCTTCTTCTCAAAATTATATTTTCATAGGTGATTTCAATTCGTTCCTTAAACCATGCATTTTGTAGTATTTGATTTTAAAATCAATCTTATTCTATGATCAAAGAATTGAATGGTAGTTGGTGCCAAGTTGTGTAATCAAAAACATATTGGGTTTTCTAAAACAACAACATTTAAAAAACTAGCAACACTCATTCAAAATAAACAAGAATAATAAGTATTTAAAATGATGAAGCAAGAAACAAACAGCTCACTTCTTCTTCCCTACTAGTACTCAGAAATACTTCTATGATCACAAATTTAAATAAAAATCATCTAGGCGCACATACATATAATTTAAATATTTCAAAATACTATATGTTATTAAATTGTTTTCTATTTCATCTTTTTGAAGTTGTGTGAGTGTACTCAAATGATTTATATTTAAGGTTGTGATTAAGTAAGTGTACTTCCTAATATTCAACAATTATAAAGACAGACCCACGCACCAACTGTGTCCTACCAACTACTTTTTGGTTTTTATTTCTCTAGACTACATCACATGTGGAAGGGAAGAAATGCATTACATGTCCACCAAAAAATGACTGACAAAAGTCTCAAAAAAATTGAAATTCAAAGTAAACATTCCAAGTGTCATAAGATCTTTATCTTCATATCTTGCAGAAATATTCAAAAGAAGTTGTACATCCCTAAAGTGTTAACTTGGTTTGTAATGCCTTGTTGGTTTGCATTCCCATGTTGATTTGTAGTTCCATGTTGACTTGTAATCCCAATTAGATGTTGGTAAGATAGAGAAATGGGACAGCAGTCCAAAGCCAATGGTTCCTACAAATTTAATGTATATCATCAATATATAGAAGAATGAATTTTTACTACATAGATGATTGTAAATATGAGAAACTAGTAACAAGTAAATTACCATTGATTTTTTTTTCTGTGATTGGTCTCCCTTTTTCTTTTTCTGTGATTGCTCTCCCTTTCTCTTTTTTGCCATTTTTTAGCCTTATATGCACAATCTTTCTTCTTTATGCCTTTTGGTCCACCAACATCTATAGTGTCTACATTGCTTTTGATTTCTCGACCTGAAATTGATATGGAAACCGTACGCATTCCAATTGACTCTTCATCGATGGAATTCTTAGCCAACATATTCTCAACTATTTTGCTGGACTCTTCATAAACTTTAGACAAAAATGAGTAGGTTTCATGAGTTTCAGATGCCCTATTTGTCAACTTAACCATGCTAGGACATAACTCATTATAGCACTTCATGAAATGAGCTTTTATGTCCAAATCTATATGTTGTCCTTTCCAATCTCGATTCCCATCCTCGCATCTCTTGTCCATCGCTTCAGTATATAATGCTCAGGAATTTGCTTGATATTCATTGCATCCAAAACTTTTAAAGCATGACTGCATAAGATACCATGTGTCTCAAACTTACGACAATCACAAGAAACCTTTTGATCCAGAGGATTCCCCGTAACTTTCCGCTCTTTACTATTATCATAATTTGTAACAATAGAGAACCCTTCTTTCAATACATGAATGCAAATGCCTTGATATTCCTCATATTCCTCTTGGAATTCCTCAAATAACTTTGGCGTGTAAATATTTCTAGCTTGTACGAGCATGGGGGCCTTCTTCATTTTCAACCGAGGCAATTTATGTCTTGACTCATAATCAGCTTGAGACTCATTGCTTCTCTTTCCATTGACAACCCTTTCAAAGTGAGTGAAAAATTGCACTAAATTTAAATCTGACTTCAAATGATTTTTCAAATCTGCATTAAAGCTTTCACTTAATTGAGTAGATCTCATACTGGCAGTGAAAGTTTTTCGAACATAAGCCCATGCCCATTTTTCCTTCACTCGAAAAATTGTATGCAGCCAAGAATCGTCGGGAACATTATGCTCAACAAGCAAACCATCCCATGCACTCAAAAACTCACTTTCCTCTTCATGTAAATCGATGTATGCTTCAAAATCTGAGCAGAATTTAGGACTCCTTTGATACAGATGATTTACATGTCTTAGAGCATTTTCTCTGATATGCCAAGTGCATAATCCATGAATTGTTTCTGGCATAGTTAAAGAAATAGCCTTAGCCATTGCAGCATCTTGATCAGTGAGAATTGTTTTAGGTTTTTTTCCACTCATTGCTTTGAGAAATGTTTCAAATAACCATTGAAATGAAGGAATTGTTTCATCATATAGCAATGTTGCCCCAAAAACAACAGTTTGTCTGTGATTATTAAGACCAACAAATACTCCAAGGGGTCGATAATCCTTATTTGTCTTATATGTGGTGTCAAAAGTGACCACATCACCAAAGTATCCATAATCATTTATCATTTGTGCATCTGCCCAAAATATGTTCGTTATTTGCTCTTCAACGTCCATTTGAAATTCATAAAAGAATGAAGGATTTTCACTTTGTTGTTTGAAATGCATCAGCAATGCACCCACTTCACCATACTTTAGTGATTGCATTCTTTTGGTTCGAAGGTAGTTCCTATGGTCTTGACTTGTATATCCAATCATTTCTTTTCCACCAACTTGCTTGGACACAAATTCATGGAAATCTTTTGGTTTTAGTCCAGATTCATCAGCTAACACAATTTGAAATGCTTGGGACTCATATATGCGTCGATGAGAACGAATCATGTGAACAAACTCTTGCGGTTGAAGAGTGTGATTATGCTCAGGAATAAAGTCAACCACCTTGTATTTTCCAATATTCCGATCAAGTGAAATACACATACATGCCGCACACCCTGTTCTTGTTTCTGCTCTAGGCACTTTAGTCAATTAATCTCGCTTGTCAACACCTCGATTACCCTCTTTGAAGCATACAAATCTTCTTGAAGTCAGAATTCCATCTTTTTTGTTTTTATTTCCATATTCCCGACGAATACCAAACCCGATTTTCTTGTTGTACTCGTTATAAAAATCATATGTTGCTATCTCAGATTCAAATTTCCATTTCTAAATGTGGTATATAATTAACAACACTCTCTGTACCATGTTCCACATTATCTTTTTGGATATTGTTCACTAAATTCCCTACATCTTCGACTAATGGAATTGAAGATTCATTCATGTTTTCTGACAAAGAAAAGGCGATGACTTTATATCTATCAAATAAAACGAAACAACTATAGCTAATATATGCAAAACAAAATAACATGGACATACACAAATAGTAACATAAATAATAGGGACATACAAAAATAGTAATAGGGACATGTAAAAAATGAAAGAAGGACAAATAGATAACAAAATAACAGCAAAAATTAGGCAAAGTGACACATACATGAGGCAAAGTGACGGAGCGGAAAGCGGCGGAGTGAGTTAGAATGACAATCTGCAGATAGAGATGAGAGGCAAGCTAGCAACTCTGCACTGATGAAGGAGATTAATTTTTGGAAACTCTGCACTAATTGAGGGAGAGTGATTTTTCTGGAATTTCTGCACTGATGAAGGAGGAGTTATTTTTCTGGAAACTCTGCACTCCTTCTCCCGCGTGAGTCTCTTCATTTTCTTTTATTAATTATTTATTAAAATGTAAAAAATAAATTTAAATCTGAACCATTGATTTTCATTTAAACACATGTCAGTTGGATATGAAAGGAAATTGAGATTGTCATTTACTCTCCAAATGGAGAGGATCTGAACTCCATATACATTTACATATATCTGTATAAAGCTACTAGTGGTTTAATAAAACAGAGGCTTAATTCCTTAAAAAAAATAGAGGCTTAATTGTTTTTTTTTCCATAATTAATTTTTAGTTTTTATTTTGATCTCATAACTCGTAAAATCAACATTTTGGTCCTCTTCTTTGTATCGGTTATTCAAAAAAGTATTTGGCTGTTAACTTTAACCCCAAATGTTTATGGTGGACCAATCTTAAGAGTGGTCAATCATAGATCCTATTAATTTTTTTAACTTTAACTGTTTGAGTTTTGTTTTAAAAAGAAGCCGTATAGATCCTATTAATTTTTTTAACTTTAACCGTTGGGTTTTGTTTTAAAAAGAAGCCGTTGAATAATACAGGTTTATTATATGTTAGTGTGTATAACCAACATTTTTTTTTTTTTCATTTCTTCATCTTTTTCCCTCTTTTTCTTCATCTTGACCGTAATCTTCATATATTCATATCTTTAAATCCAGAAAATCCAAAAATAAAAAACACAAATTCATTTTTTTAATAAACTGAAATCCTTCTTCTTCCACTACTCTTCTACCTCATTCAATCATTTATTCCTATTCCTTAAAAACCATACAGATCTTTCAGTTTTGCTCACAAATACGCCGAGGCAGAATTGGAAGAACACAAGCACCAATTCTGTTGAATAAATAATGGTTCTGTACACAAATGATTCATCGTCAACCATATTGTCATTTACAGTATTATCAAAACCCTAAAATTTAAAAAAAAAAATTGTTAAATTATAAAATAAGAAACTGAAACCCTAAAATCTTAGATTTGGGGATTTTGTCAATAACAATGAAGCTGAAATCGAACACCACAAGCTTCATTCGAACAACCCACCCAGAACCTGAAATCAAACACGAAGCAGAAGCTGAAATCGAATGGAGTTGAAGCAGAAATCAAACCAGAAATCGAACACGAACCAGAAAATCGAAATCAAAAACTTAACCAGAACCTTAAAATCGATACCGATTTGTTGCGATTTTTCCTGCAGAACGCGTTTCGGATCTGTTAAAGGAAACATCTTTATAAAGGAAACAGATATGTTAGTGGCAGCAGTGAATGGTGGTGTTCAAGATTCGTTTATTTATCAGAAGTGAATTGAGTTTGAAATTCGTGCTCTTGCTGTTACTATTGCGAGGTTTGTGAAGCAAACGGATGATGGAGATCTGAGGAAGAAGAAGAGAGAAGATGATGACGAGGGATTTAGGTTTTTGGAAAGAAAAAAAAAAATTCTGGAAAAGGTTGATGAGGATTTGAGGAAAAAGAAGACAGAAGAAGATGATGAAAAGGAAAAAAAAAATTAAGTGCTGATTTTCGCTGTTAAATACAATGGACATGTAATCAAATGATTAAAATCATATAAAAAATTTTAAACATTAAAAAATTAACGGAGGAGATCAATTTGGCTGACGTAGGTTAACTTGAGACCAAACAGTTGATTTTATGAGTTATGAGACCAAAATGAAAACTGACAATTAATTACAGGACCAAAAGACCAATTAATCCTAAAATAAATTTTTATTTTTTTTACATAATAAATATTTTTAATATTAATAACTAAGGCAAACACGTAAAGGAAACACATGAACTTAACTCAATTGGTAGGGACATTGCATAATATATGCAGGAGTCAGAGTTCGAACCTTAGGCATCTCACTTCTCTATAATTAAAAACTGTGAGCTACAACCACTAAATTACTTGACAAAAAAACGTAAAGAGAACATGTAGAAAATCATCAAAAAAACAAAAAAATATTAATAATTCATCACAATATTATTAAGATATAATAACAATAAATTTGAGATGTTATGGTTTCAAGTTGGATGGTTAGAAGTTTGTTGCTAGCTAGAAAGACATCATGATTCATGCATGTTTAATTAAGTCAATAATACCTCTCTTCTTCTAGGCATCCCTCTCATCGCTTTCAAAGACATATTTCTAATGAGCTCTCCCACCTTTGTAGTTGTCTTGATCTTCACGGCTCCTTATGTTGATGCGTCTAAGAGCAGGCGAGCATGAAGCTTTAAATCGGTGGTGAAGGTTTGCATAGTCTCCATCTCGTGGAACTTCTGCCCTAGACACCTTTTGAGTAGTAGCTTGAATCTTTCGCATGCATCATAGAGATTCTTTTTGTCTTGTTGTTTGAAGCTTTCAATCTTGTGCTTCCTCTCCAAGTATTTAATTGTTGGAAAGAAATAGCTGTTTCTTTCAATTGGCCCTAATTAGCCATTGTGGCACTCAGAAGCGCGTTCTGTAACACCCCTACTTTATATTTAATTAATTCTGATGAGTTTTATGGGTGAAGTTTGGTGAATATTAATATTGGTGCCATTTTATTTGAATGTGATGTAAATGTTGAGAGAGTATGATTATATTGGTGAATTAACTTATAGTACGAGAAGTTAAATAAAATAGAAAGAGAATCGAAAACAAGTAGTAAAGAGTAGGAGGTGTAGAAAATAGGTTTTTAATAAGTGGGGAAGGGGGAAAGCAAAGAATAGTGAATAAAAGAGTGAAAGTATATGACGGGTGGCTGACCCAAATATAAATAGGGGAATTAGAAGTCAGTTTTGCTGAACGTAGAAACAGAGAGAAGAGCAGCAGTCAGAGAAAGGAAAACCTAGCTACAACGAAGCCAAGCCAAACCGGAGATTTCAAAAAATTCGAGGTAAGGGGGAGAATCTTTGCACTTCAGGGTATCTTAATATATGACAGGAGGTTGTTTAATTCTTAAGATGATGTTGTTGTTATGATGTGAGGTTATGGTGAGAGATTGATGATGAAGAAGGTAATGTTGATGTTGAAAAATCAAAATTGAAGGAAATTATGGTAGGGTTTTTAAATTGAGAAAATTAGCCTTAAAAAGAGTAGGTAATCCGGTAGGTTAATGGATAATTAGTGTTTAAATGGTAGGGGTATTCACAGGGTGATGATTGGGGAAGAAATTGTCGAGTTTTTAGTCGAAACCAGAGTCGGGGAAGGTTCCCCAAGGTGAAATCGCAGCAAAATTGCGATTTTTGCTGTCACTTGAGGGTGCACGGTCGTGCCATGGGAGAGCACGACCGTGCGTGATGTTTCTGTCCAGGTTTTGCATTTTTTTGTTTTTGGGGCGCACGGTCGTGCCCTCAGAGAGCACGGTCGTGCACCCTTTCCAGACTTAGGAAAACCAACATTTTGACAATGTTCTGCTCCGAATTGAGCTTAGGTGTCTCCATGAAAGTTGTAGATATGGGTGTTAGCTTTCATTTGGCTTTGAATTGACCTCATTTAGATATCCACAACTTGACTTATGATCAAATTACCACACAGGGGTCAGCACGGTCGTGCACTCTGCCCAGGTTTAGAAAAACAACATTTCCACCCCTCTTTGTCCCGAATTGGATTTAGGTCCCTTCATGAAAGTTGTAGATATAGATGTTAGCTTTCAATTGCATTTGGTTTGAATCAATTTAGGTATCTAGAACTTGAGTTATGAGTAAAACACCATGCATGGGTCATGTTGCGTTCTTCATGAAATTTCAGCACAATCTTTTCAGTGGACTCTAAAACATCTATGAAAGAAATAGTGAGTTTAAGAAATCTGTTAGCGTGTAAAGTAAAAGTAAGGATCCTTAAACTACATATCTAAATGAGGGAGTGTGTTTAGGTATAAATAGAAGTAGTTACCACCAGAAAGGGAAGTTGATTTCACCATAGATTTGGTACCTGGAACTGGACCTGTGTCGATGGCACCCTATCGAATGTTTGCGTCCGAGTTGAGTGAATTGAAGAAACAGTTGGAGGAATTGCTAGAGAAAAAGTTTATCAAACCGAGTTTTTCACCGTGGGGTGCGCAGTGTTACTTGTTAAGAAGAAGGATGATAGTATGATGTTGTGCGTAGACTACCGCCAATTAAACAAAGTTACTATTAAAAATAAGTACCCGTTACCCAGAATTGATGACCTTATGGACAAGTTGACCGGTGCTTGTGTGTTCAGTAAGATTGACTTGAGATCGGGATACCATCAAATTCGAGTAAAGGCAGAAGGTGTACCCAAGACCGCTTTCCGAACTCATTATGGCCATTATGAATATTTCGTGAGGCCGTTTGGAGTATCTAACGCTCCAGGGGTGTTCATGGAGTATATGAATAGAATTTTTCACCCTTACTTGGATCAATTTGTACTAGTGTTTATAGATGATATTTTGGTGTACTCCAAGTCGGAAGAGGGGCATGCGGAACATTTAAGAATTGTGCTGCAGACCTTGAAAGAGAAGAAGTTATATGCTAAAATGTCAAAGTCTGAATTTTGGCTACGCGAAGTGAGTTTCTTGGGTCATGTAATCTCTAGTAGTGGAATAGCGGTCGATCCATCCAAGGTAGATTACATTGTGTTGCAGTGGGAAGCTCCTAAGTCAGTTACGGAAATAAGAAGTTTCTTGGGTTTAGCTGGGTATTATCGGAGGTTTATTGAAGGATTTTCGAAGTTGGCATTGCCTTTGACGCAATTAACTTGGAAAGGAGAGGCTTATGTGTGGGATATCCAATGTGAGGAAAGTTTCCAGGAACTTAAGAGGAGGTTGACGTCGGCACCAATGTTAATTCTACCAAACTCGAGTAAGTCGTTTGTAGTCTATTGCGATGCATCCAATAGAGGTTTAGGCAGTGTACTTATGCAGGAGGGACAGGTTGTAGCTTATGCTTCTAGACAGTTGAAAGTCCATGAAAAGAATTATCCGACTCATGATTTGGAGTTAGCAGCGGTGGTATTTGTGCTTAAGGTGTGGAGGCATTACTTGTATGGGTCGAGGTTCGAGGTGTTTAGTGATCATAAGAGCTTGAGATATTTGTTTGATCAAAAGGAGTTGAATATGCGGCAGCGGAGGTAGTTGGAATTCTTGAAAGATTATGATTTTGAGCTGAATTACCATCCAGGGAAAGCTAATGTAGTAGCAGATGCTTTGAGTAGGAAGTCCATTCACATGTCATCACTCATGGTCAAGGAGATGAAGTTGATTGAAAAGTTTAGAGACATTAGTTTGGTTTGTGAAGTGACGTCGGGGAGTATAAGGTTGGGCATGTTGAAATTGACAAGTCTGGTGATGGAAGAGATTAAAGAGGGGCAGAGGTCTGACTTGGAATTAATCAGTTAACACTGATCAACCAAGGGGAAGAAACAGATTTCAGGATGGATGAGAACGGGGTTATGAGATTTAGGGACAAAATTTGTGTACCCGATATACCAGAGTTGAAGCAAAGTATTTTAGAGGAAAGCCACAGGAGTGGACTGAGTATACACCCAGGAGCTATAAAGATGTATCAGGACCTTAAGAAAATATTTTGGTGGCCAGGTATGAAGAGGGAAGTGGCTGAATTTGTGTATTCATGCTTGGTTTACCAGAAATAAAAAATTGAACATCAGAAATTGTCCGGGTTGATGCAACCATTGAGTATTCTAGAGTGGAAGTGGGATATCATTTCTATGGATTTTGTGACAAACCTGCCGAAGACCCCGAAAGGGAGTGATACTATTTGGGTGGTAGTAGATCGATTGATCAAGACGGCTCATTTCATACCGATAAGATTAACTTACCCATTGCAGAAACTAGCGGAGATTTATATCGAGCAAATAGTTAAGTTACATGGTGTTCCATCAAGCATCATTTCAGAGAGAGACCCGAGGTTTACCTCAAGTTTCTGGGAGAGTTTACAGAAGGCTTTAGGGACTAGATTGAAGTTGAGTTCTACATATCACCCACAGACTGACGACCAGTCAGAGAGGACGATCCAGTCCTTAGAAGATTTGCTGAGAACTTGTGTTCTGGAACAAGGGGGAGTTGGGATGCTTACCTACCACTGATTGAGTTCACTTACAATAATAGTTTTCATTCTAGCATTGGAATGGCGCCTTTCGAAGCCCTGTACGGGAGGAGGCCGCCGAACCCCGTTATGTTGGTATGAGACGGGAGAGAGCGCAGTACTAGGGCCAAAGATTGTACAACAGACGACCGAGAAGATTAAAATGATCCAATAAAAGTTGAAAGCATCGCAGAGTAGGCAGAAGAGCTATCATGACAAGTGGAGGAAACCGTTGGAGTTCCAAGAAGGGGATCATGTGTTTTTGAAGGTCACTCCGGTGACGGGTGTAGGTCGTGCGTTGAAGTCTAAGAAACTTACACCTCGATTTTTGGTCTTTATCAGATTATAAAGAGAGTTGGAGAAGTAGTCTATCAAATTGCCTTACCACCGTCGCTTTCAAACCTCCACAGTGTGTTTCATGTGTCTCAACTTCGAAAGTATGTTCCTGACCCGACGCACGTGATTCATATGGACGAAGTGCAAGTGAGGGAGAACCTGACCGTTGAGACCATACCATTAAGGATCGAGAGGTGAAGAACTTGAGGGGCAATGAGATCACTCTAGTCAAGGTGACGTGGGGAGGACCTGCTGGAGGAAGTATAACATGGGAGCTGGAGAGTAAGATGAAGGAGTCTTATCCGGAGTTATTCACCTCAGGTAATTTTCGAGGACGAAAATTCAGTTAACTGGGGGAGAGTTGTAACGCCCCTACTTTATATTTAATTAATTATGATGAGTTTTATGGGTGAAGCTTGGTGAATATTAATATTGGTGCCATTTTATTTGAATGTGATGTAAATGTTGAGAGAGTAGGATTATATTGGTGAATTAATTTATAGTACGAGAAGTTAAATAAAATAGAAAGAGAATCGAAAACAAGTAGTAAAGAGTAGGATGTGTAGAAAATAGGTTTTTAATAAGTGGGGGAGGGGGAAAGCAAAGAATAATGAATAGAAGAGTGAAAGTTTATGACGGGTGGCTGGCCCAAATATAAATAGAGGAATTAGAAGTCAGGTTTGCTGAACGTAGAAACAAAGAAAGGAAAACCTAGCTACAACGAAGCCAAGTAAAACCGGAGATTTCAGAAAATTTGAGGTAAGGGGGAGAATCTTTGCACTTTAGGGTATCTTAATATATGACGGGAGGTTGTTTAATTCTTAAGATGATGTTGCTGTTATGATGTGAGGTTATGGTGAGAGATTGATGATGAAGAAGGTAATGTTGATGTTGAAAAATCAGAATTGAAGGAAATTATGGTAGGGTTTTTAAATTGAGACAATTAGCCTTAAAAAGAGTAGGTAATCCGGTAGGTTAATGGATAATTAGTGTTTAAATGGTAGGGTATTCATAGGGTGATGATTGGGGACGAAATTGTCGAGTTTTTGGTCGAAACCAGAGTCGGGTCAAGTTCCCCAAGGAGAAATCTCAGAAAAATTGCGATTTTTGCTGTCACTGGAGGGTGCACGGTCGTGCCATGGGAGAGCACGGCCGTGCGTGATGTTTCTGTCCAGGTTTTGCATTTTTTGTGTTTTTGGGGCGCACGGTCGTGTCCTCAGAGAGCACGGTAATGCACCCTTTCCAGGCTTAGGAAAACCAACTTTTTGACAATGTTCTGCTCCAAATTGAGCTTAGGTGTATTCATGAAAGTTGTAGATATGGATGTTAGATTTCATTTGGATTTGAAGTGACCTCATTTAGATATCCACAGCTTGACTTATGATCAAATTACCACACAGGGGTCAGCACGGTCGTGCACTATGCCCAGGTTTTGGAAAAACAACATTTCCACCCCTCTCTGTCCTGAATTGGATTTAGGTCGTTTCATGAAAGTTGTAGATATAGATGTTAGCTTTCAATTGCATTTGGTTTGAATCAATTAAGGTATCTAGAACGTGAGTTATGAGTAAAACACCATGCATGGGTCATGCTACGTTCTTCATGAAATTTCAGCACAACCTTTTCAGTGGACTCTAAAATATCTATGAAATCAATAGTGAGTTTAAGAAATCCGTTAGCGTGTAAAGTAAAAGTAAGTATCCTTAAACTACATATTTAAATCAGGGAGTGTGTTTAGGTATAAATAGAAGTAGTTACTTTTAAATAATAGCAAGTCTAAACATGAACTGACGATAATAGTTGTGAGAACCAAATGATGATGCTTGTATATATATATTGAATTATGAGAATGATGATGTTGAGTTATAATAATGATGTGAGAGACGATGTATGTTCACGACGACGATATTGTCTTACGATGATGATGTGAATGACGACGATATGTTTTGTCCTGGTGTTGTGCATTATAGGGAGGGTCTTGCATTTATGATTGTGAATTCGTGATGATGTGATGATGTGTAAATACATGATGAGTCTGTCACCATGCATGCATATAGAGTCGTGTCTAGGAATTATGAAGATGAAATGACAACAAAAGTCCAATAACATATCTCTGGCAAATTGTGGCGACGAAAGTCCAATAACATATCTCTGGCAAATTGTGGCGACGAAAGTCCAGTAACATAACTCTGGCAAATTGTGGTGACGATAGCTGTGGTACCACATTCATATAGGTCTTAGGACAGGGTCCATATGCATAAAAGTTTCTGATGTTTGTTCTTGGTGTATAAGTGTGATATGTGTGGGCCGGTGTAATGTAGGATCTATTGAGGAATGAATTACCGATGATGTTCTACGACAATGGATACTATAATTAACATGCTTATTATTATATGTGTTTTTCCTAATGTTATGTATGGTTGGAATTCTCACCTCTTTCTTGTTGTCGTGTTGTATGGTGATTGTACTCTTAGGGTACAGACACTCAGGTTGAAGAAGAATAGTTGCGGGACGATTCAAGAGGTGGCGACGGAAGTGTCTTCCATCTTCTTTCTTTTATTATTAGTTGAATAAGTATGTAGTCCTACGAGCTCTGATTCTTGTAACACCAGGGTTGGGGTTGGCGATGAAATTATTTGTTTTTATGTTGAACCTTAAAACCTATTATTACTTTCTATGTATGATTGTTGGAAGACCTGAACAATTTTATTAATGAGATCATTGAACCGTTTCTTTTCCCTGTGGCGTTTATCTATTTTGCACATAAAAATTATTTATGTATTTATGTCATGAGGAGTTTAAATTGTAACATCCTTTTTATTAAATATAATCTTATTATTTAATAATTACCATCAGGAATAGGGTGTTACACATTCAACCAATTATTTGCTCGACCATTTAGAGAGTAGACGAATAGTCGGAGCCTCTTGTCAAATTCTAATACTCCATGTGGGTTGATAGTTCCACAAGTTTCCAAAAAAATACGTCAGATGCTCTATGAAATCTTCAGAGTTCTTCCTTGAGAACTAGTTGTCCTTTAGAGAGTTGAGGATTGGGTTCTTAATATTAAACACCATGGGGTTCACCGGTTGGAAATCAAGAGGGATCTCATCTATGTTGTCGACCCTTCCATAGTCTTATAAGGTGATGCGTTGGATATCTCCCATCTTGGATTCGTCGGAGGAAAAATTAGTGCCATTTGTGAGTGGTATAGCTGCTACTCTAGTAGCTTATTCTTTGGCTAGCTGGACGAATTTCCGGATTGCTCTTAAGTTTCTTTTTATTTCAGAGTAAAAAAAGTAAGGTTCCTGGATTTGCACATTGTATAAACAAAAAACTAAAAAAAAACTTTTCAGTAGCATTGCACAAGAAGAATGAGGAGTAATTTTTTTTTTCTTTCAAATTTTATAATTTATAACTAAATAAGCTAGAAGCAAATCTACTACCAAATAAAAATCAAACCTAATAAAATAAATGACAATAAAATCTAACCTAGTAAAATAAAATAAAATAAAATCAAATCAAATAAACTACCCTAAAAATAAAATGATAAAATAAATTTAATCTAATAAAATGAAACCAGGGCTTGGTTCTTTGCTTTGCTAAGAGTTTGAGAGAGAGAGAGAGAGAGAGAGAGAGAGAGAGACGATGGGGTAAAACAACGAATTGGCTTTGACGTTAAATCTTCTTCCTTCTTGTTCTTATTAAGGAGCGCTCCTTAATATAAATCATCATGGGAAGACTGCAAATGATTTGTTAACGAACCTTAATCCCGACAATATAATCTTTCTATTATTGTTTTTTTTATTTAAACTGCAAAGACAAATTTATGAACAAACAAATCTTTCTTTTCATACGTAAAACAATAATATTTGTTGAACGGTTTTAGTATCACATGAGTCTCTAGGTTCGATAATTTATTGTTGGTAAAACCGTCAATACTTACTGATTTGCTGAGGATACTGAAATTCCTCTTTTTATCATACAGTAACAAGAATACTACCATTGGCGAATACGACAAGAGATATAGCCGTTGTAAGGATACTTACTCCGAAGTACAAGTATTTGTTGTATCTCTTTGTATTTGAACTGACATCTCAAACTTGGCGATCATGAGATATCAACTCCTTTTTATACTTGAAGGTATTGTATCTTCCAATGTTGTCAAGGCTAGGCATGTGATCTTCAATACTTTAACTTGGATTATAATTTGCTATTAAAATAATTCAGTCATCTAGATTTGTTATATGTCATAATTAGGAGTGGACAAACGGTCGGTTTCGACCGGATTCGGTCCCGAAATCCGAAACCGACCAAACCAACGAGTTCAATATCACAACCCGTTTTCGTCCGTGTGAGTCTTCGGTTTCAGTAGGTGGAAGTTTGACGGGTTTTGTGGGTGGTCGAGCGGACTGTATCGGCTTTGGATTAAACAAAGTCTGAAGAGAAAAAAAAAACAGAATCACAGTAAAAAAAGCTTCATGTGAAGAGGTGGTTGAAGAAGCTTTCAAGTGAAATATAACAAGAACAAGAGACAAGTTGTAGATCGAGAATCAAGAAGTGATACTGATTCATTTGTGTTTGAGAGGAAGCAGGATGGCATTTTCATGGCATAGGGAAAGAGAAAAGCATTTCCATGGAGAAGATGGCTTTATTATCTTAGATGTGTACTTGTATAGTGTTTGTGTGGTACAGTTGTGTAAACCTATAAAAGTAAACTATATAGTACACTGGTTGTGTAACATAGCTATAACACCACACGTGACCTATGTTTTATACTAGCTTATTTTTTAGTTTCTTTTAACTTTGGACGATTACGGATAAGAGCGGGTGTAAGGTTACAGACCGAACCGATCTTAGCAAACCAACACTAAATGTATTTTTCAACTTTTTGAACCCGTCACCCAAACCGGCCCACTTGAAAGACAGAAAAAGCACACGAGTTTATCGGTCTGCTGTCGGTTTGATTTTGCTTGTCCAGCCCTAGGTCAGATGATGAAGTAACTTGAAGGACTAATGACCACACATATGATCATTGATCCAGGCGATGACTTGGATGCTTGGCACAAATGATGCGTTTGTTGACAATTTGTTGATTGAAGGATTTGTTTGCCTGATAATATCTTAATCACCTTGTCTTGTGTTTGATGACCACTTGTCATTACCTCAAAGATAGATCTACGTCTTCTTCAAATCTTGATGTTCAACCATTGCATAAAGACCAGAGAATGACACTAAATACATCATTTATCTTCTACTAACTGGGATTCTCATAAACACAGTTAGTTGACAAATTGTTCCTTTATCTTCAAGTATGCATACTCATACAGTTTTAGACTTTGGGGAGGCGGCAACCCCTAATCTCTAACACCTAGTCTTGTCCCTGATTGAGATAATGTTCTTTGAACCTACGTGGTTCTAACAATCTTAGTCCATGAGAATAAAGAATTTTGATAATTCCTTGATTGACATGAGATTTTATAATGTGAAATGTCATTGAGATGCTTTTAGTCTCAATATGAAGTTCTTCTTATCAACCTGAAGTCCTTCCTAACACATTCTAATGTTCAAAATCATGTTTATTTGGATATCTTTGTATTGTGCATTTTTAATTTCCTATTATAAAGAAGACTTGAATAAACTTGTTAGAAAACGACATATATCATAATTACTCTGATCTCTATGTTCAAATAAGTTTGTTATCATTAAAACATCAACTTAAGAAGGATTTTGTGATTTTTCTCATCATGTTTCCTGTTTTATTTCTTTCAAGACGTGTTTTGAACGAAGTAGTATTTTTTTGTTTCAGACAAAATGGTTTTAATTTAAAAATAATATAAATCAAATTAAAACCTACCATTTATTGAGTATTTCATTACCTTTATTATTATACAGCGTAAAGAGCTCAATTCATATTCTATTTGATACATGAAAAAGATTATTGAATCATACAATAAAGTTCATTGATTCTTCTATTTCTGTTTTTGTGATGTTGAATTTATGTTATTTTCAAATTACTCTGCTAATTTGGATGAATGAATATCTTTTTTTAAAAAAAAATTAAGATAAATATTACTTACTTTTCACTTTTCAACTTAACTCTTAAAGTGATTCTTATTGGTGGTGGAGTTGGAAAAAAAGGTGTGATGTGTTTGGATTGACAACCATGGTGACACCTCTAATTTTAAAAGAAAAGGAGACACTATAGATAAAAACTCTTTAGTGTCTTATTTCATTTCATTGTCTAGTACAAAATCATAGCTTCCGATACCAAGAAATTATGAAGAAAAAAGAAGAAAAAAATACAATTATTGGATGCATGCAGAAAATTAAATTGGCAGCTCGAACATTCTAACATAAGGTATATTTTACAATTATTTTACTAGAGCAAGAACTCTTTCATCTCACACTCCAACCACTACACAAAATCCTTTACGACACCTAATATTACAATTGGGAAATTTTGGACAATCTTTATCCGTTTTACAATAAAGCCGAATTAAGGGATAAAACGAATCAGATACTATTATGATAAGAAATATGAAAATAATTAGAATCAGAACATAAACAAACTTTAGTGTTCCAGCCATATTTTTCCCTATTTGCATATAAAAATATGATATAATTTGATCTCTTTATAGTGTATAAAATTCATGCTCTCGTGAAATTAATTAATAAAATTAAAAACCCTTTATAAAATTAAATTCATTACTAAACACCTCTTGGGTAAAAACAAAAAAACACCTCTTAGGTATATCAGTTAGTTGTGTTTGTAACTTTAACGCACTTAGAAAGTGGATCATATAATAAACTTGATAATCAAAAGAATTGAATATTATTTAACTAACTTTTCTTTACTTTTTCCTTTAAAAAATATTTCATTACTTTTTAATCTTTCATGATGGTAAAGGGGAAAATTCTTCTTTTGGACCATGGTAATATTATCTACGAATATAATGCACAAGTATAATGTATTGTAGTTTTTTTTTATGAACTAATAGTAAGAAAAAGTATCAAAGGGAGATTTGGACATCTTAACTAGGTTAACATCTCCAAGAAACCCAAATCCTCGGTCACCTTACTCATAATATAAATATATAAAAAGGGAAAATATGTACAAGAGGAGGGGGGACGCAAACAAAAGCCCTCAAAAGGTTAAAATAAAGGTAAAAAACAAACAAGAGACTTGAGCAAAGAGAAAGTTTAGAAAGCAAACTTGGTCCCTAAATAAATCCTCCCTAATAAAGGAGGGAAAGGTCCGCCACCAAACGCACCGTTGAACAACATGACCATGATGGGAAAGTTTATCCGCACAAACATTACCTTCACGGGAAATGTGAGAAGTGACAATTTGAGGGCCTAAGTAAAATCAATTATGCCACCAATTTCCTAGAGAGTAGGAAACCAAAGAAGGATTCTTGATAGCCAGTAAAGCATTTGAAGAGTCTCATTCTAACCAAATCTTTAGCCAAACTCGATGCATAACAAACTCCATAGCAAAAATAAAACCATGAAGTTCTGAAACAAAAACTAAAAAAGAGCCTATATTACTAGCAAAGCAACCCATAAAAGAACCTATGTGATCCCAAAAAATGCTGCCACAAGCTACATACGCGCAAACCAAGGATCCATTTGTATGCATCTGTGACCAATGAAGGGACAAAACCTTAAGATACCTCTCACATATAACTGAAGCCCCGGTGATGGGGAGAAATAAGCAAAGGTGGATATTTCAGCTTGTAGTCATGAATGAACTTCTTATAAGGGCTCTTACAGTTGCTAAAAAGGGTCTTCCTAAGATAAAAGGGCATTCATGATTTTTCAACTTTTACCATAACATCTTATGATATGTCATATGGAGCATTGAGATGTGCCTTCCATTATTTCAATTGAAATGTTTTCCAAATTCAAAATATTCTCCACCATTAATTAAACAGCAGTTACATACAACAAATCACGATATGATCAAACCAAATAATTGACAATCATCACCCCATATTTGAATAAAATGGTACCACCCTTCCATTATTTCTTAAATTCTTTTGTCATGAGAAACAACATCAATTTTGTTTTTTGCCCACGTTCACATCATAAACTTTTCACCAAAATAGCTCGCCTAAAGTGGTGTATGAAACTGGATGTGAAAAGAGGAGGAATGCAGACGGCGTGCCTTACGAGTTATGAAGAAGAAGGATGCGAACCTAGAATGCTTTTTATGGAAATTGGAAGTTAGCTCTGTTGTTTATTTAAGGCTATTGTAGGAATGCCATGAAATTTTTATTTGTAATTTAACGTGTTTTTCTTCTTCTGAGTATGCAATTTATTTCGTTGGGTTTCAATTCTTAAAATTAAAAGCGATAACTACAATAACAATCAAATTACTGCACCATTTGGTGAAGTTGAATAAGGATAAGTAGAAAATAAAGGACTTGTATGGTATATTACATAACTTCGTCATGGTATCCAATGATTTCTCAAAACTTTTTCATTCCTCACCATTACTTTGAGTTTGTTTCATTCCAATCCCTACAAGAAAGAGTAGGAGATATAGTGAATATGATTGGTGAGTACTCTTATAGTACAAACTTCAAGTTCATAATACTCATGCTCAGATGACAATATGTATTTTTTCCTTCCGGTCATCATTGGAATACTACATGCTGTTGGACAGGTTGAACAAGATTTGCAGGTTTAAAATTCATTTGAAAGTGTCTAACAAACCACAACCGCTATTTCTTTGTTCGATAAATATGTACAAAAACTCCTCAACATATCTCAACTATTGGAACAAGGGAACAACATAGACACGCCATCCAAACTCACAGGGTTGTCATATTACATGCTTGCACTCACTAATGAGAGAAAGAGAGTTCAGAACATTCTGTGTTGAGAATAAAGAGGATGAAGAGAGTTTTTTTTTTTTGTGGAGTTACTTGCACTATAAGTTTCGTTCGCGTGTTTGCAATTTTAGGGTCACCGGTTCAACTCTCTGGTTTAAATTTTTTCTCATTTAATATATTAATTTAAAAAAAAAAACTCAATGAGAGTTGAACCTGGGAAAGAACATTGGTATAAAACACACATTAACACTAGGCTTTACACATTAACTCAATATAATTTTAATTACATATTTCAGTCGGCCCTCTAATTTGATAACTCGTTTTTAGTAGCTAAAAGGTTGATAAAAATATCCGTTCGAAATTGTATTTTCATATTATTGATTAGAATATAGATTTATTTATTTTTTAGTTACAATGACGATTATTTTTAATGTTTACGAATGTTATTTTCAATTTAAATAGAAGATTATTTTTTTAAAAAAATTGTGTTTATTTTATTAAGGGTCTATTTTTATTATGAGAGTTAGGTCTCCGATTTTATAGGGACGGCCCTGCATATCCCTCGAGTAGGAATGATGTTACTTACAAATCCAAACAAGTGCGGTCAAAGTGCACTATATGCATCAAATATCACTTGAAATTTGTTATTAGCAGACATGTACACCATTTTTACTCGTGGCCTCGCTTATATACTTTATTGAGCTTCATTTTATTTTATAACTATAATTAGAATCACGATGCTAATTGTGCACATATTCCGTTTTAACTTTGATTTCCATCATAAGAAATTTGATATAAATCTAACCCTTTTCACATGGAAATCAAGTGCTTATAATATCAATCAACATTAAGTTGCAAAGCAGAAGTAACAGTTCAAGAGCCTGCAGCATCAACCTCTTACACAAGCTCAGATAAGCAGTTGAACAGACGAGATTGAGCAACCCTAGCTGGCCTATAATAACAATACAACTCCAGCTCATAATGTAATGTCTAATGTACCAATAAGAAGCAGATCTTCATGAACATTTCAATGATACAATACTAAGAATGCTTTATAATTATGATTTGTAATTATGTATGAACTCAAAAGGATAATTCTCATTCCTTTGGAATTGTCGTATGAAAGTTCATATATCAAAAAATATGGATACAATTTTCTAGCAATAAGCTTTGACTCAACGCATTCAATCATAAAAAATGAACTACGTCGTAGCTCCGTAGGCCAGAATCAGATAACAAGCAGAATATCCCGTGTTATCTCTCGCCGTTGTGATATTCGTTGTATATTATCCTCAATGTTTCTTTACAGGCTGTCAGTTCAAAATTCTTGCATTGAACAATTGCTGTTGTAAACCAATATATATTCTAATTTACAGATACAAACCTGCTTTCTCGTCAACAGTGAGTAAGTAAACATACTTCACTGAAGCTTGGATGGGAGAAGCAGACATTCTGATATCAACAAAAGAATTCTCCACCACTCATTTATACCATTAAGAAAATGAGAATCTTGAGAAAAGAGAGAGGCCAGATCCTGAAGAGTCATTTGCAGGACTTGGTGGGACATCTGTTGTTGAGTTTTGATATGTCTGTTGACATTTCTGCATCTGCATTTGCAATCAAATAGCAGAAAATTGTTTCATTTCCACTCATCAACATAACTGAACTTTTGGTTAAGAAAAAACTTCCGACTCTTCTAAGGGACATCATTTTTTATTATATCAAGATAATCATGGGGAGACAAGAAGCGTACATGAAAAAGTTGAAACATGAAGCATACTGTTTGGAGCAATTACTAACTATCCAATTAAATACTTGGGCACATATTTGAAACTCCTATTATACAAATGCACATACTTATAATAAACATTTATAGATTTTTTCAATGTTGTTAAAATATTGAGATATTTTTTATATATTCTAAGTGAAGTGCCAATTGACGAGCCTACTACACCGGAGGATATTTAGTATCAGACAAATGATTGTCGCAACTTAAAATTACATCAAAGTGATATTTAATAGAAGCCCTTAGATTTAATTTTGGAGATGTAACGGCATTGCATAAGGAGCACCTCTTTAATTTCCACAACTTATTCCTTCCCCCCATAATTTTTCTTTCCTATTTCTACCAAGTAAGAGCCTAGATGCAAGGTAGATGATGAAAAAATTACCTCCTCTGGACTAAACTGAAGCAGCATCCCAATAACTGGTAGCAATACTTCCACTTCACCTAATCAAAGAAAATTTCTATCAATTAAACTTGCTTCACAATATTAGCTACAAAATGCAAAGGAGATAAGGACAAAATTTCTATCAATCTTTACTTACTTTTAAAATAAATTAATACCTGTCTCAAGAAGCTTTAAGATAATATTTTTTAAATACGTCATATCTACACCTTCCCTTTTTTTTGCTCTTTCCATGTTGCGAAGCTCGGACTTTAACATTGCCTCCTGCAGTCATAATATTTGGAAATTCATGTGTGGTGTGGGTTGATGTATGCTTAGACGTGTAATTAGAATTAATTGAATCACCAATCCAAAGAATGCTCATTTATTTATTTTTCAAGTGGTCACAAATTTAAAAATGACGTAGCATGATGACACTTTTCCTATCAGAATACTGAAGTACAAACAAGGAGTATTAGCAGAAGATCTTTATCTTATTTTGTGAAAAATAAACAGAGCTGTGAAATTTCAGTTTTAAATGAACCTAGAAAATCAGTCTTTTAATCAAAGAAACAAGCATTGACCTTGTAGATCTGTTCGTTTCATTTCTTTAAATGGAAATACAAATAAATCTTAAAAAAATCTGGCAGAGACATATACCTGTTGGCTGTGGAGACGATTTTCATGTTCAAGCTCCTCAATTTCTTCCTGAATTAGCAGTATTATATTACATAGTATTCCGGAAGAAAGGGGACGGGGGACAGTTAGGGATGAATATTTTAAAGAAATCTAGACATACTTGAAGAGCTAAAATATGACGCTGCGATTGTGCTAGCTCTTCCTCTCTTTGGGCTTGTTGTCTAGCCAAAATCTGAAATTGTGACAAACATCAAAAGTAGTCTTATATATCTTCGATCAAAATATCTCTTCTAGTTTCATCACCCACACCCCCAAAGGCCAAAAGAATTAAAAAAAAAAAAGTGGAGGAAACAGAGTGGTAACTGATTTGCATCTTCTTTCTCATAGTTCACCAAATTGCTATACACAACTTTCTAACTGGATACTTAAAAAAGTATCTCAAAAATGTATTACAGAGATATATGGAATTGAATAGAAAGCTGCAATGGCAGAATGCTATACCAGAATTTGATGTTCGGCATCTGAGGGACTTAAATTAGTTGAATCCAATTTATGCAAGGCTGTGCATAACAGTTGAAGAAAGAGTGTCAAACATCACCGCTAAATGATAGACTTTATGATTACACTAGCAGCAATATGAATAGGTATGCATCACCTCAAGGAAAAACTTTAAGTAAACACTGCAAGTGGAAAAAACATACAGCCATACTATAATTGAATTAATACCTGTGTTATAATTATCATTTTGACCGGCCTGATATCATTTGACAGCATTGCGGCACCAGTAGAATAAAAATGCAAGATCACGGAAACGTTTAGTGTATGACAAATGCCTTGATTTTTATGATATTGAGAAAATAGATAAATAAAAAAACATACGGGTGGTCTTGATTGAAGAGACTGGCGAAGATTCTTATTTTCATCTAAAAGTCTGGATATTTCATTGTCTTTGTCCTCAATCATTCTATCAGCAAGATCATGAAAGGAAGCATGTTCGTCCTACAAGTTATAGATTTAGTTAGTACCCCAAGAAAAAAAGATGGGCAAAAACACTAATAGAGGCAGGAATGAAGTCCAAGCACGGGTTTAACAATTTACACACTACCTTCAATTTTTTACATCTCTGTTTGAGCTCTTCCAGTTCCTTCTGCATATCTTCTGCAGCAGCTGCTTCATTTTCGGCTTTCATTGCCTCACATCTGACTGCCAAGTTCAATTTAAATTAGATTTTTTATTCCAAATTCATATAAGGTATAAACAACTTTTAACCAACTAGTAGTGTTTATTACTTCTCCATGTTTCTTCTACATTTTGAAGGTTCAGTCCCCATTCCTCTTTCTCTTTTAGGTGTTGAGCACTAACTGAATCGAGCTTTATTTCTAAGCTCCTTATCTGTTGCTTGACATTTTCAAGGGTAGTGTCTCTGAAATTATTAAAATGAGATGTTGTGAGTGCTCCACACTGAACGGCAAAAGGTAACTAGTATTAATCCCCAAACCATGGCATTAATCAGATACACAAGCCCATTAAGATTCAATGATTTATCAATAATAATGACACCTTTCTGCAAGTTCTTTCTCATTATTAGCCATGGCAGATTGAAGATCTTGAAGAACTCTATCCCTTTCTTCTGTTATCGATAACACTTCATTTTCAGCCTCCTGTAGACAATAGAGAATGTGATTAGCAAATGTATATATTTTAGTCAAACAATGTCCTCTTCTTAAGATTGTGATAAACATGTACTTTAAGAGCCTCCTCAAGAGCTTTGAGTTGTTCAGAGTCTTTAGCTGCAACCAAGTCTGCATCCTTCTTTTGAAGAAGTGCATGTGCACGAGCCTTGTATGAAGAAAATTCCCTCTCAAGACTGCTGATCTGCAGAGGTACAAAACACATTATATATCAGTCATGCAATATAATTCATGTGTCTAATCTTCACATGTTATGTGGCCAAGGGTCAAATCAACAGCCATTCAAGAGCGGGGTTTGAGTACAAGCCATATTTCCGTGAATTATATGAAGTGTATTGTTATGAAATGTATATGAAATGATAAAAATATCAGGTTCAGTGAAGTAATAACCATACTGTAACCTATAACCTATTGGTTCGTCTTCTAGGTCTGTCAAATCACAACAACAAAAACTCCAGAGTTCAGACTATATATATCAAGTTACTATTACAGAAGAATACCAGATACATCTTAGAAACGGGGTACTCCCCCACAACTGCAATGCCTATACCAACAGAGTCAACAACTACAATAGCAAAAACACTTTCCATGACGTAAGACTGGCTCCCTGCCTCGCTCGACCATACCATGCAAATGCAATAATGTCATATCATAAATCATGTCTACAGACAAACCATTTAAATCTAGATCCTTCTTAATGGTTTGTCCTATACTCCTGGAGTTTTTATTGATTTCGCTCTACCTTACTATTAGACTACCCTTAATGTGAATGCACTTCCCTTACTAGGTCATCTACAGCATTTATCGACACATGCCTAAACTACTTAGGCGAGATTCTGCAATATTTTCCACGAAAGGTGAGCGTATCTTGTTTGGTAAGTCCACTCATTCATCGTAACCTTCTCATCTCAGTAACCTTGAGCATCTTTTCTTATTAGTTTTTATACCCATCTTTCATCGTTCAGTTGTATACAACATTACAAGTACTATAATTGTGTGATAGAATTTCCTCTTAAATTTAAATAGTACTTTACTACTTTTCTGTCAGAAATAAAACCTGATGCACTCCATTACATTCACCCCACATGAATCCTATGATTTACACCCTCTCTAATACCCTGTTATTTTGCACATTGATCCCAAGATACTTACACCATGTGACTTGTCGTAAATGACATGATTGCCAATTTTCACCTTCAAGATAAAATTGACGCTCCTCGTGCTAAACTCTATTGCATAAACTCGTTTTAATTATACTGAAATGAAATCCACGTACTACTACAGGCCGCTTTCATATCTCTAGCTCCTCGTTTATTTATTTTCTCAATTCTCCAAGATGTATTGTGGCACTGCCTTTTGTATATGTAGTGACTCCAAACTCAAGAGGGGGTGAATCGAGTTAGAAAACTTACAGCAAACCTTTTACCGAACACGTAAAAAATATACTTATTAAGAAACTAACGCTATTAGCTTTACCAGGCGATTGAACTAACACCGACAGGATATTCTCTTAAGTTGAGTTTTCACAAATACAAAGCTGAGATATATATGATATAATAAATAAATAAATTGTAGTAAATAAAGAGAGTGCAGGGTTGGAGGAAGATAAGGGCTCAGGTTGACCTTCAATGGAGTCCTACATTAACATAAAAGTGCATATATATTATCATAACGTTACTAAAATTTTTCCCTGGGAGTGTATTTCTCTGACAAAAAACACTTTCCTAATTTTTACCCAACTCCAGAGATAAGACAAAAACTATCGGCATTCTTTAAGATATACAGACAAGCTACAAATCAACACAGTTCAATGTGTTCGATTTTCTAAAAGCTAATTTGTAAGAAAGATTAGTTAGAACCTCTTCTTTGGCAGCCAACAGTTCAGCATCTCTCATACTGAGGATCTTGGCTTGTGCAGATACCTCCGATTCAAGATGACCTGGCCATTACGAAAAACTTAAAAATCCATTTTGAAGTAAATATGAGAAAGCTTATAGAAGGATTAATATGTACTTCTTATTTTGGCTACTTCAACTTCTGCACGTATGCAGTTGCTCTCGGCAATTTGGAGTTTCGCTTTAAGTGCCTGGGATGCAGCTTCCCAGCTTTCCCTTTCTTTTTCCTGAACACACCAAAGCTTTAAGTAAAGCAACCATATAAAAAAGGTACGAACTTACCAAGCAATAAGTACGTAACAGTAAGACCAGCAAATTTCTAAACATTTCAAGTTCTCTTTAAATACTCATCTTTATCACCTATGCAAAAAAATAATTACAGCAAAAGGGATCCCAACTGGATATAACCACAATTTTCTTTCACAAATAAAGGTAAAGAAAATTTATGAAAACATTCACATTAACTTAACAAAAGGAAAAATTCAAGACATCTTCAGTAAGATAAATCATACAAGAATTAATTGTGATTTAATCATTTAACAAATGCATTTCAGTTAACAAACTTCAAACAAGTCAACGCATTTTGGGTGATTATGTTCCAGATTTTACATGTATATCTTTAAGGAAAAGCGCAGTCAAATAATTATTTAAGTAACTCATTCTTCCATTTAAACACATGTAATGGAGAAGTCAATGCACCATCTAAATTTGCACACGTGATATGATGACTTATAATCAATCAATTGCAATTCTGAAAATTTCCAGGTAAAAGTGTTGTAATCAAGACAGAAAATTATATACAATAATTGCCTAACAATAAGTTACACATGATAAGTCATTTTTTTTTTTTTGTGATGGCAAATGTTAGTGTTATGTTCTGGGTGGGGATAGAAAGCTTGACCTCCTTATCACTCCACTTCTTAACTCCCCCACACCAACCACCAAGTCAGCCTTACTGAGTAGGAGGACAAGTCATTGCACACAGCCAATTTTATTTCATTTTAATTTTAAAATTGAATTTATGCTTTATGAACTCATTCGGCGGCTCAAATGTCAAAACCCAAAAGTTTGTCAGGTGTACATACTAAATGATATCACAACAAAATCAACTCTCTTGCTATTGGAGAAGAGGAAAGAGGAAGAGAGCTCCAAAACACAATGAAATACTAATTTATACATATTGAAATTCAGAACCATACATGCTCCTGTTTTAAGTGAGAAATCTCCCCCTTCACACTGTCCATGGCTGCTCTGAGCCGTGCTGCTTCCCCAGTTGATGCCGCCTCCATCTCTGCAATTCTAGATTCTTTCTCTGCAACTAGAACCTGAAGGCATTAGTCGATTGAGCATGGTCAGCCAATCAGCCGGAAACTTCTGACATGTCTAAGAACACATGCATTCATAAATAAGAAGTGTTTGGTAGCATATATTTTTTGGATAAAATATTGGCACACCACTAGTCAATCCAGGAAAAAAGATATTCTGTAATTACAATTAATATACTTTTTGCCGGTAAAAGAATCCAGGGACTCTAAATTTAACATTCAGAAAGAATTTGAATGTAAGTCAAATATGCAAGTATGACAAAGCACGTTAATGGAATGTCTCCCAAATAAGGAGCCTTTCAGCTCATGGAGCTCGTCCTCCAAAGTTAGATTAATTCCAGGCTTAGCAAGTTTGTAAAGTATAGGCTGAACTTTACTAAATTTAAATAGACTGTTGGTTTTGGGGCTATATGCTCTGGTTGTCTAGCCCTTGCAGAGCTCTATGTAAAAGTAGAGCTATTCACTAAAGAAGCTAAGCATGAACTGAAAAATAAAGCCACATGTGGATATTTCTTAACGTATGAAACATTATTTCCAACTTAGCAGCTTCTCCCCCACACCCTGTTGAAACATATCATGTATGGAAAAGCTCATGATCGTAAAATGCACCTGCAGTGAAGAAATGGACTCAGCTGCCTTTCTCCTATCAGATACAGCATCATTGAGTTGAGCCTCCAAACTCTCCATATTCTGCAGAAAACAAACATTGAATTGAAGCCAAGGTGCAACTATATACAAAATTCATAGTAGAGATGAAAGATCACTTTCTTATCAGTAGAATAAGGAATTTGATGAGTGATGAAAGATTACAAAATCCTCCAAAAAGACAAACTAAGAATACAGCCAGGCAAAGATGATAAAATATACACACATACCTTTTGATGTTTAGCAGAGAGCTCAGCTAGTGCAGCTTGCCTTTTTTCCTCAGCAGTTCGAAGCAATCCTTTCATATCTTCCAGCATCTGAGTTGTAGTGTTATATAATTACTTACAAGTGATGTACTACCAAAATAACATAAATACACAAGTTTGATGATACCGATACAAATGTAGAGAAAAGAAGTTACAAGAATTTGAAATACCACAGTTTCTGTGAAAAATATCTGTTATAGTTCATAAAAACTGTTTGAATCAAGGGGAGAAAAAACACAAAGCAAACACTTAAAGTTTGACAAAAATGATTTAATTCCTATAAAAATGTCTTGACTTATATAATAAGAGGATAAAAAAAAAAAGGACTCTTATGTCGAACACCATTTTAAGGAATAGAGTACCAGTCCAAGAAAGGATGACATAGTAATAAGCTTTGGCCTGTGAGTGTATATTGGGATATATAGAACTTAGCTTATTCTAAGTAGTTAGTTCTCTAAGATAGAGTAAGCATTTTTTTTAAAATCCATGTAGCTAATGGCAGATAGAAGAGTGAAGCGGCTGACCCCTACAGCTATTGGTGGTGCTACAACTGCTACCCAAAACTGCAATGCGATGGGGTTTGGCATAACACCAAGGAGATGGTACACGACACTCTACAGTGACCGCTACGCTCTCTATTGGCTACGCAAGATGCAAACATCCACAAGATACAAGACATAAGTTATAACCAGTTACCAATAAGACGGAAGCACTAAACACAATATACATACAGGAGATCTAAATCAAATAAACACTCCCCCCCCCCCCCCCCCCCCCCCCCCAATTAAAATATATGGATAATTTGTATGTACCTGTTCCTTTTCTGCAAGTGACAATTGCAATGCCTCAAGAGCCTCCTCTTTAGGTTGCAATGAACGTCGTAAATCCTCAATGGTATCTCGAAGTCTGGGCAACACAGATTTTTTAACTAATTATAATATAATTACAAATAGGATGAGTGTTTTGAATTCTCCTTTTTCCATAAATATCTAGAATTAGTTTATTTAGACACATCAAAAACATTTTATTAGCCTAGAGGCAGATTTTAAAGCAACCTTCTAGGAAATAATTCATGATAAATTTAACACAGGTTACTTTCTAATGATTCCTACATAGCCCAGTCAGTTGAAATCAGGGGTTACCATGCTATCTTGGAGCAAAATCATTAGCTTTCACCACAAACGGGAGAAAAAGGAATTTCTTTTGAAAGTATACTTATATCAAACATGCATAGGGACCTAACCCCTAATACAAAAAATTATTCTGCAGTGTGCTTCTCCACATTTCATAATTTAAAAAAGAATAAAGCCTCAATGTATTCCTCTGATAATTTGGGTATCATAATATTTGTTTTCTAAATATTTTGTTATTAATTTAGCCCTTAAATGATTAAAGTGTCCACATATCGGTCTTCCAAAGTGTTTTTTCACCAAATTAGTCCTCAAAAGACACAAAGTTGTTCCTGAATTTGTCCTTTCGTCTCAGGCTTTTAATGTGTGAATCCGTTTACAACTATGTTTTTGAGGTACTAATTTGTTGAAAAAATCTTTGAAGGATTATTGCAGTGACATTTTAATCTTTGAGGAAACTGATCCGATGCAAAAATCATTAGAGCACTAAAGCGGTGACACCCTAATCTTCGGAGGACAAAATTGATGGTATGCTCCTTGAAAAAAGAAGGGCAACTAGTTACACACGAATAAAGAAGACATGTAATAAAATGGAAGGTGATAGTTTAAGTTGTGATTTAACCCTCACAGTGCAAATAACCGTAAGGCTTGGGGTAAACTCCTATCATAAGCATATTTTATTTATACAGATATAGATCCTATAATATAAAATAAAATAAAACAGAACATAGCTTATCCTGACACACCTGAAGATGCACACATTTCTAGGTAATGAATGTGTTTATTTATCAATCATCGTGATGAAAAGTAAGTTAGTGTATTTACTTGTTGTTTGCACTTCTTAATTGTTGCCTATCACCATCCATGGCTTTCAATGCCTCATTTGCTTGTTTCCTTGTTCGCTCTAACTCTTGTTGCAATGCTGACTGTTGGGATGATGCTCGCTCGGCAGAATCATTTAACTCGGAGAATCGTGCCTCAAGATCGTCTTTTTCCTGCGAATGAAAAAATGAACTCACTTCTATATAAACATAAAGAAAATAATCCGGTTAAGTGCCTCAGTAAATTGCTTCAAGAGGTTTTGCTGAAGCACTGAATAAGAACATCCTTATTTTGTGCTTATATAAGAATTTTGTGGGCCAGGTTCATAATTATAAGCAAATAGATCATACGGATACCACAATCTCAATCATATAAGACAGCAAAGGTGAATAGTACTCTCACTTGCACAAACTAATAATGTGGCTACACTACCTAAGTTTTAAGAGGTTGGGGGAGTTAAAGTGGCCCACTTGATTAGAAGTTTGAGCACATGATAAGAGATTGTGCAGGTAGCATTATTTCAAGGAAATATATACAATATCAACATCAAAAGATTAACGAGCCGGAAAAGAATATAGCAATGTTTCACCTTTTGAACTTCTTGAATGCGTTGTTTTGCCCTTTTGTGAAGCCTATTCAACTTGGCGTCAAGTTCAGAGTACTTCTCATCACGTTCTTTTATTTCATGTTCCAACTTATTTTGAGCTACACAAGAAAGTAACACAATGCATTCATTCAAAGGAAGATAAAATTTTCTAGAGCAATATTAATTTCTTCATGTCTGTATGACTTTAGCAACCACTATGTGCACAAACATAACCACACCTTCTACAAGCTGTTCAGAGAGATCTTTGGCTTTTGCTTCTGCATCTGAGTACGCAATTTGAAGGTGCTTCAAAGCTTCTTCGGATGCAATTCTTGTTTGTTTTTCTATCAGAAATTCTTTATTCAATAATTCTATTCTTTCTCGAAGTTCTTTCACAATGTCAGATTCCCCATCTTCCGTACCACCAACTTCTTTCTGTATACTAGATTCCCTACTTACACTCTCAACATTGCCAAACCCCTCAATCTGGGATTTCAAGAATTCATTCTGAGATTTCAGGTCAACAACCATTTGCAGAAGCTCATCATGAGTATCAGCCGAACCTTCATTTCCATCAGAGAATCCATTATCCAATACAAGATTTGTATTACTTCCATCTTTGCTTTGCTGATTCATATCAGAATCAGACCAATTTTCCTCAGGTTTCGACGAATCTTGTGCGTGAATCTCCATCGTTCCACCAGTATCAGCCAGACCTTCGTTTCCATCTGACAAATGCTCCTTGGGTTTACATGAATCTTGTGCGCGAATCTCCATCGTTCCACCAGTATCAGTCGGACCTTTGTTTCCATCTGACAAATGCCCCTCGGGATTAGACGAATCTTGTGCGTGAATCTCCACAGTTCCACCAGTATCGGCCGGACCTTCATTTCCATCAGATAAGCCATTTTCCAATACAATATTTACATCACTTTCATGCTTCCTTTGCTGGTTCATATCAGAATCAGACAAATGGTCCTCGGGTCTAGAGGGATCTTCTGCGCGTATCTCCATCTTTTCACCAGTATCACCTTCACCAGATGCCATCGACTTCTTGTTTTTTTTGGAACGCCCCATTATCAACTTCTTGTATCACACGTTTTACCAGCACAAGCTGCAATTCAACACCCAATAGCCATAAACCTACTATGTTATACATATTGAAAATTTCAATTGAGCATGCATTCATGATAAAAATTCTTGCCATCTTAAAGATCTATGAAGCACGGACACTCCTCGGATTAGGCGTGTCCCAGTGTTGGACACGCGTCGGCCCAGTGTTGGACACGCGTCCGTGTCACACACTGACACATATAGTTACATTGAATTATGTGATTTTCTCAAATTATTATCGGTGTCGGGGTGCCAGTGTCCGTGTTTGTATTCGTGCTTCATAGTTAAAGATTGAAACATTTAGAGACTATGTTTGGTTCCACATTTGGAGCGGCCTAAATTAATTCTGGAGGTCTAAAATTGACTCTGACTAGTTCGTTTTGCTCTCAAGAAGAATTAATTTTGCATCCAGAATTGATTCTAACTTAAAGCTAAGATTTGTAGCTTTTGAGTCTAAATGTGATTTTCACACTGAACTTTATTATTCAACTCACATTACATAAATGTAAACAAACATAAACCACTTCACATTCAACTCAATTGTATGTTTGGTTTGAATTTTGGAGTGTCAAAATTGATTCTAGAGGTTGTAGAATTGATTTTATCATGTTTGCGTGATTTAAAGGAGAATTGGTTTTGCTTGTAGAATTGATTCTACTCGAAGCTAGAATTTGTAGCTTTTGGCTTCTACAATTGATTTTAGCATTAAATTTATTGTTAAATCCACTTCTACATTAACACATCCAAAACATGAATCACTTTACATTCAACTCACTTTTGTCCAGAATCAATTTTACACAACCAACTCACACAAAATCAATTATTGTCATTGCAGAACCAAACATACACTAAAGTATAATCAATTGATTTAAAATATATTTTTATCACCGCAGAACCAAATATGTACTAAATCTATCAATCACAATTCACAAACTATTTGAACGACTAATCCAAACATTAATAAATTTAAATTACTTGAAATTCAACTCCAAAATGTTGCATACATAATAATCCATAAAATTGAACCAACTTTATGAACTTTAACCATAATAGATAAACAAGTTACATAATCAGCAAACAATAATCAAAATCATTGCTCGCGAAAAAATTGTGATGCGTGATTGAATTAGATAGAAATGAAGACAAATCTAGAAGCGTTATTGAATAGTAGAGTTATGCAGAACTGAGTGTACCTTATATAGCACAAGTATGAGATCGCCCGCGCCGGTGGCGAATGGATCTGAAGCCGCGGCGGATGATAAGGAGAGAAAACGGTGCCGTTTAGGAATGTTCGGTTCAGTCACCGTCTCGGTACGTTTGTATGGAGTTTTGGATCCAGTATTGAAGTTGTAATAATTTTATTTTACAGGGATATTTGGGTAATCTTACACTCAATTTTTGTAAATATGTTTTCTAATAATTTGTAATTATGGCAAAGTATATTCCAAGTTTTCTTTAATTTAGGGGGGTGTATTGAATTAGGATTCTAAGAGATTTTAAAAGACATTTTTATCATGAAAAAGTTTTGTGGTATTCAATCAAGACTCTTTGCAACTTAAAAAAAGTCTTTTGGTATTCAATCAAGACTCTTTGTCATTTAAAAAAAGTCTTGTGGTATTCAATCAAGACTTTTTATCACTTAAAAAAAGTCTTGTGGTATTCAAAATCATTCAAATTTTGAAGGATTGTTTAATAAATTGGATTTTGATGGATTTGGTGGGATTTGCTAGTGAAATTTTAGCATGAAAAAGTCTTTTATGAAAACATGAGATTTCTTAGGATTGTTTTTTCTTTAAAAAATTTATTATCTCTCTCCTCCCTTCTCTCACTCTCTCTTTCCTCTCTCCCTCACTCCCTCTCTCTCACACTTTCTCTCTTCCCCCTTCTCTCTCTATATCTCTCACTCTCTCTTTTCCCTACTCTCTCTCTCTCTCTCTTCCTCCTTCCTCTCTCTCTCTCTCTCTCTTCCTCTCTTCCTCCCTCCCTCTCTCTCTCTCCCCCTCTTTTCGCCCTCTCTCTCCATCTATCTCTCACTCTCTCTTTTCCCTCCTCTCTCCTCCCTTCTCTCACTCTCTCTTTCTCTCTTCCTCTCTCTCTTTTCCCTCCCTTCTCTCTCTTCCTCTCCCTCCTCTCTCTTCCCCCTCTCTCTCTCTTTATCTCTCACTATCTCCCTCATAAAAAGATAAAGTAAAATAAATAAAAGAGTTTGTATTGAGAATAGTGTGAAAGATAATGTGTTATGATCATTTTTTTTAATGAGTCTTTAAAAATTCATAAAATCTTTTGAAATCTTTTGAAATCCATAAAATCATTTGAAATCCTTTAAAATCGTATGAGTTAAATCCATTGAAATCCAAATTGTAAATCTCAATAGTCTTTTAAAATCATCAAAGTCATTAAAATCCTGCAAAGTCTTTTAAAATCCTTAAAACTTTTTTAAACAAAAATTGTCTTTTAAAATCTCAATCCAATACACCCCCCTTAATTTTACGTGAAACCTTCTTTTCCAAAGTATAAGTATTCATGGACTATTAAAAACATTTTGATGAGATGGTAAGCGATTAACGAGAAGTTATGAGTTTCGAATATGCAAGTGAGAGTGAGAATGTGATTTTTTTTAAATATTTTGAGGGAGAAATTTATCACTCATTAAGGTCTTACTTGACCAAATGAATTAAGTTATGGAGTTGTGCGACAAACGTTATTAGATTCACACAAAAAATGTAGTATTTATCAACTTTATCAATTCCTAATTTTTGTAAGAAAATCTAGTTGATCACTTTTAGTAGAGTTTATCCTTCCAAAAATATTTTTTCTATAGGTAAGACTTGAATCGCCTTATTTTAAAGATAATGAGTTTAGTTTCACAACTTTTTTTGTAGATAAATATTTGTAGCTTGTTGTTACATCAGTGCATTCTCTTTCTCAAAAGTTTGAACCACGATCATTTAATGCATCCAATTCATTCAACTCTTAACTCAAATTAGACTAACTATTCAATCTCTCTATATATTGCAATCATTTTTTTATGTAACAAAAAAAAACTTAAAAACTAATTTGTTATAATCATCTAACTTAAAAGACCGCAGATGGTATTTGACCTTTTTTTTTATATGGCAAATGTTAGTAGTTAGTTGTAAGATTAGTTTTTTCTCTTTTGTCCAAGTTTAAACCCAAGACCTCCAACTCTTTATCATTTAACGCAAATTAGCTGAGTTATCCAACCTTAAGCATATTGTACTGCTAGTAGGTTTTGTGTTGCTTATGCACACAAAAAAACCACCGAAGTCTAGCACAAGTGGTTAATACACAACGTGTGTAATTGTTGTCAATTTTGGGGTACTAAGTTTGATTGTTATTCATAAAATAATAAATAATTAAAAAAACATGAGTATTTGGTGACTTGCAATGGCGGAGCCAGACAAAAAAGTTTGGGATGGTCGTCATCAGAATAAACTAAAATATATAAACCATAATGTATACAACACATTTAAGTTGTAATAAACCTAAAGTCGATCATAAAAAATTTAAACTACATAATGCATAAAGTCGATCATCAAATACTTAAAGTGATATTTTACGCTTCCCGAGTGACTTGAAATCATCAATAATTGACTCGAAAGTAATACATGCACTGATTTCCCTTTCAATATAAACTGTCATGCCACGATATTTTTAAGCCTTCAATAAATTATAGGGTTATGGGAAAATTGAAATTGAAAACCAAATCAAAAATCAAATTCATTAACAAACAAAAGAAAATCAAAGTTACTAAACAGATGAGGAATCAGAGATACATACAGTTTTTTAACATTTTTAGGGTTTGTGGAGAGATTGAGACAATTGAAGGATCAGAGTCAGAGATCGATACAGAGAGAGGAGATGGAGGCTTTGAGTTCGACAGAGAGTTCGTCGGTCACGGCCTGATTGCCGGTGAGTGAGGGTGAGTGTTATTGCAGTGCACTCGCGAGGGAGAAAAGGAGAAAAAATGCGCTTCTTTGTTCTTTCTGGTTCTGGAAAAGAAAAAAAAAAGAGTAATGGGAGTGGGAGAGTGGGCGAGTGGCATATTTGTAATATTAAAATTAACTCAAGAGTATTATCGTAATTTCACAAAATTAATGGGTAGGCCATGGCCATACCCAGTCCTCACGTGGCTCCGCCACTGGTGACTTGTGTATTTAGTAGAGAAAATGATGATGAAAGTAAGATTAATTAGATGAGAAAAATATTTAGATTAGAGAGATAGAGAAACAATAACCAAAGGTAAACATTTGAAAGGTAGAGAATCTCTTCCCCTTACATCCATTCTTCCATTTTTTTTATCAAAAATAACTTACTTTCATTCATCACAATGGTAGTAATACAAGATGGAATCAAATCAAAGACCTGACAGACGAGCATACAACTTTGACGCCTTTGCTAGACTATGGGCGACACAATTTGCTTGTCTCCTTACAAAACTTATCTTAAAGTTTGGATGTTGTTGTAGCATAGTTCTACATGCACCACCCAAAAAAAAAAACATATAGCCATAATGTTGCCAAAATTCAGACTCGTTTTAGAACTATCAACAATGATGTCGACCACTAGCTTACAATCTAGCTCAATATGCACTTTTGACAGGCCTAAATCACCAAGCCATAAAATAGCATCCCTTAAGCCCAACGCCTCTGCTTCCGATCAGGTTGGAAGACCCTCATACCACTTGGATTGCGCTTTTATGAAATGACCACGAGAGTTCCTAATGCACATACCGATACCAGAACACCATTGATCACCAAAAAGGGATGCATAAATGTTACATTTGACGTAATCTTCCTCTGGAGGTTGCCATCGCTGTACAGCTTCTGTCACGGTCTCCTTTTGCTGGAATTTGCTGTTGCGAACTGCCTTCCATTGGTTCAGCATGTCGCGCGCTAAGTGCACAGCCAGCTGCACTTCTTTCATATCACCTTCCCGCACTTTATTGTTCCTTCGACGCCATAGACACCATAACATTATCGCAATATTTGACATGTTTGTTTGGAACCCCTGCACAGTAACAGAAAAATACATTCAGCAAAGTCAGAAACAGCAGCAGCAGCGTCCCTTATTAATTCCCACAGGCCAGCAACTTACCAAACTTGGTTGGCAGCCTCGCAACCTATAAACAAGTGCCAATCGTTTTCGTAACTATTCTTGCAAGTAGGGCAGCAATCCGTACACGGTACTCCTCTATCTTGGAGTCGCATATATCTGTTTACGGAGATTTGAACTGTGCAGAAACTTACATTTATATTGTAATATTGATAACAAAAGTTAAATTCTGAAAATTGATTTCATATGTACTTCCAAAATTTAACTTATGGAACATCAATTTACACATGTTCCAGGTTTTGTTTTAAAAAGCATAACATATACAAATTGATATTGATCTTTTTTGTGTATTTCCTAACTAGAAATAGGCATGAAATAATATATATTCAAGTTGACTGCATAAATGAATATTTCAACAAATTGAATAGTAGAATGGGAAAAATGATTGGATGTGAAACCTGAAATGTAGCATCCAAATTTTAGTGATGCACTAAAACAAGAATTTGAGCATTCACCCGTTATTTTTTACAAGAGGTGAAGGCCTAAATTTTGTGCTGCTCTTTTTATTTGCAGTATTTTAATGCATCTTTGGATTGGCAGCGAGTTTAGTGAAATCACAGTGCCATTGTGATTTTGCCAAATCTACACTTTCGAACTTCAACAAAATCATGGTGCCACTATGATATCCTTAAATTCACCATAATATCAAACATGTCCTTAGCTTAGTGGCCTTTAAAACCTTCTTTTATCAAGAAAAGAAAAACTTTTTTTAAAGAGCTAAAACTAAATGGGATATCCTTCACGTAAAGAATTTAGAAGAAAAAATAAAAAGACCAAGAAGCAAGAGACAAGTAGCATCTGCTTTAAGTTTGTCTACAGAAATTAGCTATACTGGTGCAAGAACCTCGGCACTCAGCAGCAAAAATTGCAAGTAAAATAAATGTATTACATCGTTTTGAACTGATCATGATTCTAACATTAAGTACAACAACATCCTTCCTTTGAAGACAATTGATCCAAAATGAGATCTAGGCAACCAAACCTCTCAAGTGTTCACTTCGTTTTTGTCTGGATTTTGTTCTCCTGCAACATATTAAAATATCTAAGGCATAGAGAACAAGAAAATAATCATAGTTAACAGCTTGTATAATGTGATAAGAACACCAGTTGGAGGACTGAAAATGCGCTCATAAATTCTAGTTGTAGTGGAAATTTTCTCAAATTTAAACAGGAAGATAACACTTGAAGATAAGAAAACTAACCACTGGACTCTTCATCTCTAAAGTTAGTAGCTACTTGAGAGAAAAATGGTTTTGTAGCATCTGCCCAATCAGGAGAACAAATATTATGTGATATCATGAACAATGAAATATAGTCATTACGATTCTGCTACAGAAGTTCCCTAAAGAATAGAAGTGCCGTAAAAACCAACAAAGCAGATAAATCAATGTCCTACAGACTGGTATTCTATGTGACTCAGATATGTTTCGTTGTTGGTAGATGTATTGAACAAATATAAATTACACCAATGATGGACTAAAGTGAATACTATAGTCTATAGTTTCTGCTGCATAAAAGGAACTGCAGTGCAAGAGTAAAGTAGCATCCATTATCATACATAAGCAGTATTATCTATTCCATAAGTATTTGACCCTATAAGCATAATTTCCGTCAACAACGTCTACAAATTAGCCTAGTCCTAGATGATATGGCATACTCAAAGGTTTGTATCAGCAATAATAACTGAAGAAGAGACACATGACACACACATTACAATTTAAGTGTAATTTCATTTAGATTTAGTTAGTTAGAATGAGCTGGCACATGTGTATGCTATATAAGCTTACCTCTTGTATTTTTCTAACTAATTTTTGATCATAATACATTTTTCTCTCCCTTTCATTCATATCTTCATGATTCAGTTTTGCTCTGATGGTATCAGAGCAGGTTTGAACCTGCTCTGCTTCCGCTACGCAAGAGATTGAATGTGATCTTCTTTCTCTGGTTGTTGATTGAGTTTGATTTGTTATCGTCTCAACTCGTAATCATTTCGTTCTTGTTCGATTTCGTTCATTCCTGTTCGATTTTGTTCGTTCTTGTTCGATTTCGTTCGTTTCTTGTTCGATTTCGTTCGTTCTTGATTTTCGAGGTTTTTGATTTGATTCAGTGTTCGTTTTCTCTTTCCTGGTTAATCTTGTTCAAGAATAGTGTAATCATGGTGCGAAACAATAATTCTCAGATTCAGGATCAAAGTCTTGATCCGTATTTTGTTCATCCCTCAGAGAATTCATCTACTGTGAGTGTAACGCCGCAGTTATCTGGTGACAATTATCATGCTTGGTCGATGAAGATGCGCAGAGCTTTGGCAATGAAAAACAAATTCAAGTTTGTCGATGGCTCAATTCCAATTCCGGATGAAGATGATTTGAATCGTGTAGCATGGGAAAGGTGCAATAATCTTGTTCATACTTGGATTATCAACTCAATTTCGCCTTCAATTGCCCAAAGTGTAGTATTCATAGAAAATGCAGTAGATATGTGGAATGATCTTAAGGATCGGTTTATGAGGGGAGATCGTATTAGAGTAGCACAATTCTATCAGGAAATTGCAAATTTGAAGCAAGGTAATCACAAAATTACAGATTATTTTACTGAACTGAGAGGCTTATGGGAAGAGTTAGATCAATACAGACCCATGCCACAATGTAATTGTCCTATTCCTTGCACATGCCTTGCTATGAGAAATGCTAAAGGGTTTAGGTCTGAAGACAGGATTATACAGTTCCTGATTGGATTGAATGAAGAATATCAGAGTGTTGCTTCTCAAGTTTTGCTGATGGATCCTATGCCTCCCATAAATAGAGTGTTTTCTATGGTTATGCAACAAGAAAGAAAGTTGCAGTATGGTGTGATCAATGTACCCACTACTCCTATTGAAGAAAATGCAGGATTAGTTAATGTTGTTGATGGACAGAAGCAGTTTGGTAATGGTCCTTATGGAAAAGGAAGAGGAGGTAATTTTGTTCAGGGAAGGGGAAGAGGTAATGGAAGGCAGTGTACATTTTGTGGAAAAACGGGACATACAATTGAAACTTGCTATAAAAAGCATGGTTATCCACCAAATTTTGGAAGAGGTGGAAACTCTTATGCCAATATGATTGATGGAGAGGATTCTGAGAATAGGTCCTTGAATAACTCTTCTGTTAAGAATGATGACAATGCAATAATGAACCTGACAAAGGACCAATATCAGAGTTTGATGGCACTGCTTGAAAAGAGTAATACAGATGCAAAGTATTCAGCCAATGTTGTGAAAGGTGGCTCTTCTTCCACATACCATGGAGGTAATGTTGCTCATCTTAATAGTAAGCATAGTGATACAGGATGGATTGTTGATACAGAAGCAACCCACCACACCTGTTATAATATAAACTGGTTCATTAGTCACAATAAAATTGAACCTATAAGTATAAATTTGCCTAATGGAAGCACAGTAGAGGCCAAATATACAGGACAAGTCAGATTATCTGATGATTTGTGCATAGATAATGTCCTGTATCTTCCAGAATTTGTTGTAAACTTAATCTCTGTATCAAAATTATGCAAGGAACAAAACTGTTGTTTGAGTTTTGAAGCTGATATGTGCATAATACAGGAAAAGAAGCATTTGAGGAGGATTGGTTTAGCTAAAGAGAGGGATGGACTCTATTACTTGAAGAGAGAAGAAAAGAATAAAGATGGTCTAGTATCTAGTATTGCAGCATTACATGAACAAGCTGAGAATGCTGTGCCTTCTGGAGTATTGTGGCATCTCAGACTTGGACACCTTTCTCATGATAGAATGCAGTGCATAAGTAAAATGTACAGTTATGTGTCTGTTAGTCCTCATACTGCTTGTGATGTTTGTCAAATGTGTAGACAAAAAGTTTTACCTTTTCCTGTAAGCAATAAAAATGCCAAAGTTGTGTTTGATTTGGTGCATTTTGATATTTGGGGTCCATTCAGTACTTCTTATGTGCATGGGTTTAGATATTTTTTAACTATTCTAGATGATTGTACAAGGCATATATGGATAGTTATGTTGAAAAATAAGTCAGAAGTAGCACAGAAGGTTAAGAGTTTTATTGCTATGGTAGAAACCCGGTTTGAAAAGAAAGTGAAAACCATTAGAAGTGATAAAGGGCCAGAATCTATGTTGAAGGAATTTTATGAAGAAAAAGGGATATTACATCAAAGAAGTTGTGTGTATACTCCACAGCAAAATGGTAGAGTGGAGAGAAGGCATCAACACATACTTAACATAAGTAGGGCCCTTATGTTTCAATCAAAGTTACCAAAGAGATATTGGTCTTATGCTGTACAACATGCAGTGTATTTGATCAATAGAATACCTACAAAAGTCTTACGTAATAAATCCTCTTATGAAACTTTATATGGTGAGGTACCTGATTTGAGTCAGCTGAAAGTGTTTGGCTGTCTGTGTTATGCTTCTACCTTACCTAACAACAGGCACAAGTTTGATGCTAGAGCAAGGAAATGTGCCTTTTTAGGCTACAAGACAGGTTTTAAAGGTTTTACCTTACTAGATGTCCATACATCTGAGATTCTTATTTCTAGAAATGTGAAATTCTTTGATTTAGAATTTCCATTTCATTCTTCTACAGTCAGTTTTGTACCAAATACCCACATTTATCTAGATAACAGGCAGAGTTTTGTGACACCTTCTGAAAAACAAACTCTTGCTCCTGTCACTGATGTTGATGAAGATACAACAGGTTCTGAATCTGTCCCTGATTCAGCTGCTGAGGATCAAGCTGTAGGCAACATATTGCCTGCACCTCCTCTAAATGAAGAGCCTAGGAGATCCAGCAGGCATATTAAGTCACCAAAACACTTAGAGGACTATGTCTGCAACACAACACATTGCAGTTACCCTATGAATAAGTGTCTCAATTATTCAAGCTTATCTCCTTCTCATCAAGCTTATGCTTTATCTATCCTCCATGAGACTGAGCCAACAAGTTTTCATATTGCTAACAAGGATCCTAGATGGGTTGCTGCTATGAACACAGAGATTGAAGCCTTAAATGCTAATCATACATGGGAATTTGTTGATCTACCTCCTGATGCAACATCAATTGGTAGCAAGTGGGTTTACAAAATAAAAAGACATGCAGATGGGAGTGTAGAGAGATTCAAGGCCAGACTTGTTGCACAAGGATTTAATCAAATAGAGGGACTGGACTATTTTGAAACCTTTTCACCTGTAGCAAAGTTATCCACAGTCAGAGTCTTATTGGCCTTGGCTTCTATCCATGGATGGCACCTTCACCAACTGGATGTTAATAATGCATTTCTCCATGGAGATTTGCATGAAGCTGTGTATATGAGAGTTCCACAGGGAGTTCTCTCTCCTAAGCCTGGCCAGGTTTGCAAACTGCTCAAATCCTTATATGGTCTGAAGCAAGCAAGCCGTCAGTGGTTTGAGAAATTAACTCAGTTTCTATATGCTCATGGATTCACCCAAGCCACCTCTGATCACACTTTGTTCACTAAGTCTACTTCTACTTCTTTTACTGTGCTGCTAGTGTATGTGGATGATATTATCCTAGCTGGAACATCTTTAGAGGTATTTGATGAACTTAAGAGAGACTTGGACAATACTTTTCGTATTAAGAACTTAGGAAAGCTCAAATTCTTTTTGGGACTTGAAGTGGCACGGTCCTCCAAAGGAATTTCACTCTGTCAACGCAAGTATTGCCTTGAATTGCTTGAAGACTCAGGTCTCACTGGATGTAAACCAGTTAACACGCCTCTTGATCCATCCATTCGTCTTTACCAGGATAATAGTACACCTTATTCTAACATCACTGGATATAGAAGGTTGGTTGGTCGTTTGTTATACTTAACAACTACACGCCCTGACATAGCTTTTGCTCAACAATTGAGCCAATTCATGGCTGCACCAACTGAATTACACCATAGAGCAGCACTACGAGTCCTTAGATACCTCAAACGTTCACCTGGTCGTGGTCTGTTCTTTCCTCATTCTTCTGATTTGCAGTTACTTGGCTTTAGTGACGCAGATTGGGGAGGATGTGTGGACACTCGAAGATCCATATCTGGCTATTGTTTCTTTATAGGTAACTCACTGGTGTCTTGGAGGTCCAAGAAACAACAAACAGTCTCATGTTCTTCTGCAGAAGCAGAATATAGAGCCCTGGCCTCAGCTACAAGAGAACTGCAGTGGATGTGTTTTCTACTTCATGATTTAAAGCAAGCTCCTTCTAGGCTGCCTGTGCTTTACTGTGACAACCAAAGTGTCTTACACATCTCTGCCAATCCTGTGTTCCATGAGCGTACCAAACATCTAGACATTGACTGTCATTTGGTTCGTGAAAAACTTCAGGCGGGAGTGATGCGCTTACTTCCCATTACTTCTCAACATCAAACTGCTGATGTTTTCACTAAGGCTGCAGGACCAAAACAATTTCATGACTGTATCACCAAGCTTGGGATGGTAGACATCTACCAACCTCCAGCTTGCGAGGGGGTATCAGCAATAATAACTGAAGAAGAGACACATGACACACACATTACAATTTAAGTGTAATTTCATTTAGATTTAGTTAGTTAGAATGAGCTGGCACATGTGTATGCTATATAAGCTTACCTCTTGTATTTTTCTAACTAATTTTTTATCATAATACATTTTTCTCTCCCTTTCATTCATATCTTCATGATTCAGTTTTGCTCTGAGTTTGCTTACCATGTCTCATGGTTAAAGATGGGTCATGCTCCCGGAGACCTCCAATAACTTTTGCCGGTATTCCTGCCACAATGCTTTAAGACAAAGCAAACAAGACAAAAAGAACCATCACATTTTAATATGAAACAAATCAGGTTGCTAGTACAAAGCGTTTAGATAGAAAGATATTCATCGATACCTGCGGGGAGGGGCATCATTTAACACAAGGGAGCCAGCAGCAATCATCACACCTTCACCAATTTTTATATTTCCGAGTATAGTTGAACCAGCTCCAATCAGAGCCCCTTCACCTACTTTGGGATGGCGATCACCTGTTTCCTTCCCCGTGCCTCCTAATGTTACAGCCTGCCAAATCAAACATATATCATCTAAAGAGCATAATGAATGTATGAGTCAAAAAGCTTTGTCAAAAAAGTTGTTTAAGTTCAATTGTAGTATATAAGAATCTAATGAACCCATTTCATAAAAGTAAAATCAGATTAGCTTTCAAAAACTGTTTCCGGGACTATAATTTCAATGAAGGTTTGTTAACGGATATTCAAAGAGATGTTTGCTAGTTACTGTCATCTTGTGTAGAAAACATAAAGCTGTTGAGTAACTAATTTCCTCTTATGCAGGAATCAATTTGTTAACTGATGTGAATTATGAAATTATAAAAACACTAATAAGATTATTAAAGGCTTCAAATAACTGGACAAATACAAAAAAAAAAAAAAAAAAGATATTAATGAAGAAACACACTCACTTGCATCAATGAAACTCTGTTTCCAATAACAGCAGTTTCACCAATAACCACGCCTGTCCCATGATCTAATAAAATTCCCTCCCCAATTTTTGCAGCTATATAAAAAACCATAAAATGTAAAGTTCAACCATAGTAATAATAATTAAGTGATATATAATCAATGACCAAAGAGCTTTCAATATCTTCAGTGGAGAGACAAACACCCTTCAAGACAGAACTTAATCTGTCAGTTGTCATACGAAGAATGCTGAAGTAAATATTGAACCCTCAAGAATACCTTCAGCTTCACTGATACCATTCTCCGTTATTCAAAATAATAATAAATTCGCAGGCACAATGTGAATCTATTTGCGACATTATATTGCTTCTATGCTGATAGAATTTATTACATGTAAAAAAAGTTAACTTGTTCTTACTTCAGTTATTATACAATTGCAAGCAAATATGATAACAACATACCAGGATGAATGTCAATTCCAAAAACCTGCGAAGGAAAGGACAAGGGGTTCAATTATCAGTGACAGAAACAGAAATATGAAATCCGTTCGTGTCTATTGGATTTATCAAGCTTAGTCAAATAGTAAGCTACCTCGCTAACACGGCTTTGCAAAGCCAAGGCCAAGACTTTGCGTCCCTGGTGCCACAATGCATGCGCTACTCGATAAACTTGCAGAGAATGGAAACCCTGTTGCCAAAACACAACATCAAATGTCAGTCCTCTGAGGCTATTATATGCATGAAAAAAGGGCATTATGAAGACGTAAACACCAAATCCACACTAAAACATTTTGGTTGTAATCGCACCAACACAATGATATCAATGCAAATACATTTAATTGGGTACAAAAGTCAGTAGCATCTGATGGTGCTGAAACTGTGAAAAAGCTAGCAGCACCCTCCAGGTCAAAATTCCATGAATGTAATTAGGTTGTAAAGAGCATAACTTGTTTCTAAAAAGAGATTAAGTCTGGCTAAAAGTACAAAACTTGCCTGCAGTACAACAATTGTTGAAGGTGTTGTTTTCTACTAAAAATGTCAATAAATAGTTAACTACCCACAATTATCTTTGCATAACTATTTTTCAAATCTCAAATTTCATGTAGCTTTTAGTGTAAAACAACACCTATAACACTTATGGTACTGTAAAAAAATCCAATAATGATTGGAGGAACGTTGGAAAGTATTACCAAACAAATCCTGTAATAACAGTGTACAGTGAGCATCACTGTATTTGTTTGTCCTGCTCCTTATTTGGTGGTCCCTATAAATTGTACTTTTACCAAACAGTAAAAACTTTCTGAGAAGAACAGATACTGTAGAGAAAGTGATGATATGAATGTGGTGGGTCCCTATAAACATGTGGTGCTACCACTTTTAAAAAATAACCATTTTAGAACAATTTTTTTTGAAAGCTAAGGGTGTTGCAGAATTATTTTTAAAAAGTCCTTTATCACCTAATAATGGAAACAAGAACAAAGTGCATTATCAGAAAGCAATAAGAAGTCCAAGTCAGAAAGTAAACCTTCATATACAAAATTGCTGAGCAATATGACAAACATGCAGGGTCCCGGTCTTTAAATGCCTGTTTACAAACATAAACAAGAATTAAATTACATCACCATCAGCAAACACTTTCAATCCAATATAAAATTAATTTTTTTTTTGAAGAAGCTAAATTAGCCCATCCAAATTGGCACCGGAGATAATCGAACCTGAAACCTCGAGGAGGAGCACACTCCCAGGTCTCAAGCCAATACCACCGGGCCAACCCAAATGGGTTCCAATATAAAATTAAATTAAAAGACAAAATTACCAATAAGGTCTCGAATTCGACATATTAAAACATAAATAACATGTAAAGGAATTTTTCTGTTATAAAGAGCCTAGCGGAGAGATTAACGTAGACTGTACTTACTGTCTGTTATAAAGAGTTTAGCGTAGATTGTACTTGCCGTACTATACATAACGGATTTAATTAGTGTACGAAATATGCACACGTGCATTCAATCATATCTTACCGACATAATAAATATGTAGTAGTTTTTTGGGAAATATTAAAACATAAACGACGCATAACGGATTTTTTTGTTAAAGAGTCTAGCGGCAAGACTAAAACAGAATGTACTTACCGTACTATACATAACGAATTTGATTAGGGTACAAAATGCGTACACGTGCATTCAATCATATCATACCGACGCAATAAATATATAGTAATTTTGGGTAAACTGAAACTACCTGGACATCGAGGCGGATGGATCGCTGAATAGCTTTGTCATGCATGAAAACATTACAGATTATATCCATCAGCTGTGTAGCCAAAAGAGTAGGACTTTGAAGACGGTTAGCAACAACAAAAGCTAGAACTTGCTCCAAACACTCATGTGCTAAAACACTCGCATACAAAAAGCTACTCAATACTGGTTCCTTCTCTGCCTGCACCCCCCAAATTCAACACAACACCCATCAATTAATCTACTAATAACTTCACAATCAAAAAATCTTTTTCAAACAAAACCAACTCAAATCAAACTAATGATATCAATTTAGTTCTGAATGTAACAATAGCAAAATAAATAAATAAATAAATAATCTTTATTTTCAGATACTAAGCTGCGAACAAAAATATATTAATGCATGTTTGATATTACCGTGAGCCGAGCCACGTGAATTTACAAAAGCTACACTGCAAATTCATTTTTTGAATGACAAAAACAAAATACAAGTGTGCTATCACCATCACCGTGAGCCGGTGTGATTTTCCAAAAGCTACACTACGAAGTTTGCCTCATTGTATTAAAGGGAAATGCCTCTTTCCATGAAAACAAAATCTAAGAAAACTAAGAATAGCCTGACACACCACACCGTGCATTCCACCAAGCCTCCAATTTTTTATTTATTTAAATATTAAAACAATACAAAATTGATAGCCGCATTTACACTTGTTCGTGGAATTCGTGGGATATACCTGTTCAATAAAACAGTAAAAAAGAAGAAGAAAAAATATGAACCTCAAGCTTAGCTTCTTGCTTAACAGCTTCCCAAATAGGGTCAGACCCGTCTAAGATGGATTCAGGATCCGGGTCAGGTAAACCCATAGCATAAACAGGAAAAACTTTTTCAAGACGGTAGGAAGATGAGAGAGGGAAGCGTTTCTCAGAGACCATGTTGGAGAGATTAAGCCAATTGTGATGACTCACACAAGCCATGCGAGTGCTTAAGAAGAAGAAGAGAAAGAGTAACTGAAGTAGTGTATGATTTTGAGGGGGTGTAATAGTAAAACAAGTGGTGGTGTATTAGTAATAACAACAAGTGATGATGATGATTCTTTGCTTTGTTTTGAGTAGTGGTGTTTTTGGCACATCATCGCAGGAACCGTTACTGTTGTTGGGAAATGGTGGTGTTTTCGGGTTACACGCACGGGGATAAGGAAAAAAGTGGAAGTACAATTATTTTTAATGTTGTCGTAAAAGTGTGTGTGTGTGAGAGAGAGAGAGAGAGAGAGAGAGAGAGAGAGAGAGAGAGAGAGAGAGAGAGAGAGAGAATGTGCATGAAAAAAAATGCAACTAACATAGAAACAAAACAAAGCGAAACAGAAAAGGAGGCATGTGGGAGTTGGATGGTTAAGAATGAATATTAGCCTTTGTTGGGTGGGTGATTGCTTTGCCCTTTTTCCAATTTGAGCCGTTCAATCAAATCAAAAGCTTCACGCCTTTTTCTTTTAACTTATTTTAATTTTTTTAACATTGAGAATAAACCCTAATAATCTAAAGTCCTAATAATCTAAGGTCGAAGACAAATAGAGTCTATTTGATGCATATGATATGACAGAGATATAATAGAATATGAAACTGGATAAAGATATGAAAGGATATGGACATGATAAACATTTATCATATCACATGTTTGTTGCACACATGATAAGAAACATAATATCATATATATCACAATTAAATAACATAATTAACCTTGTAATTAATTATAATTAAATATAATTAAGCTATTATTAATCAGATACAAAGTTATTATTGTCAATCATCTTCTTTCTTTTTTTTAGGGGTGTCATAATCTTCATTCTTAAAGTTCAATTAAAAAAACATGACTTCTTCAATTAAAAAAATTGTTTACTGTCTTTTTCCTTCTTCAATTACAAAGTTCTATCAAAATCCATTTGTGTAACTTGTAAAAAAATTCATACACCAACAACAACCTATAAAAAATTTACAATTACAATTCAAGCTCTTAATCAAACTAATTGTTGTCTCCGTTGAAAATAATACGAAATTCCAAAACTTTCTGCTTCATCTTTTTTTAAATTTGACTTGAATACAAAATAGACAATTAAGCAAATTGAGGAAAAAGTGATTACATGGTGGAATTGAGGTCAGATCTGTAACAAATAGAATAGATGAAGTTGAAGAGTTATGGAGGAAGAGATAGAGGTTGATGGATGAAGAGCATAGAGAACAAGAGCGATAAATTGAGAGAGAAGACAAAATAAGCATTTTAATGCTAATCATGATAGGATAATTCTAACCCACCAAAAACTAAGGATAATACCGCTCTTGGTCCCTGTATTATGAGCAAATTCCGGTTTTAGTCCCTGTAAAAAAAATTAGATTCTGTCCCTATCATTTCAGATTCTTCCACTATTGGTCCCTCACTTAAACTTGTCAGCAGAATCTGATGACGTGTCTAGCTGACTGTGTAATTATTTTATTTTTTCATTTTTTTACAGGGACCTTCTTGCTCTTCCCTTCAAATTTCATCTTCTCTTCACTCCTCTTTTGTTCCTTTCACACCATAATCACATAACACAAAATCAAAAAGAGAGTGAAATTAGAGATGGAGATGAAGCAAAGAGATGCATAGATCGAAAGGCAGATAAGAAACACAACCCTTTTCTTCTCAAATCCCAAACCCATAACACAGCCCTTTTTTCTTCTTCTCAAATCGAAACTTTATCACCAAATAGAACTAATCGTAATCCACAGCCAAATCCTCACACGACCGACAAACTTTTCGTCGTTGGTGTTATCCTTCCGCTTCACCTCCTCCCCACCGCAAATAAATCTGACCCACCACCTCAAACACCAAACTCAGACCCATCACCTCATAACCCAAATCCTGAACCGGGTCCAGAACCCGAATCTTCACCTGTTATAACGGAATCTTCTTCTTCAACTTTCTCAGCTTCAAAACGGTGGAAAGATATTTTCAGAAAAGGCTAGAAAAACAACACCGAAGAGAAAGAAAAAGAGAAAGAGAAGAAGAAGAAGAACAAGGAGAAGAAGAAAGAGAAAAAAATAGAAACGGTGGAAATTCTGCTGTAGAGTTGAATTTGGTCGGAGGTGAAAGATGGAGAAAGGAGTTGAGAAGATCTGAGAGAGAGAAAGATGAGAGAAAAGATGAAAATATTGATTTTTGTTTTTTAATTAGTTTTTTTTAATTTAAGTTTTTGAATTTTAAAAAATGTAAATAATTCTAAATTCTAGGTGGATTAAAAAAATATTAAAATTACACAATCAGTGTGCCACATAGGCAGATTGTGCTGACATGTTTAAATGAAGGACCAAAAGTGGAAGAATCTGAAATGATAAGGACAGAATCTAAACTTTTTTTTTACAAGGACCAAAACCGGAATTCGCTAATATTACAGGGACCAAAAACGGTATTAACCCATCTTTTTTTAAATTTGATTTGAATACAAAATAGACAATTAAGCAAATTGAGGAAAAAGTGATTATAGGGTGGAATTGAGGTCAGATCTGTAACAAATAGAAAAGGTGAAGTTGAAGAGTTATGGAGGAAGAGGTAGAGGTCGATGGATGAAGAACATAGAGAACATGAGCGATAAATTGAGAGAGAAGGCAAAATAAGCATTTTAGTGCTAATCATGATAGGATAATTCTAACCCACCAAAAACTAAGGATAAAAATAACAAAGGGTGAGTATGATAGGATTAGAAATGAGTTTAAGTTATCATTTCTTATTGACGCACCAAACAACAAATTGAACCAGGATATGATAGTTTTATTATATACTGTCTTCCAATCATGAGCACCAAAAAGGCTCATAAGGTTTGGTTAATGATTGTTTTAGATGATGATTTGGAGGATATGTGAAAATGAAACCATAATCTCAATGGTATTTATAGACTGAAACTTACACATTGATTTTCAAATTTCAATGTAGATTTTATATCAGGTTCGTTGTTGTTTAAGGAAAAGAAAACTAACCAAATAATAGACTTATAATTTGTAAACCAAATTGAAGATTTATATTATCAATATAGAATAGATGAGTGATTGGTTGGTAGCATAGTTGTGGATTGTGATTCTACACTTTGTTTGGCTTGATGAATAAAAAGAAATTTATATCTTGATTATTTAAAGTATATATTTTGTATCATGACACAATTAAAAAAAGCAACTTTTGCATTATAGATAAATAATTATTTTAGACAATTTTACCGATTTTAATAAATTACTACTATGGTTGGCTTTTCATGAATTGATTTGATGATAAAGTTTGATACTATTAAACAATGAAAATTGATGTTGTAACCAAGAAAAGACAATGAATATTGATGTATTAAGTTTTCATAAATTATTTATAAAAAAGTCATAAATTAATTCAGAATATGTGTATTTTTATCAATCGTTGTACCCAAATGTGAAAAAAAAAGAGGCGCAAAAAGTTTTATGAGGGCTGACAACACTCGTGCTAATACCTTCATTTTAGTATTCACTCTTTTAGTTGATGTATCTCACCCCCTTTATGTAAAACACGTTCTTAAAATTGTGAAAACAGCATAAATTTCACTCAATAAGAGATAGTATGAAAAAAAAAATGTTAGACTTAATTAAATCGATATTGCTAGCATTTTTCAAGTTTTACATGGTGGATCACCATATGTATTTTGTAAAGTGGTTTTGTGTCGATTTCATATTGAAAAGTTATTGTTAGACAGATATTGCGAGCACTTTTCAAGTTGTATTTGGTGAATCATTTAATGTGTATTGCATAAAGTGGTTTTGTGTCAGATTCGCATTAAGAAGAGTGCTAGACCAATATTGCTAGCACTTTTCGAGTTTTATATGGTGAGTCATCTAACATGTATTGTGTAAAAGTGGCTTATTGTCGTTTTGTATTGAAAAGAGAGTGTTAGGCAGATATTGCTAGCACGTTTCAAGTTTTATACGGTGGACCATCTATTATGTATTGCGTAAAGTGATTTTCTGTCGATTTTGTATTGAAAATAGAGTATTAGATTGATATTGCTAGCATTATTCAAACTTAATAAGGTGGGCCAGCTGATATGTATTGAGTAATTCATCATCACCAAAAAAAGTGTGTCAACAATGGTAACTTCATCTTCTCTAACACCTAAGTGCTCGTTTGGTTGCATGGTAGAGTGCACCAATCGTGAATCTATGCCTGTCAAAAACACTTTTAGCCCAAAAACATGTGTTTGGTTTATTATTTCTTGACGTGAGTTTGGTAATTTAAAGTGATTCAACATGAAGCTAGACAATGTAGCTTCTATGTTGGGTGGAACTGATTCCAACCATTTATTGTGGATTATTAACTTCCTTTAACAACTTTTTCACTTAACTCTAATAATAATTTTAAATACAATATTATTATCCATATTGGTAATTATACATCCAAAAACTATTTTAATATAAACCATCAAAACAATATAAATTGGTAAGAATCAATTTTACTTGGATGCATCCAAATGTAAATCCATTTATTTTAAGTCACTTCTAACCAAAATCAATTTTTTAAAATCAATTCTATCAAACTGGATTATTGTCACCGCAGAACCAGACACACTCTAATCATTATCCACATTACCTTTTCTATTACCTTTAATGGATGACATGTGAAGTAAAACGAGTTTATAAATAAAAGTAAACATCCATCTTACAAGTGCATTATAGTTAGAGATATGACCTAAAAATGTTATGCGGCTAAGGCTTCAAT